>WBMV01006646.1:440911-978472 GCA_013396655.1 Campylorhamphus procurvoides | reverse complement strand
CGAGCCCGCTCCGCCCGGCAGGAGGCGGCGCCCCCCGCAGCCCCTCGAGTTGCTATCGCAGGCGCGGACAGCCTCCGTCTGGCGGCGCCGGGCCGGGCCGGGGCTCGGCTGCAGGGAGAGGTGGGTGAAGCGCCGCTCGGGCGGAGGACCCCGGTGTGGGCCGTACGGGGCACTGGGCGGTTCGGAGCGGGTGGGGGAGCACGGTGGGGCGGGACTGGGGTCCGCGGGCTGCCCCGCTGGGACAGGCTGCCCATGAAGCCCACCAGCGTTATTAATGCGTTCCTGCACGGCAGTAGCACTTGTTCCTCCACGAAGAGGATGAAAAGTAACGCCCTTTCAGGTGTCAGTTTCATACTGAAGGTGCTGAACCGTACCAGCTTCAGGCTTGCCTAAATGTGTCAATCCAGCGTTAATTTCCCGAGAACTTAAGGTGCTGTACGTTTCACTTTAAAGCTGGTCTGACAAACGAAAGCTTACATCCAGCTATCCTCATCAGTGCTTTCATTGGCAAGTCTTAACCCGTTTCAAAAACTCGTATTTTTGGGCTTTGTATCTCTTAAGTTGCGTATATTTGTGTTACTTAGTCTTCTGGAGCACGACCATTTACACACAAGACTGAGTTCACTGTCTGGCAAGAAGGGTACTTTTTAGAGGTTGTCTTATTTGTTTTCATATCACCATCTTCCAAAGGGGTTAGGCTCAGTTGTCTCTAAGATTAGAGTTTGGCTACTTTTTTCTTTTTTTTTTGATTGTGGAAGCTGGAGAGGCCTTTCTGGGGAGGACTCATAGGGGAGTAGACTACCAGGTGTTTAGAAATACCAGTTTCTCATAAATGTGCTTATTGGTTCGCTTATTTTTATTTGGGCATTATCTTCACAGGGAGATTTGTATGTGTGAATGTTCTTATGACAATGTGTTTCTTCCCTGTTGCCTTTGAGCAGAGGATGCCAACAGACAACAGCCACCTGCCAGACTGTATCCAAGAACAAAACTCTGCTGCAACTTCAAGTAATAACTGCCTGCATAATGATGAGGAACTGGGAATTGAACAAGAAAATGGTGTTTGTGACAATGACGTGGGCAATAGTATCAGAGTTCCCAACTCTGACAGCCAGCCTTCCACTTCCATGGCTGTTCCTTTGGAGGTGCCCAGAAGAGGACATCCACTTTTACAGATCAACAGGCAGCAGATTCAGTCTCTCTCGTGTAGTGCACATGCTGCTGAACTCAAAGATTTAGGAGTTGATGTCTATGACCAGGATGTGTTGGAGCAAGGAGTTCTTCAGCAAGTAGATAATGCAATTAATGAAGCTAATAAAGCAGCAAAAATAGCTAATGCGTCGAAAGAATATGAATCAGTCCTGGAGGACTTAAGGTAAATTGTGTTCTTTCTTATTGTTCCTTTCTGTTATTGACCATCCAGTGAGACTCAGTATCTCATGTTTTTAAAATCTGGAAGAGGAAAAGATGTTTTGAAAGCTCTGAATCACATATACTCTTCGGAGTCGCTCAACTTTTAAAAAAGGAGAAGATATTTTTCATTACAGACAGTGCTTCGTTGCTCTTACTTGACTAATCTTGTCATGCATCAGGGCGGCAGAGTACAGTGCATCTCCTTTTTCTGTTTTGTCTTCTGCCTTACAAAGATTCATATCTGCTTTCTGGGCAGGGGAGAACTGCATTATACTGTTATTCAAATTTATAGTCAGAAAAAGAGTCACTTCCTCACTTCTGGTTATGTGCTTTCTGTAACTTGGATAACTTCATCTCATGAATGTTCCACAACCAAAACAACCTTATCACAAATGCTTGTAAGAAGCACTTAATGACATCTTGAAAGAGTCAAATGCATAAGTAAAGTGGTGTATTGATAGTAGAAGACACTGAGGGATAGGAGACTAATCTTTTGACTTATGATCTCCATTTCTGTTTCTAGTCTAATTGTAAAGTTACTGTGTGGACTGTTGCAGGTAAATAATTCTGTGTATCTTTCACTGTGTTGCATTAATAGTGATTTTTTAGTGCTCAGGAGTGCTGTAGGCCTGTTACCTGGGTGAACTGACATAGCTCTTCTGCTTAATTTTATATACTTCATTAATTTTCCTGTTTGGGTGTGGAGTGTGAAATTACATATGTTTGCAAAACTGGAATCTAATTTCAGATGTTATAGAGCAGAAGAAAATAATGAGCAAGATGGTATTGAGAGAAAGAATGGAGCAGTGTAACCATTACAGTTAGGTTATGTGGTTATTTAAAGAGTGATGCACAGCACTGTCAATTGGTTTATATTTTCCCATTTTTCTTTAAGAAGCAGCCTTGATTTTTCTTATCTCTGTGTTTTCACCTTTCACCGAAAGTCGTAAAATGACATTTGCATGAGGGGATGCAAATGGTTTATGCAGACTTGTAGAACCTTGTCTGCATAAGACATATGGGAGACTCTAACAGCTGATTTTTGAGAAAATTAATAGATATAGCTGACTTTTTGAGCAGAGGGACTAACAAAACTAAAGACATGAGTACAGCATGGTAGAGTTTGTTAAAATCCGGTAGCACAGTGAATCCATGACTAGAGGAAAAATCGGACAAGAGGTAGTTTTTGAGTAGCTGGCACAAAGTTTATGGTAGAAGCTGCATGATTCTATAACATACACACAGATGTAAGCAGAAATGTTTGATGTTAAATCCTTTTTAAATCCCAGAATTTTATTAATTAAAACTTTGTGGAAGACGACAGTAGTGATATGCATCAGGAGACCCAAGGGCCAAGGAAGCAACAGCCAAAAGTTAGGAGATGTGAGAGAGGATGGTGTAGTTCAAAACAACAAAACTGAAGAGTGAGAAAGGGGATGGCGTGGTTCAAAAGTGTTGAAAGAGAGCGGAGAAGTGAAGATGGCAGTGATAGCTGGAGAGCTGGCAAAATATATCTCATAGGAAGGATAGCAGTGTTAGAATCCAGTTTAGAGCTGGAGATATATCTGGCCCAACAATTCCTCCCTGACAGCTGAGACTTCTGTAGTGCTTCAGTTTGCATATGAGGGGAATAATGGCCGCTTTGCTGGTGTTGTGCAGAGTTTTCTTTGACTTTCTTTGTAATGCTTTGAGATGCTAATTTGTGTATCCTTATGAAATACTTTGCTATTTGAATCAACAAACCTAGATTTGCCTTCTTCCTTGCAAATGAATTCAACAGCTTAAACATAAGAGGTTAGAGCATGTTGTTCAACTTGAATTTCATACTGTATATGGAAACATGAAAAATGGTAATGCGTGAGTAAGGGAAGTTTAATGTTGAGGTGCTGCTAATTTTTTGAGCTAGTCTGTCTTCCTGAAATTGCATTTCTATCTTGTAATCTGGCTTTGGTGTAACAGAAACATTGTAAAGGTAAAAACCAGAGACTTCCTTATATAATGACATCAGATGTTTAAACCCATTTTAGAAACTGAAAACACGAGATTTCCCATTTAGATTTTTGTTTTGTTTACCTTGAATAATAAAAACTGCTCATTTGCTCGTCATCATCATCAGACTTGTAACTTTTGAGTGCTAAATATTACTGTAGCTGTTCAGTTTCCTTTTCTTAGCAAAATTTAGTTTAAAAATATTTTACAATGTATAAGTTTATAAAGTGTTTAGTATTTCCAGTGTTGTTTAAATATAATATGCTTATTCAGAGACTTAGACCATTAGACCTTTTTAAACCTTAAATGTCCTAGAATTCCTAAATTGTCTGAATCAAGATTGTTCTATTCTAGAGTTTACTGGTACATTGCAATCTTACTGTTTTTTCAGGTCATGTGCAACATCTCTGAGACAAATAAATAAAATAATTGAGGAACTTTCACCTCAAGCCGCTGACAACAAAAATATTAGCAGAAAACTAGATTCTGTTAAACGACAAAAATATAACAAGGTAAATGGATTACATTAATTTCCTGCTAACAATAGTTAGCTTGTACTTTTTCTTAAGTTTTGGGTTTTGTGATATAATTCTTAATTATATAGTTCACAGCTAATCTACAACTGCTATTTCTTCCCTTTGAAATGGTTTGGTTTTCTACCAAAAATATAAATAACTAATTTCAGGATGTACAAGCAAGAGCTGAATTTTTTTTTTTTCTAAGTTTCAAGACAGGCTGTAAAGCTGAAGTTCCAGGATCTGCTCAGAAGATGGATTTGCATTAATTTAATTGAAACCCTTGCAGCAGTGTTTGAAGAATTAGCAGAGCATTGTTAGGGCATGGTGCAGTAATTGACCTAAATATCGGTTCTCATGGTCTTCTTTCCATGTGGTCTTTTCTTTAATCTTCTTTCATAGGCTGTGTCTTCTCTCAGTACATATCATTCCTTTCTATGAGCCTCTTTAACTCATGCATTTGTTAAAAACTCCAGCTTTTTTCTGACGGACTAGTAAGTTAAAGGAGCTATACAGCAATCTAGGAGGCATCAGGGTAATGTAAGCAATAGACCTCTACAGCTGGGAATAGGAAGGAGATTTGAGAAAAGAGAAACTTCTACTAGTCAGGAATGTAGCACCTCGATCAGCTCACTGCTGGAAATTCGCCTTAAATTTTCTCTAATGATAAACCTGACTGTGAAACTTAACTGTCCTTTGCCCTCAAACAGGCCAGTCTCAGGCTGTGTACCACTGACTCATTTGCTTGATAATTTCAACGTGGATAACACTGCTTATAATTCAGCCAATTAAGTGAGTCATCAGGACAGTATTGAACAGTGGCACAAGACTAGGAACTACTAGGAAGTAGTAGGAAGAAACGCATTAAACCAGACTTACCAATAAAAAATGATCATGTAATTGGACACTGTATTTTGCTTGGTTTCATATTGCTTAAAGTGATTTACACAAGTGTTAGTTGGAAGGGAAGTTCAGACCTTGTTGCAAGTTCATTCTTAACCATCTTTGATGTGTAGGAAAAAATTATCCATTTGGAAGCTATAAACTATAAAAGTGTTCCTGATAACCTGAAGAGTGTTTTTGGAGGCAGGCAGAGTGTTTAAATCTGGTCTTGAGCATGGAGAAGTGTTTCTAAGTATTCTTCCTTTTATAGTATTTAAAAAAAAAAGGTGGAAGGTTGCATTGCCGTGTCTTTGTTTTACTGGTTAGAATGTTTTATTTCACAAATGATAGTTAACAACACTAAGGAATCATAACATCACCAGTAAATAGGCAGTTGAGGATATTACAATCAGATAAAAGGTGTAACAGAAGAATTATTTTCATAGCAGTAGTAACCTATACTTCTTATAGCATCTGTAACAATGGTTTTTTGAAGTAATTTGACTTTTTAGTTTTTGCTGTTAAATTAACTGTGACCACTCCTGAACTAACCATGTACAAATATATATCAGGATGTTGGACTGATTTACAATTTTAGTTTCTTTCTAACAAAACATTCCATAACTTCTGGGATGATAAGTAAATCTTACAGCTGATTTTTGTGGCTTAGTAATCATTAACCCAGTCTTGCAATCATAAACAAAACTTTTTGTGTTCTCTGTGCATCTCAGCAATCTGCTTGATGGACTTCAGTCACTAGAATCAACACATTCACAGAAAGACCTTAAGAGAGCTAAATAAAAATGTGTAATGTGCACATGAAATTTGTGTGTGTGAACGGTCTGATCTTACTGTACATATATGGTAAGATGATTATACACACAAAATTGTGTGTTTTCTGTGGGCTGGAGCCCTACAGTTATTGTAACGCTTTTTTGTACTTTTTTTGGTTTCAAGCGTGATACTTTCAACATTTAACTATGAGATTCTGGTTGAAAATACTACAAATGTAATTTAAGTCTGGCTTAAAAGGATAGCAAGTTTATGAAACAGATTAAAAATTAAATGATGTAACTATTTCTCATTGAAGGAGCAACAGCTGAAGAAGATAAAAGCAAAACAAAAGCGTCTCCAAGGAATTCTTGGTTTAACAGAGTTCCTTGATGAAGGAAATGAGATTGAATTTGAGGAAGATGAAGGTATGTGTGGGAGAAGGCTGAAAGTTCTGTTCTACTTTGATGCAATGCCTTTTTTTTGTTTGAAGCTAGTTGGTAAGGTTTTTGTCAGTGATTGGCTTTCAAAGAGGGAGTTAAGAACACTCATTCTCTGCACCTGCAGACTTGCAGATCTTGGTATATTCATGTGGGAAGTTTTAAAAAATGGATGTTAATCTGCCTTCAGCTGAGTAGGGACGACTGAGGCACATTAGAGTATTGGGCTTAATAAATTGGAAATCCTAACATTTTTTTTCACAGCTAATTTGATAAAGATGACTAACATCATGATTGAATTACATTTTAGATGCTGGATGCTATCAATCAGCATTAACAAAATTGTTTTTCTTACTGTTGGGAAGTATCACTAGAAATGAAAGGGGGAAGAGCATCTCTTTTTCAGGCTGCAGATTTCTTCCAGAGCAGAATATATGTTCTCTCAGTGTTTTTCTAGGTGTTCCTTCTCATTGCTGTCTGCAAACTGAGATTGGATTTTGTCACTCCAGTTTAGCTGTGTCTTGGCCAGCCACTAATCTGCAGTATTCTGCAGGACAAGTTTGGATCCCATTGACATCTCTGCATCACCTTTGGGTTATATTGTTGCAGAAGTGAAAACTTCGTGCTATTCATCCCTGGCAAATGTGGCTGGAGAGGATTCTGGATCTCACAGACCTCGTGCTTCTCTTCATATCCAACAAAACTTAAAGTTGTCAAAACCTCAGTAAACTTTTCTCAGTAGAAAAGCATCTTTACTCCTTTTTCTTTGAATGGGTTCATGCAGTAAAACTCAGGCACCCAGTGCGTTCAAATATAACTAGGACATGAGTGGAGCCCGACAGAAGAAATGGAGTAGAACAGTTCAGTATGAGGGCATGGAGGTGGAGGGGTTTCATGCCTGATGCATCATCGTTACTCATTACACATATCATAGATACAGTGCTTTAAATGGGACCATAAATTGTAACATGCTGGACTGGCAGTTCTGTTACAGTTATTTTGACATTTTGGACTCTAATAATAGATTTCAGGCCAGAATTCCCCTTCAACTTCATAAATTCAGGAGCTTTTCTTGCTCTTTGGTTTCAAACACCAATTATAGTTTTATGTATAGTAACTGTATGTGCAGTTTGACTGAAGTACTGTTTATGGAAAAATGCTCTACAGCCAGTTTTGACTTTTAACTTCATCACTCTAATATTCATGTTGTAGGAAAGGAAAACAGGTTTTGGTTTTTTTGACTGGTTTGGGTTTTGGGGGTTTTTGTTTTGAAGCGTATGTTAAGACAGTCTATGTCTTATAAGGTTTGTGTCTTTTCTGGTGTGGAAATTGGAATGTCAAATTTCAAGCTTATGGGTAGGACTGCAAAATTAGCAATAAAACTGAAATGGGCAATGTGCTGCATATGGGAACACAGTGGTTTCTAGCACTGGACATGGTGACATGGGTGGAATTGACTTCATAGGTGGCACATTAGAGTTCATGTGCCACTGGGGACTGTAATTTTATGGTAGTTCTTGCTGCTGTATTTGTATTTTGATAGTATATGGAGTATTTCCTATATGAATTTTGAGAAGTTGAGGTAAAAGTCTTGACTTATTTTGGCCTTCAGTTTTCTTGGGTTTTGCCATTTTTGAACTTCAAGTATTATGCATGATGATAATTTGGAATTTAAGTTGTATATAAAAACTGAGCTGAACACATATAAAGCTTGAGGTAAAAAAAGAAACCAAACCCCCCCCTTATTCCTGTGTTTTATTTATACAGAAGGTGTTAAAAGCATGCTGTATGTTCTGATTTTTATTGTAGAACCTGGTCCGTCATGTCTCGGTAGTATGCTTATGCCTGCTCAGGAAACAGAGTGGGAAGAGCTTATTCGTACTGGTCAGATGACGCCATTTGGAACTAAAATACCTCAGAAGCCAGAGAGGAAGACACGACAATTAAAACTGAATGAAACATCTGATTTTGAAAAGTACTTAGCAGACCAAGCTAAGCTATCATCTGAAAGAAAGAAGTTATCCCTTCGCAAAGGAGCAAAGAGGAAAGTACAAGCCAAAAACGTTCCATGTGTAGCTCCCACAACTACTGCAAAGGAAAAAAGTGGTAAAGCCCTGTCAAAAACAGATAAGCGCTTAAAAAAACACATGAGAGAACTTCAGAAGCGTGCCGTTCAGATTCAGTCAAAGGCCAGGATTCCAAAGGAAAAGAAATATCCTCAGGCCAAGGAGTTCAGGCATGACCAGGAGGATGATAGTGGGGAGTCTGAGTATGTACCTGATGAGGAGCTCTTTGATCCAGAAGCAGCAGAAGAGGAGGAACAGCAGGCTTCTTCTCTTGCTGAGAATGATTCTGATTATGAACTTAAGAATTTATCAAGAGAAAAAAAAAGGTTGGTGAAGAAGGTTTTTAAAGATGCTGAAGATGATGCTGACTTTGTTCCAAGCTCTGAGGAAGAGGAGCATACACCAGGGAAGCACAAAGTAAGAAAGTGGAGAGATGATGGAGATGTGGACTATTATAAACAGAGACTAAGGTTAGTCCTAGACATTTTTATTAAGAATATTAATTATGTTGAACATGCAAAGGGCAATGTCTGTAATACTTCAATACACTCCCTAGCAGTCTAAGGGAAATCAGGCAGTTGGAAGGATCATAGACAGCCTTCCAGAAGGAATTAGACATACCTATTAATTACTTACTGAGTTCTTACTAATATAAGAGCTTTGATGTTAGATTTTTCTGATTGTTACAGATCCTTCAGTAATAGGCTATTAGTGTATCAGTGTGTTTGTTTGGAGAACTGTGAATATACCATAAATCAAGCATATATAAAAAAGCTATTACTTGGCAGCTTGGCTACCTAAGTACTGCCTTTGTGTGTGTATCATATACCCACCTTTCAAAAAAAAAAAAGAAAAAAGATGATGTCTTCTGTTTGATAGGCAAAATTACTGTGCAGACAGACAATGCCCTCCCTCTTCAGAGGAGTGGCAATTTTCCATTGAGAGAGAAATATTTGGTTTGGGATGAGGTGGAATGCTTAGTTTCCAGCTTTAAATAATTAACTCCTAGTCAAGAAGAAAGAATTTGAATAAACTACAGTTACATACTGTTTTTGTAGAATCTGTTAGTTTATCGAAATCCAAGGCATTTACATACAATTTATATGGCTAACAAGTTTATTTGAAAATCAGTATTAAAAGAATATTTTGAATTTAAACTTGTAAAAACTATACTGGAAATGACTATATTATTTGATTAGTAGCACATGATATCTCTTGCATAACTTACATTAGAAGACCTGAGTAATTAAGACTGGACATTTATACTGCTGTCAGTCAAGTCTAGAAAGAGCTTGCTAGTCAAGTCTGAAAAGAACTGCTCTGTTTGACAGTGATTTTCCCCTCTCTCTGTTCATGATGAGAGTGAGGTAAAAGCTTCCTCATATAACGAGATGGTGACAATGGTGATGTTTTCTGTTGCTACAATGACCTAAGTAAGGTTTGTAAGGAGAATATAGTGTGCTAGGTGGGAAAATACTTGTTTAAAGCTAAGAACAAGTTCTTTTTGAAAATGGCAGCTGAAACACCTTGTGCTAATCTGCGATTTATGACATTTATATAACCTATGTGTTGGTGATCTCTGGGTAACTACAGGGTGAGGTTGAGATGTTTACTCTACAGATAGCATAACGGTTGCGCTCCTAACAATGAGACTGAGCAATGCTTCTATTTTTCATGACTCAAGAGAAAACATTTTGAAGGGGCAACGAAATGACATGTAATTTGTTAAGCTGTTAAAATGCTAACTGGAGATGTCAGTGAAGTTATGAGATTCTTCTGCACATGCTGGGAGTCAAAAGATCAAGATCACTAAAGTGGTCTCTTTTCTCATAGAAGGGTTGAGCTTCATGTAATAACTTCAGCTTGTTGATAGCATGTTTACTTTTAATTAATTACCTTAATGAATGCCCTTCAAGTAGTTGCATAGTCCTCTAGAAAACCATGGAACTTGAAAACGGCTGCTATAGAGTAGAAGGAAGAATATTTATTAGGTCTGTCAGTGAAGGGTGATTGTTCTAGTGATAAAGCTTAGCATAGGAACTTAATTAAGGCTTCGGATGCTCAAATTTTACATTTCTGTGGAAATATGAAATCTTACAGATTTAAATGAAGCTGTGTCAAAGAAGGAGTCAAATAGCAGAGGTACACCATTTCTCCTGTGGCGCAAGCCTGGGTTGCTGTGGAGGAAGAAGTATCTTTTGGTAGCGGAGGTACTGAGGTTGTAGAAAATCTTGTGAAGAAAGGGCCCATCTTCACTTTTACATCCCAGGTTACCAAGACAGCTCAGGAACTGATATAAGGTTTGCATTCCCAGGGCGTTACTTTTCAAAGTTAAAATATAGTTTATTGGTCTTGAAAAGAAATTTTGGCAAGAGGTTAATCTGAACAATGTCCAAAGGGTCAAAAAGAAACGTTTTCTATTGGATCTGTTAACAAAAATTAATTGTTCTTAATTGGTAAAATATTTACTGGTTTATTGAATAAAACTGTATTCTTCACATTTAAATTGGACCAGTATTAAATCATTTTTAATTCAGTGTTTTCATCAAGAGTAATTTATTTTGATTGAAAGTTTTAATATGACTCACAGTTTAAATTCATTCAAAAACGTTTTTTAATAATGTTAAGATTGTGACAATTTATCCTTAGCAAAGTCATATCATAGACTACATTTCTTTTGGTTGCTGAAGTTACAATAAAAGCCTAAATGAATTTTAGAAATATCAATAACTGTAATTGCTACCAAAACACTACATCTCTTAAAAATTTCATAGCTACAGTTATTGTGGCTGTTAAGCTGCAGCTGTCCACATTGATGTTTTTATGCTGACACCCCCAGGTAATCTTCATTATGGGAAATGCCATGAGAAAATAAAATGTAGTGAATTAAGAAACATATTAAGAATGCTATAGAAATGCTGTCATTTGCTTACATTTATATCTAGTTTCATGTCAGTTTTACTTTTGAATGCAAAAGAATGGGTGAGATTATGGTATATTTTACCCATGAGAGAGGCAGAGGAAAACCCTTTAGGATTACTTTATTCTTCTGAACATCTAGTCTTATGCTTGGTGATGAATGCAGTCCTATACTTTTAGAGATTGAAAATGAGTTTCCTTAACATTAAAACTTTTCAGAGATGGGGCTTCAAGAGATTGGTCTGTGTCAAGGGGAAACTACATTGATGTTGTTGAAACATGATAATTAGCTAACTGTGTGACTGCAGAGCATCCCTAGAACAAGAGACTTCTGTCAGAACATAAGCTGTTATCTGCAGCAAACATGAGGCGGGAGAGTACCTGACTCTTTCTGTCTGAAGGCCGCTTGCAGTGGCCCGGTCACTCAAAGCAAGATATGATCAGTGGAACATGAAAAACTAAAAGTTAGCTATACAGAATTAAGCTCAGGCTCTCAGTAATTTTGTTCTTTTTCCTTTGTGTGGGTCTTGCTTTTCTCTAGTTACTGTTACTGAAGCTATGTTGCTGTGCAGCCATGCACGTGAAAAAACCCCTTCTGTTCTGAAAGGTCAGTGTCTAAGGTGAATCATAACTTCCTAGAATAGTGAACAGTAGCAAGGAACATCAGGATTATGGAGAGTAAGATAAATAAGCAGGATACCATTAAGCACCTATAAGGTAATTTTAAGATTCAATGAAAAGTAGTGTATCGTCATTCCCAGCTATCCTTCATACTGGCTACTACCAGCTAAACGCAGAGGCTTAGGTAAGCAGTCTCTGGGTTGCTGCTGAACGTCTCAGAGACTTCCCTATCAGCAGGTATTTTCCCAAAGTCTATCTTGTTATACTTGACAGTGACCATCTTGGTCTAGAGGTGTTCAGAATTGGAGCTGTGGGATCTAAACCTGTAGCCTCCTGTCTGGTGGAATGATCAGGTGTCGTGGTTTAACCCCAGCCAGCAACCAAGCCCCACCCCCCCACAAGTGGGATCAAGGGGAGAATCCTCAGGATAAAAGCTAGGAAACTTGTAGATAGAGATAAAGACCACTTAATAGGGAAAGCAAAAGCTGCACACACAAGCAAAACAAGGAACTAATTCAGTGCTTCCCATGGACAGGCAGGTGTTCAGCCATCTCCAGGAGAGGGGGACTCGATCACACATAATGGTCACTTGAAATACTAATGCCATCACTCCAAACGTAACCCCTGTCCTCCTTCTTCCCCCCATTTTTTATACTGAGCATGAGACCATATGGTTGGGAATATCCCTTTGATCAGTCTGGGGCACCTGTCCTGGCTGTGTCTCCTCCCAGCCTCCCACGTACCTCCAGCCTCTGCACAGTGTGGCAACACAAAAAGGCCTTGGCTCTGTGTAAGCCCTGCTTAGCAATAACAAAAGCATCTCTATTATCAACGCCATGTTCAGCACAAATCCAAAATACCGCCCCATACCAGCTGAAGAAAATTAATTCTACTTCATCCAAAACCAGCACATCAGGTCTCGGCAGGGCCAGTTTCTTCGAAGACTGTGGAAAGAGTAAAAATGCACTTGTTTTCAGCTGCTTTTGCTTGGAATCCCAAAAGAAAAGTAGCCTTGTATGCATATAAAATGCATAGGAAATAAACCCTTTTGGGGTTTTTTTTGTTGTTGTTTTGGGTTTTTCTCAACAAGAAAGCTGCTGGTTTTCTTGTACTCTCAGGCTTTGCAGATGTGGAAACTGCAAATTATCAAGAATTTTTACTTTTTTTAATATTATTCAAAGTTTTCATTTGCGTGTCTTAAAACACCAAGCAAAAGTATAGAAAAAGTCATTTTGCTGCTTATATGCAGTTAATATGTTAAATTATTGACATCAGGAATACCGTATCTGCGTAAGGTAATAGTTTGGAGTCAAAACACAAATTAGAAGTCTTATGGACATTATTCCCACAGTTGTCAGTAGGTATCTGCCTGCTGCTTCAAGGAAGGAATTACATGTCATTCTGAGGGAGCTAAGTGCCATGTCTGTGTTTTCGTATGCATTCTGTAGAGTTTGTGGAGTACAGTTCTCTAACTTCTACTACTGTCAAATGTTCAAAGGCAAGGCTGGGAAAGCTACTTCTTTCCATGTTTACCAAGTGACATCCAAGCAGCTGAGTAGATGGAAGTTGTGGCTATCAGCATACAAAGCAGTTGATCCAAAGAATCAAACAAAAAAAAATTTGTTTTAAAATAAGTTGGTTTTCATAGATCAGTTTTCATGTGATAGCTTTCTTTGTTGTATCTGTCACTGTATCTCTTGATGTTTCAGAGTTATAAATTAAAAAAGGATTAAATATTACCTTTCCTGAAAGATACTTTCTTAGAGCGTCCCAACTGCTCTTTAAAATGACAGAGCCAAGACACAAATGAAGATATATTTTATCTTGCTTGCTGAGTACACCTTTCATTCAAAGCTCAAGAGTGCAATTGTGTTTATCAGTCTTAATTTACTTATGGAGACTTGTAGTACTAACTGCATGTATTTCATCTGTTAGGACGTACCAATTAAATCCACCCATAAAGATCATAAAAAGTTAGCTCAAAAAAGTAATACTGAATGCTTCAATTTAGCAAATTAGAATAATCTGTTAGGAATTCTTAGCTGTATAAAATATAAAGCAGATTGTGCTTCACAAATGTAAACTATATTAAATACTCAGCTTGGTTCCTAACTGTAGTTTTTTAAAAAAAACAAATTTTGCTCATTACTGTTTTGGGTGCAGAATTTCTTTCTAGGGTATTAAAGTAAGTGGGAAATAGGCTTAGTATCTGAATACATTCTCATATTAAGAAAAAATTTAATTGTATGATATATCGCTTTCATACTTCACTTTCAGGGTAAAATTGCATCTATGACAGTGACCACGGACAGATAAATTTCTCAAAGGTCATACTTCTGTTTTCAAGAGACCTTGGTGATATAGTAAAACCTGTATTTTCTGATTGTTTATGTATACTAATGATGCTTAGCTGAGGTTCATAAGGAATATATTGACCAAGTGGCCAGTAAGTTACTATGTAGCTAGAATGAAGATGAGCTACTAGTGTTTCTCCCTCTAGTGTTTGGCTTCTGTGGAAAGGTACAAGACCAGACTGACCGGCTGTTTACTGATCTGGTCTAGCAAATAGTTGTCCTCCCATTACTTTAGCCATTTAGATATTTACACTTTTTTAAAGAAAATAATGACGTTTTAGTGTAGAATATCTTAATGCTGAGTGTTAAATTAAGTTCACAGCCTTTCAGACACTGTATAGCTTCCTCAAACTGTGAAAGTTTGTAGCAATAACAAGTTGCTGCTTTATCTTTGAACTGGTAATCGAATGCAAAAAAAATCCTCTAGGCATTTGGAAGAGATCCGTCTATATACAGCTTGAGTAATTATACATTTCAATGAAGAAACATATATAGTGTGTGAAAAGTAAAGTTTTCTTTAGCAAAATTAAGTACAGGGTTTATTAGTTCAAATTCTAGATGTATGTATTTTTTAGGTATCTAATAACTTTAGGGGAAATCCCAACATGAAATCACACTTGCAGAAAACTTAGTAATTATATGAGGTGAAGTGCCTGAATTTCTGAACAGCTTTGATCTAATCTCAGGCGGTTTTCTCGTGGTTGTTTCTGGATCACTTTTTCTAATGCACACTAGAGGGCAATCTGCATCTTCCCAGGGGATGCTGATGGTCCAGTGCTGGCTGATGGTGATTTACATTGGAGTATAGAAGGAAACTCGTACAAATTATTGCCCTTTTTGGGTTTAACATGGCTTGTTTACCCAGATGTCTCTTTAGAGGCTTTGTAATCTGTAGTTGTTTTGATTTTAGTGTGATAAGTAGGAGTTTCCTTCCTTGGTTTGAGTCCTGTCATAACCCACTCAGATAAAATAATCAAGTTCTAACATGTCTCAGTTCCAGTAGTGACACAGTGTGAAGCAACGACTATCAGCAATTATCAGTTTGAATTGCTGATCTTTTCTAGAACTCAGCAGAATAATTGACCCCCTGTGCCTGATAGCACAACATTCTAGTACTGAAGAAAAATAAAAGTAGTTTTATGCTGTGCCTGTAGAATGTTTCATATCTGCCTGCTAGACTCTAGAGCATGAGTGTTATTTTTCTGAGTCAAACATTTAATAGTCTAAGATAGAGATTTCCATTTCTGTTTTAGGATAGGTATGTAAAAGGGGAAAGCATTGACACTTCATGTATTTTTTAGGAAGGTCCTTTTTACTACATAACTGGATACATGATTTCATATAATGAAATAAGAACAATATAATAATAAACATTAGCAGCTCACCAGTTTTAATCTGCAAACTGAAGACTGTCTTTGTCCAACTTATTTATTTTCTAGCATGTGCTATTTTTGACTCTCCATCATTATTTTTGCTTCTGAGGACTTCCTGACTTAGTTGTCTTAGTTTTTCATTTTTGGCAGTTATTGTAACATAAATTACATTTGGAGATGGTGGTGTTTATTTTCAGTTAATAATACCAAGTTTGTGACTGTTTCCACAAAGGAAGACTTTTTAAAGTATTTTTTCAAAACGTACTGTTGAAAAGCCAATCTAGAACCTGCCATAATTAGTTTTCTTTCATTAGAAAAGGTGTATCATTTTGTTGCTTGTATATGAAGTGCTGAACTTCTTCCCTGTTCTCTTTTTATTAACCCAAGTTTTTTGTAAACAAATTTGCCAGATTTGCAGAAACCATTAAGTGGAAGTTTCAACAAGTTTAACCGAATTAAGTAGTCAGGAAGACATGAGAAAATCTATTAATGCTGCCACTGGAGAAAACACGGCCTGCACTTATCTTGTAATGAGTTTGCCAATCCCAGGGAAGATGATTTTGAATAACCCAACAGCAAGAAAAGACTCTTTTAGTGTTTTCACCTGATTTGATACCAGAGAATGCAGTGTAATGTCCTTAGGAAGACAGGCATAATTGGTTAAATTGTCCCCAAGAACTGCTTATGTAGTTAAGAGAACACTAGACCTTTGTTGCCTGTATTTATTTTTTTTATTCACTAATGTGTTCAAGGTAGAAAATTTGAATCAAATTTTAAATAGTTCAGAAATCCTTCTTGCCAGAAGGAGAAGGGTTTCCAGAATATGGTGTGTGTGGGGGTTAGGGGTTTTGGATTTTTTTTTAGAACTCTGTTCATCCTTAATGCTGCCGGGTTTTTTGCTGCTACAGAGGCAATCTGAGCTAACAAGCAGCAGTTTGTCTAATCGGTAAATGGTCGAATGTTACCAGGAGGGAAAGGGGCTGTTCATTCACCTGTGTTTGTCATTCAGAAACTGGAGCTCTTCTAGAATTAAGTCCTCCTCCATCCAGTTACTGCAGGGCTGTTCTAGAGTGCATTTTACAGGGTTTCTTCAATGTGGAGTTAAAAGACTGCACAGATGAGTATTCCAGCATCTCACTCATGAGGCTGTTTGTTGCTTAATGCAATAGATTTCATTGTTAGGTGGCTTAACTTACTTCTCTTGGTCTGAATGTTTCATTCACTGCTTTTCATCCCATCACTACTATTTACAGTTCTGTGGGACCTAACTATTTCAGTTTTCATGTTTCATATTCCAGATACTTCTACACTGTCAGATCTCCCTCTCCTTAAGACTTTTTAGGAGATGAAATAGGACTGCTTTTGTGCTGAATCCAGAACAGTAGCAAAAGGATGTTTTTAATCTGTTCTGTAGCTTGCCAATTCCTGTAGGAATTTTGTCAGTTTATACACCACATTTGGTGTGTCTGCAGTGAATGGCATTTTCATGAGAGAATTCCAGCAAAACCCAAATTGCAAGTGAATTGATTATTCACTGTTGATTGATTAATACGTACCCAACTATTGTACACTTGACCATTAGAGGCAGATAGTTTTTGGTCACTAAAACACAAATACATAATTTCATTGGATGTTGAAGATCCTTTGGTACTTTTTCAGCAATGGGGGAATGATGGGACAGGAAGGTAATTTTCTAAGATGGCTAGAGTCCAAATAACATGAGATTGCAAACCACAAATTGCTCTGTAGTTTCAAAATTTCATAAAACTCATTATCTTAATAATGACTGCTTAACAGATTTAGAACCTGTCAACCTAAAGATGGTGATGTTTTCACCTGAATCTTCTGTATAAGATTATACATTGCTTTACATTTCTCTAAGAGAAGGAAGGTATTGAAGTATTTGGTTGATAAAATAGTTTTGGAATACCTAAGGTTTATTGATATTTTGAGGGTCTTTTAGGGAGATTTAGGAATTTAAGGTAGCCAGATTTTTTGATGGTGTTAGCTGTTGATTCCATTATATTAGTATTTCTGTCTGTAGAAAATTGTAACAAGCTATAAAACTTTGAGGGCCTGGAACTAAATAGTAAGGAGTGCATGCACCTTTTAATATATCAGATATTTTGAGCATTTTTTGAGCATATTTACTTGCATAATTCAGTCCTCCTAAAGATTACTATTTTAAATTACATCTGCAAATGTGTTCCTGTTGGGTTTTTCCAGTGTCATTTTCATACAGTATCTTTTCCATGTTATATTGAATGTTGACTCCTTATGTCACTCCAGGAAGTGGCAAAAAGAACGTTTGAAGGACAAAGAACATCGAACAGCTGAGGAACTTTCTGAAGAAAGCGATGTTGAATTTGAAGAGGGCTTCAGAGTACCAGGATTTCTCTTCAAAAAGCTTTTTAAGTATGTATTGTGTACTTTATGTCAATCTTATGCTGCTGTATTCTGTTAATAATATTAGTGCTAATTAATGTTCATGGTGAGTTCCAGATGCCCTTTTACTTCAGTCAATGATGCCTCAAGTTTTACTTCAGTTGTTTAAGTAGGATTCTTTCTTTTAAAAGGGTTCCAGGATTGAACTTCAAAGAAACTAATTTATTGTGATACAAAATGTAGTTACATGAAAATACAGATGATAACTGTCTAATGTAAATATTGTGGATAGGTATGAGCTAAACTATGAATTGAGAGGCTCTCCTTATCTGTTTTTAAAAATGCTTTCTTATAGTGATATATACTTGCTCTTAATGCAGGTGTGGAGTTGCAGAATTACTTTGAAACATGTGTTGGCAATACAATATAGTGTTTCTGTGATTGGGTGGAGCGGGTGAAATTTTCTGCCAGTAAAAAATACATACAACTTTAACAACTCAAAGTAACTACTCATAATTCATATTATAAAATAATCTTGAATGTTTTGCCAGCTAAAATTTTAAAATATAAAGTGAATTTTTAATTCCTTTAGTAGATGGAAAACACAACTCATTCTTTAGTCATTTAATGCTGGATTACAGATTTGGGCATAACTGCTTTCTGTTTCAGTTTTTTGAGACATGGTGCCCAGGGATGCTTTCAAGTTCGTCTCAAAAAGCTATTTACAAAAGGCAGCCCAAACAAGCTAGCAGCTGACCAGTTAACTTCATAATCTCTCCCTTAAATTTCATGCATGATGGGCTTGAATTTGGTTTTGTTGACAACATTTCATACAGCAGGAAAAACATCTCTTTCAAAAGCAAACTCTCTAAAATCTTATGGTTGTGGTAGAAAGCCCTGGTTTATAATGGGTGTGTGTGGTATCCCTTCCAACAGAGCCACTTAGTCTTGACCTCAAAGAAATTATTACTGTTGTCCTGTAGTCTTTGGAAGTAAAGCACTAGCTCTGAAATGGAATTGAATTAATAACTTGGTTGCTGGGACCATACAGAGCCAATATGTGGTCTCCAGTTGTTTATGCAGAGGTACTGCAGAAGTATTCATCTTGAGGACGGATGTGTGATCTGAGCAATCCAAAGGGAAATAAAATAAAGCAGACACTAAAAATTAATCTTAGACATGCAAGCCTCACTAATGAAGGGTATCCCTGCAAGCATGAGTCAGTTGGCAAAACCTCTTAAGTGGTTAGAAAGATCAATGGAGTTGAATGATTTGTCTGACTTGTAACTTAAATGCTGATATCTCCAATGTAGGAAAGCCCATAGTCAATAGGCATTAAACTGTTGAGTCCTGAGCAAGTTTAGTACAAACCATAGAAGTATATTGACCCAAGGACATGTATAGGATATACTGTAAGTGATCTTCCTGCATAGTTAAATTCCACAGAAGTTAGCTTAATACTAGAAATAGGAAACCTTTGTTTGTCCTTTGGCAAGTCTGGTAAGGTGGAGAGTGTGTTTCCTCCCTATATTCTTGTCTCCTTCAATGAATATTCAGAAGGAATAGCACTAGTACTGCTGTGGAACAAAACCAAAAAGACTTGCAAACATTGCCTTATACTGTCTGCACTTAGTCAGAGAGAATGCTGCCTATATAAAAAAGAGAACAGGTTTCATGATTATTTGCCTTCACTATGTGATTTCCCTGATATATATGAAATGCAATTTTGTCTCCACAACAGTTCAGCTAAACTCTGGTAGTACTGTGGTGAATTTTCAGGGATCTATCACAGCATGATTGCTTGTGTGAAATACAGTCCAAATATACCTATTTTCGAAGACCAGCAGCACTTTTATTCTACTTTTACAGTATTTTTGGAATTAAAAATTAAAAAAAAGCACATAAAAGTTGGGGCAATAAAAGCATAAGATTTGAAGATAATTTATTATCTCTCCATAAAAGCATTAAAATTGAAGGAGGTGGTTTCCTTTAACATAATTGCAATTATTGCATGTTGATATGATTATACAAAGAAAACACCTACATCTTTTACATTTTTAGATAATCTTGGAGTGGAATTTTTCACAAACTTAATTCTCTACTGTGTAACTTCCTCAGAAGAAGGAAGGAGAGAGAAATACGCTTATAAATGCAGCTAGCTTTAAAGCTCTATATGTGGTCCTAAGAAATAATACAAAATTATATCAGGCAGTTCTTGAATGGTTGCCTTCTGAAGAGACATGCTGGACATTAGTCGGGGGTAGCAGCTTCTGACTGGAATGAGGATTACTTTCAGTTCTTTAATATTTGTCAGAAAACGTTTTGTCTTCATAAAATGTAGTAATGATAGTATCTTAGCCCAATTATATCTAATCCTGCAAGCCATTTCATAGTTCTTTTATAGACTGCTGCATTTTAAGGTGAATTAATTTCTGATAAGAGGGGTTTTTAAGGGCTTCTTGGCATAATGCTTTTGAGACACCAGCGGACAGTATGATGTCTGAGCCATTAGATGTGTTCTTTGATCATCTTTTTTTACCTGCTCACGCCATTTGTTTGTCTCCATTTAGCTTTCTCTGAATCCATACAGAACTCATCATAAATTGATTTTTAATAGTACTTTGTAGACACCAGTGTCATTAGGTGTCAGTAGTCCTAAATATTATTTGTTCAAGGAAGGAAACAGGATTTTGAAATGCACACAAGAAATCCCCTGGAATGAGCAACCCCTGTTTAAAAAAATTGTTCTTTGCTATGCTCTGCACTCCAGGGATGCATGCCATCAAGAAAATTGTATCAATAACCTATTTCTTCGTGTGAGTTAAAAGACAGAAGTGCTGAAACATGTTTGTTTGGGTTTTTTTTAAAGTGATTTAAAGATACTGGGTTTAATTTCTTTGTGTTTTAATTTAACCCGTACATGTGGTATGTTGTTCTTACTGGTCTCATTTCATATTGTTTTAAAAAAGCATGTCGTCAAGTGATTGTCAGTCCAGCATCTTATCTCCACCTTTTTAGCTTGCTATTGTAAATCTTGTTTTCTAGTCTGCTTCTTTTAACTGGAATATATTTTACATTGTTGCCTGTAAAATTTTCAGTGAAGGACTGGGATTAGAAACTGCCCTGATGCTCTCACATAATGCTCTGCTACATCCCTTTCATTGCAGTAGTTTGTATTGCATTGCCATGGGTTTTTTTTTTCCTTCATTTAAAGAGACTAAATGTTATTAAATAAATTTCCGTAAAAAGAAAGCAAGCTATGGCAGATGTAATCAGTTTTTACAGTGGAGTATGAAGTCTGTAGGGCTTACAAGTCAACCTTTTCCTTCAGTTCAAGTTATGTGTTCCAGATAATATAGTTTACTAGACCCTTGAATGTCATCTTTTGTGAGGAGATAATGCTCTGTAAGAGTAACTTTCCAAGTTGCTTTTAGCACTTAAAATATATATGAAATAAAATACCTTCTGATTACCATGACTATCAGTTTAATTAGAAATGTTTTAGTGTTGCATAAAGAATGAAAGTCACATGTAATGTCTGAGCCATCAAAAATGTATGACCTAGTAAATACAGCACTCATGTAAAACACACATCCAGCATGTTACTGTAACTAGTATAAGAACCTTGCCAAATGATTAATTCATGAGTACTTTCTGTTATGATCTGTATTATCAAACATTTGCCATTTTCTTTTTCCATGTTTTAGGTACCAGCAGACAGGTGTTAGGTGGCTCTGGGAATTGCACTGCCAGCAGGCAGGAGGAATTCTGGGAGATGAGATGGGATTGGGCAAGACCATCCAGATAATTGCCTTCTTGGCAGGTCTGAGCTACAGCAATATGAGGACTCGTGGTTCAAATTACAGGCAAGTGCTCCTCTGCAGACTGTCAGTCTGTGGAGCTCAATTAATATTTCATCAGATGTATTGCTGGTGGAGGAGGGTCCTGTGAATTATTAATGACATTTCAATTACAATATTCCTTTAATTCTTTTAGTGGGGGACATCAAAGGAAAAATTTTACGAGACAATGGAGCTGTAGGGCAGGAAAAATTAAACATGTAACACTTTTAATGAATTCCAGGCATTGATGCTTCATTTTGCAGATGAGCCACACTAGATATTTTGGGTCAATACAGTGTCTAAGGTTACCTTCCACAAATGGATTGTTTACAAACTCAATTACATTAATATCAATAGTTTACACAATATGGAATTTTAAATTAGATGTAATACCTTTAGTTCCATTTATTAAATTTTACATTAAAATATTTGTTCTGGCAAGCCACCAGGTAAATGCTTTACAGGAAGCAACAAGATGATTTGCAATGAAAGTTAGAGTTTCTGATGGGCAGGGAATTATCCATGCCAAAAAAATAGTAGGAAGAGTGAAAACAGTAACTTCTATAGAGGAATTTCTGTCTGGGTTTGTTGTTTTTTTTTGTTGTTGTTGTTCTCTTTCAAAACATATACTTCAGTGAGTGACCTTTTTTACAAGATACTTTATGGTTTTTTGTTACTGAATAGTGCTTTAAAATTTCTTCTTCGTAGGTGAAATTGCTGACAAGATACTTGCTTGTGTCCTTGGCTTTGCAAATTCACACATGAATAATATTTGATTTTTCTACTTCTGTTGGCCTGTTTACGTGATGTAGCTACATGCCATTTAGCAACTATAATAGGACTGTACTAAACAAAAATAATTACCTTTGTATAGAGGTACATTTAAATTATGTTCAGCATGCACATGAATGATAAAATAATGCTTTCAAGGGAAAATATTCATCTTCAGTTGCTTCCTACTGTAGCCTTTTCATAAAAAAAGGTTAAAAATAGGTCCTTCATCACTCAAGCCAGTTGATTTACTTCTGTATGGCTGCCTGGATAAGGATGCTACTGTACAGATCATTTTGTGGGGTTAAATTCCCTACCCCACTTGGAGAACCACTGAGTTGATGGAAATCCTTTAGGGACATCTCTTGACACTGTTGTATAATGTGAAACTACAGTAAAACTTTGAAAAGGCCAAAATCTATTTGCACACCTAAGTTGCAGTGTTCTCTCTGCATGTAAGATAATGTGTTGTGTTTTGGTTTTTGGCTGGAGCATGTCATTAAGTCCCTCATGATAGTAATTCCATGGGAGGAAAGAAGGTTTAATTTATTGGTGAAACTTAGTCTGGTTTTGTAAGGCAGAGGGTCTCAACAATTTGATCTTGCATAGTCCAGTATTTTCCTTGCCTGGACTAAGAGGACAGTAATGCTGGTTAACTAGTTTCTGTCTGAAAGACGTGTACTCTGGTAAGCAGGAGACCTTGTGGTCAGCCTGGCAGCAAAGCTGGCATTAGGAGTGGACACAGGTGTGTTGTCAGTGTGTCTAAACGTATTCTTCTGATTTTAAAGGAGCCTGAAGACCAGCTGAAATAAGGGACTGCTTATTACATGGAGTAAAACCATTGCAAAAATTACAATGTTGTCTCACTTTTAACTTATTGAGACATACAGCTGGAGAAAGCCAATGTTGTGCTGTATCAGTAGAGATGCTGCGGTAATGGTTGTGTAAAGATACAAGGGAAGCAAGATTTGTGAAGGGGAGATCTTTTGTGAGAAAAGCTGAGATAGTTGAAACAAGCAACAGCTTTCAAACCAACTGTCCCTTCACAAGAAAAAAAGGAAAGCATCAGAAAACTTAAATGACCCATCTGTGGCCTGTATCTAGGTTGAAATCTTGTTGAAACCTGGTGAAGGCTTGGGGGTCCACAAGTTTCCTTGTTTCCAAATACATTGTTTTATTTAACAAAGATGTTACTTTTGACTACAGACTTTTCTTCATTTATTTGAGAGATCAGATGAGAAACTGACAGAAAGTTTATACACTGATCATTTACCCATCTGTGCTCTTCAAGATACTGAGATATAATCATAAACAGCTCAATCTCTACTGCAAGTAGCAGAGATTAATTTCCAAGGTGCCTGGGTAAATAAAACTACATTGCCCCAGAAAATTGCTCTTGCTGCCCTGTTCTTTTATTTTCACTAGAGTTTAGTTATCGTTTCAGCTTAAAGGCATGATTTGCCAGACCTTGGCAACAGAGTTGGTTATAATGCAACATGTTTTCCTCTGCTAATTTTCTGAGTACTTAAAGATTATAAATATAGTATGACTACAGCTTCCTTTTTCATGGTATTAAGTTGCAGAAATAGATCTTATTTACAATTCCATTTGCATCCAATTAAATAGCAACAAAAAAAGGGTATAGTTGTGAATTTGAGTTTTATAAACCAGGAGCAATAGAAGAAAGAGATTTTGGGTATACTGATCATGTATTATATTGACCATAAGCTATTACAATGCAGGTGTGAAAAAGGGGTGAAATATATTGTAACAATATTTTTGCAGTAAGAACAGGGCCAGTATTGTTATCTTGGTTCAATGCATCAGTAAGACTTCTTTTTCAAATGTTTTTAGTGCTACCTTTGTTCAAGGACAACAAATCTAAAGTGAATGGGCAGCAGAACAAAACTGTAGCAGTGATTAGAAAAATGGAGGATGCCTCCTAAGAAGTATGTGATTTGTTTAGTTCTGTGAGAAAGCTCAGACTGGAAGAAGTTAGATGACTCTTTTATATAAATAAATTAAGCTCTCAAGAGAATAATAAAATGTTGGCTAGTGGAAAGCAGTTAGAGCCAGACTAGACACAGAAGAGGTTTCACACAGCCAAGTGGAGGGGGAGTGGATTTTCTGAAAATGGATCAAAGGAGGTGTGAACTCTGTTAAGCTGAAGGGCAAAAAAAGCCTGGATAAACCCAGCATGTGAGCTTAGGTGGTATAGACCAGAGGAATAGAGGTATTTTGTTAAAACCCACAAAGAGTGAGAAACTAGTATGTTCTGGGAAAGGTGACTTCTTTGGTGTAGATATTTTTAAGAGAAGTAGCAGTGGTTATTTGGATTCATAGCATGGCTGAAGCTATTTTTTGCATCTCTGAGTTCTTATTTCTCCTTGGATTGCTGGGATTTTTTTAATTAGACTATGTAAGGTTGTGTTATAGTATTTGTGCATAAGCTACATCCAGATTGTTATTCTGCATATGTATAAGCTTTTAATAAAGAACATTATTTCTTCACATCAGCAGTTTCTGGAGGGATTAAGAGGTTTGGGTTTTTTAAAGCAGGTGTGGCTGGTGTCTGAGAAATCCTTGTTTGTTGCTATTAGTGTGTGATCTTGAATATATATTGTGATCTTTTGCATGGTTTGTTTATTACCACTTGACTAGTGCATAGTCAGCCAGACACAGATCACTATGGGGTGACTATAGCTATTGCCTTTGTTTGCAAAGTAATTTTGTTGTGTTTTTAAAGAGCAAATATATTTGAAAAAATAACTGCTGGTAACCACTACTTAGTATATTTTGTATATAATTGTTGGTATTTATTTGTGGTGATAATATTTCTTGTTTGGCTGTGGAGAGATTTTTTGCTTTTTAACCTTAAGAGTAGCTCTGAATCTAATATAGAGAAAGATTTCGTTTCAAACTTCCTTAGTAATTCTCAGAAACAATCATATGTTTATGAATGAGAAACTTACGAGACAGTTTGAGCTGAGCTCAGGCCTCAACTTCCATGGATTGTGGTTTTAGAGTCCCTGTCTTATCTGTAAATTATGGTGATGATAGTACAGTATATTACCAACATGAAGCAGAACACCTGCGTGTAAGTCCATTTGTGATACTCTAGCTACACATTCTGTATAATAGAAGTAATAAAATAATTGCTTGTTAATGATTTCTCTTACAGAAACAGCAGTCACTAAAACCTGATTTGTAATATCATAGGAGGAAGTTCCCTTATGCCTTATTGTTTGGAGCTTTTCTATTTCTGTTTATTTTGATAGATGCATCCATTAAGTGTTCAATGGATAGATTACTTTAGCAGTACCTTCTTCATCTTCCTTTAAAAAAGAGACTTCCAGGAAAACAAAGTGCCAATTAATTTCTATAACTCTCATATTCTGCTCAAACTATAAAGTGTGTCATTTTAATATGTGTATATTTTAATGAGCCACTTAATACAGAATATTTATTTCACATTAAAGGTTTTTTTCCTTGAATACTCTTTTATTTTAGGTACCAGGGATTGGGTCCAACAGTGATTGTTTGTCCAGCTACTGTGTTGCATCAGTGGGTGAAAGAATTCCACACTTGGTGGCCTCCATTTAGAGTCGCTGTTCTCCATGAAACTGGTTCTTATACCAAGAGTAAGGTAATGGTTGACAGCCATTTTGTAATTTCAAAATCTTTTTTACCTTGGCACTAGCAAAAAAAAAAAAAAATCTCCTGTTCCTGAAGGTTTCTCTGTAGGAAAGAGCTTGTGGTGTTTCTTTTGAGTGTTTTAAAGGAACAAAAAGTTCATTATTTTGTATAGATTTATTAGTAAACTGGACAAAAAGGGAATGACATAGAATAGATGTACATTATGATTATGTTGCCTGAACAAATTAAACATAGTAACAGGTTCCTTGCTTGAGGCTTCCTTGTGCTGTAGTCTGTGCTAGGAGTTTATGACTAGACTGGTTCTACACCAGATATATGCTACTAGCACTTATGAATTCTCTTTTTGCATTTCTGTGATCTGATATTTAATGTTTTGCACACACGTGCAATTTCTCTTCAGTTGGTCACTGTCAGTTGACATTTACTTTTATTTTCTTTAATGACAGTGTTACTTTGTTAGTTTTCATTGTTTCAAGCAGTGCCCTTTCTGTCTTTTTAATTTTATTCACCACTCTCTTCATATGCATGTTCCTAGTCTGTTTCTTAATCTGGGAAGCCTGACTTTTTTGAAGTTTCAAACTGTGGTACCTTGCAGGAACAAAACAAGGAAAACTTAAATTTTTACTTTCCCTTAGCTTCATATTTCAGGTGTTTAAATGGATTTTCTGGATTCAGCAAAGCATTTCTAAATTTATCTTTAAATATTTATTGAATTTCTTGTAATAACATTAAAATGATATGGTGCTTAATTGCACTTGATTAAACGCATTCTGAGGTAATTGATGCAGTTACAGTACATGGCAGAAAAGGAATGGCACACTCTAATGTGCTAATAGCTTCCTGTTGTTCAATTAAGTTGGTGTGTTTTCAAGCCCTAAAAGTCTGTTGACCTCAACAACATGCTTGCATGTCTTCCTAAATTAACTCATGTGTGCTTATTTTGGGCTATTTGTTAATTAATGGACTTGACAGACTGGCTCAAATTTTTCCATCTGCAGGAATAGTCATATTTTCCGGACTTTACCTTCCCATTGTCCTTCAACAAATGCATATTCAACAGCTTAAGATTAAAGAATTTGGATACCACATAAGCACTTTAAATAGGGAAGATTTAGAGAACTGAATCTAGTGCCTCATCTTCTACAAGCTGCAACAGTATGCTTTAAAAAGTGTCACTGCTGGTATGGTCTTAACTTCATGCACATTTTTTTCCTAGATGCCTCTTAATCAGAAGAGCAAGATTAAGTAAGATAAAAATCCACACCTTTCCCATTCTAGTTGCCCTTATGCCTGCAGTAAAGGTTTACTAATAATTTATTAGCATGAATAACACTGTACACTGAAAATATATCACACAAAATACAGGACAGGTGATTTACTCTTGCCTCGGATTTCTTTTGAGTATACATTCTTTCTGTGCATATTTTAGTACTGATCTGATCTTGTGACAATTTCATCTTGTGATAACCTGTGGCATTACAGGAGACTACTTTTGCACCTGTTAACTTTATAATGTTCATCCATAATGCTCTGGAATAAGGCATAAACCTAAGTAAGTTTAAGAAATAATTAAAAAATAGTGGCTAGACTGCATAAGAAGATATGTTTATTCTTTGCTTGAAAGTAATTTTACATGGGCAAAAGCCAGCTCACTGTTCACCTATGATCTCAATGTTGCACAGACCTGTTTGGAATTAACTGACAATTCCAGGATTTACCTGTTATTCTGTTAGTGTATCATGGTTTATCACAAAGTAAATGAGAAGTGTTTTGTGCTGGACTGCGAACTTGCCAGGAAAGGATTGGGGAACTGAGCTTGGTTATCAGCTTTGAAGTGAGAAAGGTCACTTCAGCCTCTGATGAGGTTAGAATTGTATGAACAAGTGGAAGAATGTAATTGTCCTCCAGATTAACTGGACATCAGACAGCAAAGATGTCAATGGATTTTGAGGACTGCATTATGCTGTAGTGGTTAGCCAGCAGGTTGTTTGTAATAAAACACAATATGGCAGCTTGTTCTCTGCAGGCCTGTGCCAGAGGGACAGGTGATTTCTAAGGAACAGAGAAAGATTAATTGTAAAACTACTGAACAAGAATTTTGGAAAAATAAAGTTAAGTAATGACAGATAATTCCACGAGGCAAGATAGTGTTTCATAGCTGAAACCGGCAACAGATGAAGTTTCATTTGATAAAATCTAAGTTCATGTTTTAGGTGTAATGAATGTACCTAATTTTTACCATAACATTGTTAGGAATCCTGAAATATTAGCAAATACTAAATATTTCAACATTGATGAAATTATATGCTTTTATGATTAGGTATTTTCTGTTGCACTTTCTAAGATACAAAAGCATCAGTGCAAGAGCCTGTCTTCCACTTCTTGAGACTTGCCCACAGAAATATTTCACTTGACAGTGAAGGGTGGGGAAGACAGCTGTTCTGATTGTTTTATCATAAACTGATACTAGGCAATACCTCACACATCTCTTCAGTTACTGACACTTCATTAGTGTTTTAAAAGGACTTCTGAGCAATGTGTTAAGTGAAAGGCTCACTGACTATTTTCCCTTGGCATATCCTCTCTTCCCAGTCCACTTTGGTTTTCTGTGCAAGCAGTCATAGGATTTTCACAGTAATAGTATGAAATAACAGTCTGAATTGTGAACACCGGCTTGGCTGCCCGTCTTGTCAGCCAATTTCAGATCAGTCATTGAGGTCTACTGCCACAACAACCCACTTATATACGTCTGGTGCTATAATATTTGTGTAGGTTTTTAGCATATGTAAAGCTTCAAAAGAGAGATTACTTTATTCCTTTGCTAAAATAACAAAGGTAGAAAATTCTGGCAGTAAAGATATGTCAAGTTCCAGTTTCACCCTGTGAAATATGTCTAATAAATTTAAAGACCTTCAGCTACCCAGAAGGGAAGGCACATTGGTGTTTTAGATGATGGCCAAGCTGGAGGGATTTCCAAGGCTTTTGAGCTAGTTTAAGGCATTTGGATGAAATGTAAAACTTGCCCCTTTTTTTTTATTAATATTATTTGTGATCACAGAAGATCACTTGGTTCTTCTGTGATGAAAAATGTGCTTAAGTGGGAAGCAGTAGGAAAAAGCAGATTATGTAAGTCTTCCTCTGAGAAGTCAGCTTTCAGTTTGAACAAGGTATAGCGTTTGTGGCTAAACATGTACTGTACTGCTGTCTTATGCTATTAAGCTCCTACTATGGTTTATGCTGGAATCTGATCTGTAAACATTGAGTGCTTTGAGACCTCTAAGGATAAAAGAAAACAAACAAGTAAATCTAATGTAGTGTATCTCAAATACTGTTTTATTTATGATATAGAACAGAAAGTAAGGAGAAGAAAGCTCTGCAAGTGTTGGAAAAACAGCCTTCTGTACAAAGAGCTTGTCCTGTTTTTTCAAAACTTCTCTTGGTACATGAGCATTGTGTAAGAGGCAACATGAACTTTGGTTATCTTGTTTAACATAGTGTGTATGGAAGGAGGCTGTATTTTTTAAGTTCAAGGGTGAAGTTTTAATTTCTTGATCTTTAGAATTGGTGTCACTGAGTTTAACAATTCTTTCTGATGGTAATCACATACCATTTTTAAAGCTGTAACTTTGCATTCCCTTATTCTGGTCAAATGCAGAACACACAATCCAGCCCTGAAAAGCAATTGTCAGTTCATGATGCTAGCAGTTGTGAAACCATATACTTGAAGATGACTACACATTGAAAATTTTAGACCTTCTACCCTCACAATAGAGTATGTAATCTACATGTAAAGAAAAGCTTCAGAGGTTATGGTTGTTGACTCCATTCCATATGATTGCTTGTGGAACTGTATTTTAGCCAAAGGCTCTGGGTTAAGGACCAAACTCAAATAAACTTAGTATCATGCCCCAAGAAGTACCATTCTTTTTGAACTTGTACTAAGTGCTTTAGCTCCTTTTATTGCAACTTTTACATTATTAAACATTGTAATGTGTTCTTTTGAAGCCTCTTCGTGGTGCCATTTAGATTGTTTTGTTGGGGGCAGGGAAATAATAAAGAGGTTTTATATGTTGAATTTATGGATCTCCAGGCTTAATGGTTGGTTATGAGATAGTGATAAGCCTGCTGAAGAGTGCATTTTTGATTCACAAGTGAAATATGGTTGTGTAAGTGACTAGATACTAAGTTCACACTTGCCCCAAAGGTATCTGAATGTTCAGATAATTTTGTAGTTATCACTAGTCTATTTCTTCAAGTTCATTCTCAATATATATTTCTAAGAAAATTACCATTTTTAATACATAATAATTCAGATTTTGGGTCCTCTTTAGCATTTTTAAAATACTACTTTATAAAAAAAACCCAAAAAAACCCATTATTTCTGTAAGTCAAAAAAATTATCCTGTTTTTGTACCTTCAGAAACAAACTTGTAGCTACTGTGAGGTACCAGCAGGAAAAACAGCATTTGCTTAAAGTTGTGTCCTTAAAGATTTTACCCTTAAATGCTGCTTGTCAAAAATCATCCAGTCTTTGTACGTTGCATGTGTCCCAGTGAAGACAAGGCAACACAACCAACTTACCAGCCCAAGTTAGGAGAAAATACTGACCATGAATTTTAAAGGCCTGAAGTACTGTGCTGAACAGAAATGCAAGTTCATAATTACTCAGTCTCCTCACATGTTCCTCCGTTCATTAGCATCATATAAAGGCCAGAGTTCAGAATTTCAAAACTAGCTAACAGCTGTGTATCTTTTGGCATTAGTAAGATTTGTTTCTCTTAAGCAGATTTTTATTTTTTTTCAGTTTAACAGTGCATGCCTGAAATACTTCACTGAAGTGTATTTCATGAAAAAAAATAAAATTAAACACACCTTAAGCTAATCAAATAAGAATTGCCAATTAAAGAATACGTTATAAAATACCATAAATTCTGAAATGCCACACCCTCAAAAGTGTGTATCTGATATTAAATGTTACCATATTTTAAAGTGTTTAAGATAATTCCAAGAGTTGCACCTAAAGTGAAGGCAACCTCTGAGAAAGTACCTAATACAGTAAAATGAGAGTTAGTAAGTGTTGTAGCGTGAGTTGATAAAATTGTGTTGTATTTCTTCATTGTCAGCACAAATCCTTGTTTATTAAAAATTTAGCTTGAAGGAAACTTTAATTAATTACAGGTTCAGTAAATCCTGACTAGGATTCTACTGTGGTGTGTTTACAGTGAATGGCCTTCATGTGCCTGTGTTTCACTTCTGTTCTCTCTGGTATCTGACAGCGTGATTTATGGCTGTTGTTTTCTACTAGTCCACTGTTTGCCCTCTAGGAGGGATTGGTCTCTTGAGTCTCCATAATAACAGCAGCACTTTCACAAAACATCTTTTAATGACAAGAGTGTAGCATTCTGTAAGTCAGGCTAATTGCAGACATACCCTATTAATTGCAAAAATTAGGAGAGGTTACATATTTTACAAGCTTTTAATTTTAAATCGCCGGAGATGATTTGTCTTAAGTGTTTGGGTAGAGATGTCTACAATATTCTAGGATAGGCCATTGCTGAGACTCAAGAAAAGTTGCAGACCATGGATAATGTACCACAAAGAATTAAGCTTTGGGTGTCCACACCTGCAGAGAAATCCCACTCTCTTTATAATACAAATTGCCTTGAAGATTGTATATTCTCTTGAGAATCGTGATGTCAACACTAAATAATGTGTTGTGGTTTTATCAGGAAATTATAATCGGAAAGTAGAAATTCTTGAAAATTAAACATGTAAGAGCTTTAAATCTTGGGGTATGTCTGAGCAACTGATTTTACAATAAAAGACCATGAGCTTTTAACACTATCTAAAATTTCAAGATGGATTTTTTCCCTTTTGTTTTTGTTGGTTTCGTTTGTGGGTTTTTTGTTGTTGGGTTTTATTTTCTCAAAGGCACTTCAAATAATCAGAATTTTGTCTTTCCTTTAATACATTCTGTGGTGGTTCTACTTTTGTTTTTTCTTCACATTGAGTATACTATGTTTGTTTTACGCAGAATTGCTTCCCAGGCCATCATCTTCTGTTTAAGTCTTCTAGATAAATAAGTAGAGGATAAGTGCAACAAAGATGACTCTTGAATACTGTGGGAAGTGACACACACTGTTTCTGCCCTACATAATTTGCAACTATAAAGGCTAGTAAATATTTGGGTAAAGGTTACAGCTTACGAGAGAAGCACAAAGTTCAAGATTGATAACAAATACATTAATCCTATTAATGAGAAAAATTAGACAGAACTAAGGATTAACCAAATAGATTTTTGTAATTGTTTGTCAGTTTTTCACTTAATTTTCCTCTAACATTCTAGATCTTGCTTGAAGTACACAGAGATGGGTTTGTTGTTACATGAACATAGGAGGACTTGCGTTAATCAAATCAGTGTTTGCTTTTTTTAGACATTGCCTTTAAAAAATTAAAAATCCACTGTTTCCTTCTGACCAGGCTTAAGGTCTGTTATAACACAGTATTCAAATGCTTCATTCCTTTACAGGTGAGCTAAAAATCATATAGTCAAAATCTTCCCTATGCTTTTTTTTTTTTTTCCCCTCAAAGTAAATTATGTATTTGCTTTTACAAAACTTTATACATACCTTGGACAGCAGACCTATATGTCTGTAGTTCAGTAGGGCTGAGATTTCTGTCTCACTGTTACTGACAACATGCACCTTTTGCTTTTAGGTGAAACTAATTAATGAAATTGCTTCATGCCATGGAATTCTAATTACGTCTTATTCATACATTCGACTGATGCAGGATAACATCCACACATATGATTGGCATTATGTGATTCTGGATGAGGGTCACAAAATCCGAAATCCAAATGCCGCAGTCACGCTTGCATGCAAGCAGGTACTTTATAAAAAATACATCTTAAGTGCTCTGGGGGGGGAGGTTCCAAAACATAATAGCCTATCATAAAAATATATGTGTGATCATTAATAAGGAATAAAAGCATAAATCACAATTGTCTGTATTTGACTAATTAATTTACTTAGCATTTTTAATGAATTTCCATGAGTAAATTTACGGGCATGGTAGAGGGGAAAAAAACCAGAAATTTTAATTGTGTAGTAATTTATTATTGGGGATGTCAGATTGCCAGTGTGAATTTTCTGCCAACAGTTTATGGACAGTATATATTAGAGAAATCTTTTTTATTCACAAATATGAGGCCACATATTTTAACATGAGAATTGATTCATGGTGAAATTAAATATCCTCTGAGGCAGGAAGCAGGTTACACCATGAGCCATGAAAATAACTTTCTTTTGGTTTTGTGGTTTTTATTAATAGTTCCGCACACCCCATCGAATCATCTTGTCTGGCTCTCCTATGCAAAATAACCTAAAGGAGCTCTGGTCCCTCTTTGACTTTATATTCCCAGGAAAATTGGGAACACTACCTGTGTTCATGGAGCAGTTTTCTGTCCCGATAACCATGGGAGGATATTGCAATGCCTCTTCTGTCCAGGTAAATGCATCAAAAATAGGACTTGGCTTGGAGGAACTGTTATGTTGTTTCTAAACTGACATCTAAATGTACTTCGTGCTGTATATTCTAGACACTAACCCATAAAAGAGTTGCATATGTGTTTACTGCAGTATGTGGAAAAGAACTGTTCTACTAAATGAGACCATTTCATTTATACAGAGGTACAGCTTATTCACAGGGCTTTCTTAACAAAAGACATGAAGTTTATGTCCTTAGAAGTACTCTTCGATATGAAGTAAAGACAAACAAAATGGGGTGTAAGGTGACTGATCTTGTATTTTGATGTATCTACATAGAACTTTCCTGTTTGATATAAAGCTTTAGCAAATTATGCAATAAGAAGAATCCTTAAATCCAAACTGAAAGCTGTTTTTATTTTTAAAAGGTAAAGTAAGTGTTGGAAGTCTGAAAGATAAACTAATTTTGAAAGCAAAAAAATATTTGGAAAATTATTTTTGAATAAGTATGTCTATTAATCTTTGTAGTTGTGGTTCTCAGTATTGACTGAGAACATTTTTCAAATTAAATGATAAATAAATAGTCTACATCATAATCAGCAGAGTAAATGTTTATAAATGCTAATAAAGTTGTATCCTATTAAAAATTCTTTGTAATGCACACATGCATTTCTGAAGTTTTATTTTCTTTTTAAGTACTTCCCTTATCTAAATCTTAGTAATTTACTAAATTGGACTTTCAATTTGGTTTTTTGCATATCAATAATTTATTATATTATTTGTTTTGCTTTAAGAGAAATTAAGGTGTTTTTAGCCATTATGTGCAGTTAATACCCATCTCACACATCCATTACCCATTATAGAACCATATGCTCCATTTAAGGCCAGAGTGACCTTTAGTTTCTGTGATAGTGGGGATTTTGTTGTACCGATTTTTTTTTTAAGTAGCCTCAAGTGAGCAGTAATCTGTGCCTATTGTCTAGTAACCACTGTTGCTGCAGGCTTCTTTTTTGATCTTCAGTATATGTATTAGCACTTTTTCATGAGGATTTTGGTTTTGTGCAAATTTATACTCGTTTCATTCTTTGGTTTCTAATGAAATACCTCACTTCTGGTCTCTTTTTAAAGACAAATCTGTGGTATATGAGGAAGACTTACTCAACTTTATTGTTGCTAACATGAATTTTATTGCAATTAGTATCATGTTGAATATGTGACTGTAGATCTATGTAAAATATTAACCATCCAATTTTATTAGAATTTTCCTAGCATTAATTATGGAAGTTTGCTAGTTGCTGAAATTAATATCAAGAATCAAAATATAACTTGTCATTTCTTTCTTCCTGTTTTCAGGTTAAAACTGCATACAAATGTGCCTGTGTTTTACGGGACACCATAAACCCCTACTTACTGCGAAGAATGAAGGCTGATGTAAAAATGAGCCTTTCACTTCCAGATAAAAACGAACAGGTTTGTTTATCTTCACTACTAGATCTGAGTCCTCACCCTTCCCAAAATTCAGTCTTTGGAAATAATAATTAAGAAATCATTTGTGCTAATAGCAGATGAAGTGCTGTTTTAAGTAAATAGAAGATGTAGAGCTTTCAAGATTCATATTCTTTTCAGCAGTGTTCTGAGTATTAGAAGGCTGCAGTTTTGCAAGGTCTCTAAAAGTACACTGATCTAAAAAGCAAAGGATAGACGAAGTGTGGTCAGGTACGCTTAACACTATCCTCCTAGGTCTTAGGTGCATAGAAATGAGTTGTCTGTTTCCTTTTTTTACAGCAGGAAACACATTAGCATTGTTTCCTACTGTAAAAAGATTGATTTGGACAGCTAATAGTAGAGCGATACTTGATGGCAGCTGTTCGTCTTGCAAGCTAGCTGGCCTAGACATTCTGATAAATTGCCAAAATATTACCCTTTGATGTAAAACTTGTTTGCTTTACTACGAGGTGGAATATTTTTTTAGGAAACATTTTGATTCAAAGTAGAGGAGGTTGAACCTATTAGTTAACTAACATTCCTACAAATACTCACTGGTAGTAATTATTAGACTCTTTTGCCAGTCATGTTTCAGTACTTCAGGCTCTCATATTGTCTCCTCATTCCCTTCCTGTCTTCTCCTCCAAAAAAGAAGTAGACATGCTAGTCTTTGTAAGACAGTGCTGCGACGTACATAATAAAAAAGTAGGCCATACTTGGTTCCTGCTGTCTAGTCTAACAATCTTTTTTAATCAATTTTTTTAATTTCTACATATTTCAAAGTATACTGGGCTACTTAATCTAAAGAATGTGATCATAAACAGATGAAACAAATTTTAATTTTTGTTCTTGTCAGTCACAGGGCACTACCTCTGTTTGACTTGCAGCATAATGTTGGGTGCCTTGCAGGATGCGAAGAAGTGATTTTGTTCCGTTTTAGCCCATCAGAGCATCTGAAAAATCATTATATGCTCACACTTAAAGTCTAATGGCAGAACAGATCACATGTACTAACCTTCCCATGAGGTACTAAGAATTTGCAAGTTGTAAGGGATGTAACAGACCCACAATGGAAAGCATTTCCTATAAACATATCTTTGAGAGAACATTAATGTTGCACAGTTACCTCATTAAAACTGAAAAATGGCAGCACTTCCAAAACTAAAGCAATTTGAGGGGAAAACATAACTAGGAAAGAGCACATAAAACCTCATGAAACTCATCTTACTGATTATGTTCATTCTCTAAAAATTATATATATATTTTTTTATTTCTAATTATTTCTGTGTAGTATCTTTTAACTCAGCAATTCAGTATGTCAGACATCTGTGAAGCTTCATTGTAGAACACTATAAAATTTTAAAATTCACAGGTTGGGCTTGAGTGATTGTTGTGTTTTACAGGTCCTCTTTTGCCGTTTGACAGAGGAACAGCGTCGAATCTATCAAAATTATATTAATTCTAAAGAAGTTTACAAGATTCTCAATGGAGACATGCAGGTGGGCATTAATAAGGATAATGACAGGTAGAGTTTGGTGGATAAAGTCAGGGACTGGCCTTTGCATTCTTCTGGCTGGATTCTGAGGAGAAAGGGAAGCAAATGCTTTATTCCAGTTTTGACTTTTTTTATTTTTCTAGATCTCACAAAATGTAAAGTGGCCAAGTTTTTTCAAGTGCCTAGCTATTTTAGTTATCCCAGTGAAAATTATTAAGGAGTTTGATCTTCAAGAGATGGTTTGTACAGGACTATCTGCCGAAATTTCCCAAAGATGTAACAGAATGGGCTATCATATTTGCTAGGGTTCTGAAAATTTTGAACAGTAAATGTCAATGCTTTTATTAGATGTTTTGTGGTGACAACAGCAAACCCCAGCTGAAAAACAAAAACCCTGTTGTATAAACAAACCATAAATTATGAGCAGGCTCATCCAACTTGCAGTGCTAGAAGCTTGACGGTTTTGCTGTTTCAAGCTAGTTCATTTTAATGAGTGCACATTGTAAGCGGAATAAATAACACTTGTAGTATTATTGAATGAATAACGGAACAGAACCCTTCTAACCTGGCATGAAAAGTAGTAATTTCAGATTTCTATACTTGTTCAAATATGTTTACTCATACATTCTTTGCTTTCATGGATTCTGGTGGGTATACCATGTACTCTGGTGCTTATACTTACTATCCTCAAAGTATGTCTTAAGTTACCTGCTAACGTGGAAGGAGCTGGACAGGAAGAACACAATACTTTCAAGAAACAAACTTGGTGTAATTTTTCCTTTGAGTAGGAAAAATTTGACTGTGAGCTACAGCGAGGGACTGCTTTTGCTAATGTGGAAATTGTTGCAGGATTCTCTTGTCACCAGAATAGACTCACAAAAAAATAAAATTTCACTGACCTTCTTTTGTAATGATATTGCCTAAAACTTTCGATGAAACAAGTATTAGCATATACTGACTTCTCTAAGGAGCAATCTGTTATTAAAAACAACCTTTTTTTATGATGACTGGATTAATCCATTCCTCTTCATTTGTTTGGGGTTTTTTTCCCAACCACAACCCATATAGATACAAGCATTTGTCATGAAAATAAAAATATTTTTGTCATGTATTCTTCAGATTCTCGTAGGACTATCAACTTTGAGAAAGATCTGCAACCACCCTGACTTTGTGTCTGATAGTCCCAGCATTTCAAAGGCTGTACCAGATGCTGAAGTAGAAGAATCAAGTCAGTTTGGATATTGGAAACGTTCTGGAAAAATGATAGTTGTAGAATCCTTGCTGAAAATATGGCACAAGCAAGGTCACAGAGTGTTATTTTTCACTCAGTCGAGACAGGTAAGATAAGCTAATTGTATCAGTTTTAGTTATCACTAAAACTAATAAAAAAAGTGTGTGTGTGTTCCAACAGGGCTTTTGATTAGAACCACGTTTTGTAGTGTCCTTCTCAGAAAATTAAGATCTTACTGCAAAGATTAACAAAATGACTATTGTCTGGAATAATTGCAGACAAGATCCCAAACTCAGTAAGCTTTACTGGAGTGACACAATGTTGTGGCAGTATTGCCCATTTTTAATATACCGGGTCAAAGCTTGTATCAATTGTACCGATATCATACCAAGATGTCCCACTGTGTAGTTTCAGGGTGGCATTGGTAGTCAGTTTCTGTGTAGTGCGTGTGCACATCTAAGCTTCTGAATTGGGTGCTTCAGGCCAGTAGCACAGGCAGTGACCTTCATTTGTTTTCCCTGTGTAGTCACAATTTTGTCTTGCTTCTGTGGATTCCCTTGGAATGCTGCACCATTTATCTGTTTAATTGTCTGGAGACTAAGGTCCTGGACTTTCCAAAGCAAACACAAACATTCCACTTATGCATTCAACAGTGGAAGAAATAATTTGCCCCCCCCCCAGCCAATTACATAAGTTAATTTTCTGTTCATTTAAGATTCACAAGTTCTTGGTTGTCATCTTGTTTGTTTGATTGACACTGCAGTTCATACCAGAAATTCCTATGGCTTGATCAGACAGTTGCTCAGTCCTCACATCTGGATATTATTATTTCCATCACAACAGATGATGCAGATACTTGAAGTCTTTGTGAGATACAGAAACTATTCATACCTCAGGATGGATGGCACCACAGCAATAGCTTCCAGACAGCCTCTTGTAACAAAATTTAATGAGGTGAGATGTTGCATCCCACACAGGAATGCCTATTAGTGATTATGGTTAACTTCTTGCATTCCCTTTTGGTATGTTTTTAAATACAGTGCTTCAGGTTTGAGACACAAAACTGGGCAGTTCTGTCAAATGAAACCACTTTCTTAGTGATAAAGGGGGAAAAGTCATTACTTTTTTCTTAAGTTGGGTTTTGTGGTAAGAAAAAAAATACAGTTGGGAAGGGGGAAAAGAAATTTTTTTGGACAACAGTAAATGAAATTTAGATTAGACTACTTTTATTTGTCAAAAGAGATACTAGATGAACAAGCAAACACATTCCTTCTCTTGGCTCCCTTTGCATCTTTGCAAATAATGCCAATAATAAAAGATTCCAGGAATTAATTTTTTTTTAATGTTGCACTTTGGTAATTCCTGTTTTAGTAAATTTTCTCTTGTGTTTTAGGACAAATCCATCTTTCTTTTTCTTTTAACAACTCGTGTTGGTGGCATTGGAGTTAATTTGGTTGGTGCTGACCGGGTTATTATTTATGATCCTGACTGGAATCCTAGTGTAGACACACAGGTGAGTTTGGTTTATTACGTTCCATTCACCAGCTAGCTTGAAACACAACTGAAGATGAAATGACATTTATCTCCTCAAATAGTGTTAAAGCACTGCGTAGTTCTTTACAAAGTAGCTGTTCCCAGCAATGGTCGCTTAGGGTGTAGTTCCACATTATGATTACTCTTGTGGCAAAGCCAATTTAAGTGGTTCCCACCACATCCCCTTTATGCTGTTATACCTTACCACTCTTCAATATTGTCGATTCTTGTAGTCTGTTTACAGTGCAGTCAAACAAACAGTTCAAGTGACCTGTGTTTTTAAAATAAATAAACAAACCAGATCTTTCTGAAGGGAGAGTAGCAGCTGTGCAAGCTGACTGTTCATGGTGACAATGCAGGGTAAGAAAAGGAGAACAAGTGTTGCTAAAATTGGCTTTGTCACTAGATAATGAGATATAGCTGTGTCCTTTGAATGCTGCTCTAAGCCAATACTGTTAGAAATCATTCTTTATCTCAGGGTGCGATGGAACTCTTGTTTTATCAGATCCTGAAGCAGTATGTGGTGCTTAAGTGTTTGAGAGGAAAAAACATCTTGATAGAATCCTACATAGGTCTGAGATCTCCAAGTGTGTGACTTAGAGTGGTCTGTACTAGTGGTTGGTAATGCTATAGAAATACCACTTCTTGAACTGTGTTAAATGTCCAAACTAAGTTTGAAACAGTGTTACTGTTATCTGTCTACCAGACACATGTTAAGAAGCTAATGACTGCTAACCAAACCCTTTGTGTTCCAGGCGCGGGAACGTGCTTGGAGAATAGGCCAAAAGAAAAAGGTGACTGTGTATAGGCTTCTCACTGCAGGTACTATTGAAGAGAAGATATACCACAGGTCAGTCACAACATTTTCTTGGATACAGCTGCATGCTCAGGAAAATGCTTGTAGTGAATCCAAGGTGGTGTAATAGTGACATACCTGTGCGTGTGCTCACATGGCTTGCAATCTCCAGCCTTGGAAATGATGGGCACATCACGGAAAACTTTTTAAAATTCTCCTGAGAAATGGACCTTCTTCTAGCACTAGACTCCCAGCTGCAGGGCTGTGCTCCCTCTCAGCTCCAAGACCCACCTGCTAAACGTACCTTATCAGTCTGTTCCAGCAGCTGTGCCCAGCATATCCAGAATTCACTGTAAAAGAGAGTATGAGGCATAGACAGAAAAAAATTAGCACCTTACTCATAACATGAGACTCAACAAGTCTGAAATGCAAATTGAAGTGAGCAAATTTTTTATATTCTCCTTGGGATATATCAAGATGTATGTAGTACATACATCCATTGACTACTCTGCAATCTCAATTTGATTTTATTCCCAAATCATTCCAAAGTGAAAGAATTAAATCCAAATAACCACCAGTCATATTCATGTTATTTATTCTAAAATGTAGCTAAAGTGTTTAAAGTGCTTGTATTTTGAAATCAGTAAAATGTTTTTGGTTTCCCTTTCCATTCATCTTTCTCAGTAGTTGGCTTCACTCACATGAATTCCAAATGAATGTACATAGGAATCTTCTCTCTAGGCCTTACTCTTCAGAACTGAAATATCCTTTTGGAAAACTCAGATGAATGAAAAGCTCTAAATAATGAAATGCCCACATTTATTGAATCCCTTTTTTAATCTGTTTTGCCACATGGACACAGAGCATCTGCTGCTGATTGGCTTGCATCCCTCTGGCATACTTCGGTTTGAACAACACTGGCCACATCAAGGAACTGGACTCTTAAGGGTCAAGACGGCCAAAAGAAATTCATTTATTTCTAGAGCAGTGCAATGGACTGTAAACTTTAGGCAGCTGTCTTTTCTCTTTCCCTGTGTTTTCTTCCCAGCAAATATGTGATCATCATTGCAGGAAGCTGTGAAGCTCAGATAATGCTTAAAAACTTTAAAGTCTTCTGGTGGATACAGTGCAGTAGCTGGTGCCTATATTTAAAACTTACTTTTCAAGAACTATATTTAAAAGTAGTTTCCCTGCTTAATGTCAGCAGAGTCAAAACCATTATTAAAAACAGTTCTAGAGAACTGATTTACAGTTTTATTTAGGGCTGTATTTTTTGTAGAGAAAAAATAACTTTTGCAACAGACAAATGGCATAGAAGTAGTTTTACCAATACTAGAAGACTTTTTGCAGCTTAGTTCTCACATGAATTGTTCCTTTTAGTCCTCTGCAGGTGGGCTCTCTTTTTCCCTTCCTCTTAACCACAGGTCTGATTTCCCTCTTCAGTAGCTGTCATCCAGTCATCACAATCAGACTGAACTATTCTGTTGCTTTTGATCCCTCCAATCAATTGAATCTGTAAAACGTTGTCATTTTAGTAAGCTCTTGTTTTACTTTCAGGAGCTTTTTGATGGTTTTATTGTAACATATGCAAGCTTTTCAATTTTATTGGACAAAAAATTCTAGCTGTGAAATTATTTATTGCTTAGTTAAGGGATGCCTCGTAGGACATCTCAAGATGGTGGTTACCTGTTGTGTTATGGGGTAGTTGCGAAATAATAAATCCCTGTGTTTAACAATTCACTTGGTTGTTTGAAAGTTAGTAACTCAAGATTGTTTTGGAAACTAACATAATCTTCCCACTGCTTAATTGTTCTTCAGGGTAATATTTGTGCTTATACAGTTTTCTGTTTAAGTACTGTATTCAGTACTTAAACATAGCTAGACATTGTTTTATGCACAAAGTACTTTCTTTTTCAGACAAATCTTCAAACAGTTTTTAACAAACAGAGTGCTAAAAGACCCTAAGCAGAATCGCTTCTTCAAATCCAACGACCTTTATGAACTTTTTACTCTGAACAGCCCAGATGCATCTCAGGGAACAGAAACAAGTGCCATTTTTGCAGGTACATGTTTTTTTCTATTTGTTTTGAAGAAAAAAATGTTTTAAGTGTTTGTTAAGTGGATAATAATTTCATTCATCCCTCAGGTACTGGTTCAGATGTTCAAGTCCCAAAGCCATCTCATAATGGTACTTCTAAACGTGATCTCCATCATGCAGAAAGCAGCTCACACAAGAAGAGCAAGTCCTCCAATTCCTACTCAGCCACACACGTGAAAGATTCTTCTTCTAAAACAATCGACACAAGTGAGGAAACCAAAGGAAATTTGGAATCCTTTGACCAAAATAACTATGCAAAAGATAATGCACAAGCTACTACTGATACAAATTCATTGAATGAATGCAAGGAGGAACACTTGGAAAGTGATGACAAATCTATGTCCCAGTTGTCGCCACACAATGAGGAGTCTTCAGAGAATGCCAGATGTCTGACTGCCACAGTGGCTGATGAAGTATATGGAGCAGCTAATGCAAATGACAAGGCAGATTTTAGCCTTACTTGTGATGCAGCTGACTCCTGGGAAAAGCAGGATGCTAAAACTGAAGATGGGCAGTTAGATAATAATCATTATAAATGTATCTCAAAAACAAAGCACAGGATGGATATGCTGTCACATGAAAGCCACAAAGATAAGTTTAAGAAGAAACATCACAAAGATGCCACATGTGAAGGAAAGCGCATTCCTCATCTAGTGAAACAAAAGCAATACAGAAGGGAGGACAATGAAGAGAAGGAGGAAGACTCAAAGAAAAATGATGATTATGTCTTGCAGAAACTTTTCAAAAAATCAGGTAGCAGTTCTTGTTTGGCTGCTGACTTTTTAAAAAGAGGTATATAAAACCTATGCAAGTGAGGGAAAGAGCACTTCTGTTGCTCTGATGGTGAGAGCTACAATACAAAACTTGTTCATTATGTTACTGTAGTGAAACCTTAAAATGTTCATAATTTAAATGCTGCAGTTATGAATGGGCTAATTACCTTGGCACAAGCAGTTCAGATAGATCTGCACTTCTGGATATAGAAGTAATGCAGTGTTTCCCCTGGAAATAAGGATGTAATCAACCTTCATTTACACAAGGGTTTCACTTCTGTCTGTCCTGTCCATAACAACGGAAATGATCAATTTACCCACATAATTGCCAGGTCTGTTGTGAATAATGACCTCATCAGCGCACCAGAAGTGATTTGCTGTCAGATTGATTACTTAACTCATATAGAAGGGGGTTCTCTCATTAGAAATTACTGTAATGATGTGCTTAATATAATCAACATGAAAAAGGTAAAGTGTTACTGTGGCATTCACTTAAAAAGTATTTCATTTTCATGTAAATTAGCAGATGTCTTCCTTCACCTTTTGTATCTTCTGGTTTTTAGGGGTACACAGTGTTATGAAGCATGATGCCATTATGGAAGCTTCCAGTGTAGATCATGTGCTGGAGGAAGCAGAAGCAAGCAGAGTGGCCCAGAATGCCTTGAGAGCCTTAAAAATCTCTCGTCAGCAATGTTTAGGAGCTGCTTCTGGTGTGCCAACCTGGACAGGCATGAGTGGTCTTTCTGGTGCACCTTCAGGAATAAAGTAAGTACATTTCTCATGCTGCTTTTTGAAAAACAGAAGAGTGAGTTGGGATGTTAAGGATTTATCTTTTTTTGCACTTAGTATTTGCAGTACATATATCAGAGTGGTGTTCATGTTTTATATTTAATACAGAGATGAAGGCACTTTACAAGCCAAGGTAGTCCGTTCTGAAGTGGAAAGAAATTGTTACTGTTGCACAGTAGAACAGAAAACTTAGCAGAGGGCGCTTGAGAACCCTAAAACGTAAACCCAGTCTGTCTGTGAAAAAACTAAACTAGTCATTTTCAGAAGGATGTTTGATGGAGTTAATTCTTTTGTGGGTTTTTAGGAGTCGATTTGGTCAAAAAAGAAACTCCATGCTGCTTTCTTCACATTCCACTTGTGCATCACCTGCAAAGAAGCACAAGGTAAGAGACCTCTCTGTTTTAATAACTAATATATGTGAAACGTTATGATTTATGCAACAAATCTGATTTATACTGTAGATGTCTCATACACATTTGGTGTATGATTATGTAGAATTTTTAGTCACCTGTGAATTTGATTTTTCATGTTTTATTAAAGTCTAACTGGATACAACAGTCACAAATTTCACCGTGGTCTTATCTATCTCAAGACGAGCAATGCTTTCTGTTCACTTCCTAAGTTCTAAAGTTGAGACCAGGATATATCACCTCTTTATTGTGTATTTCAGATGACCAAGTTCTGAGTGGTCATGTTTGTTGTTTAAGTCTAAACAACAGGAAGATTTTGCTTAACAGATTCTGTGGATCTCAAAATACAACTTTCTACATAGCCTGTATGTTTATTTGCAGGATGCAGATACAGTAAAGAAACAAAATATAAAGAAGTGTAGTTCCAATGAGTACTTCGATGGAAAATCTGGAGAATCGTCATCCAGTGTTCTAGACTCTTCATCTTTATTAGCTAAGATGAGGGCAAGAAACCACCTTATTTTACCACAACAGACAAGCAGTGAGGGAGATGAGAATCATCATCCAGCACCCACCCCAGTCCAGGGTTCAACAGAATATGATGAACTGCTTGTGGATTTACGCAACTTCATAGCATTCCAGGCCCGCGTGGACGGCGAGGCCAGCACTCAGGAAGTACTGCAGGAATTTGAGTCCAAACTGCCTGCGGCACACTCCTGTGTCTTTCGAGAACTTCTCCGCAATATCTGCACCTTCCACAGGAGCCCGAATGGTGAAGGTGTCTGGAGGCTAAAGCCAGAATTCCGATGACCTTTGACAAGGAAAGACATATCTCTGTCCGCTTGGCCACCATTCTCCTCTCAAAGACTTACTGTCTGACTTTTAAAATTTAGAAGTATTTTGTATTCATGAACTAATGCCTTGAACAGTCAGTAGTGCAGGACTTGTTGCAGGCTTAGAGCTAACTTAATTTCTGATTTACACTATTTATATGAAAATGCCATCTACTTCTGAAGATGAAGCAATACAAAATATGAGCACCTTTTCTTTAAAAGAAAACTTAATGGGATTAAGAATATGTACTGACTTTTTATTACAATAAGAATCATGGATGTTGCCATGAGTTATAAGATTTTGATTTCTGTGAAATTCCAGAAAATTTCTTCCTTGATTTCCTGTTTGTTACTTGAATGGCCATGGGGCACACAGTGTACCACAAAAAAGGAAAAAATAGGAGCTGGAGGAAATGATAGTAGTCAGCATGAGAGATTCACTTGTACTGACAAGTGCATCAGAACCACTGTATGAAACTCTGATCGGTAGTGAGAATTTTGTTAACGATGGTGCTTCAGTTGTTGCCAGTATTTAGCATATGCAGTGTAACTTATGTCACTAACTAATCTGGAAAATAATTTTACTGCCATACAGGTTTAATCATAAAAAATGAGAAGCCTGGCAGGATATTGAGTTAACTGACAATTGATAATTATGGAAAACTTACTAAATTCCAGAACACCCGCTTACACCATAATCAGCAGTTCAGTTACAGTCCCATACACCACTGGCAAGTGCTTGGTACAGTATTTCTTACCAATGAAGTGACAGTAAGTGCTATGTTTGTCAAAGATTGTGGACTGATAATTGAAATTTCATTAAATGTTCCGATTTCACTGTGATTTATGTCCAAAACTTTCCAGTTTTCTCCTAGCGCCTAAGATTTTATACCTTGTTTAGTCTGGGGTGTTAGTTGGTCGGAGGGGGATGGTGTCACTGTATTTTACTAAAAATAGTTGGAGCATATACAGAAGTTTCAGGTTATACTTCTATAGATAGGGAAAATCTCAAAACTTCCTGACAGTTGAATTCAAGTTCCAATATGCATTTTTCTTTTAAGGAAGGAAGGATTGGATCATTTGTAACAAATCCAAGTATAACATTTGGTCTATCTTCAAGGTACTTGTGTGCTACACAAGGAAATTTAAAGGGGGAAAATATGGATAGATTTTGTGAAGAAAACCACATTATCGCAGTAACATTAAATTACTGTATGACTTAACTAGGAACAGTTAAATATGCCTAATGTCCTTCCTATCCCTAAGCTATTAAGAAAAGGGAAAGCTAAGCTACTTCTAGTTTCCTGCTTGCTGTGAAATTATTTTGTTTACTTCGAGTGAAAGTACAAATATTGAAATATCAATGGTGAAGCAAGAATACAAACTGTTACTTTCTTCTTGTGAAAAAAGCCTTTAAGAGACTTCCAATGGCTTTTCCTCTTGGTTTTGCTCAGTGATAAAGAATCTGTAGAGATTTGCAAGAAGTGGTGCTTCACTGTCTGAATAACTGGCTTTTCAGAGACTTGAGCTGGACAGGGCAGACAATTCAAGAATCTCTTTGTTTTCCTGGTGATATTTGAAGGTGGCACTATTGCACCTTTTCCTAACATCTCTTTTTCTGATCCTGTTTATATTCAATTACATTCCCTCTTTCAAGAGAAAGATGAAAGTAGTAATTGAGACTGTAGGTCTTTTGATATGACTTGAAATGGATCAGAAAAAGAGTAAAAACTTATTTTGGTGTTCTTTTCAAAGCTATAGGGAATTTGAATTGGTTTGGGTTTCATGTCCCTGTGCATCTCTACTTGCCACAAGAACCAACCAGGAACTCAGCAGTCAAAGCTGAAGCCGTCACCTTATCTTTTAGTTTTTGTGTCCTGTTTTATTTACTACTCTCAAAGACATAGTTCCTGTACTAAAGCACGTTTGCAGCTTGTCAATGATCCGTTAATGTAAATAGACTTGCATGTACTTTTTATAAATCCTTGGCTTTTATGAACTTACTAAAAAAGGAAAAACAAAAGTGTGTTCTAGAAGTCTTTGGGCACAGGGAAGAGAGTGGGAGTGGGAGGTGCCATCTTTTCCTGTATAGTGTGGAACTGACCAAATGATTCATATTATCTTAAATTATATTTCCATTTTTCATACAATTTCAACTTATGCTTCCAATCGACTGGTCTTTTTCCAGTACTAGTGTTTGTTTAAAATATTCTATAGACTAAATTAGTATAGTACTCAAAATATATTTATAAATAGTTAATCTCAAAAGCACATGTGATTAAACATCTACAGGCTGATCTATAGGTAAAAGTTTTTCTGGAACATAATGTAGCTACTATTAATTTTAAAGTAGAAGAGTTTTTTTCAGAATAATCCTACTTTATTCCATAAAGCATTATCTGATTTTTGTTTGTTTAACTTTACCTGTGTAAATTGAATTCCTTTCACATCTTCATAGAGTATCTGAAGCAATTCCTGACTAACAATATTGCATAGTCAAACAAATCTTGTATTTTAGCTGTCTCAGTTTTCAAGTACTCAATAGCTGGTAGTTGCTACCTTTAATTTGTGCATGATTCCAAAAATTGTTCCTGTGGAATGCTTGTGTTTTTATATTTTCTTATCTCAGTAAAAAGGAGATAAAGAACAATCAAAGTACAGATGTTAATTTAGGAATCAAGTTGGAAAAAACCTCATTAAAATCTTACTAAGGGAAGGCATTTCAGCATGGAACAATGAATATAATCTTTAAATTAAAAAAGCATACCACAAGGAACTACTCAAAATTTCTTTCCTGTAAAGATGCTAAAAGCTAAGCACCATACTACTCCAAAAACGTCATGCCAGTGTAGACGATGTGACCTACCATCCACACAGCTGAGCAGACAAATGCAATTGAACAAGATTCTAGAAAGGTAAATAACAAAATCTTGGATTGTTCTGTAAGCAGTTATGGGGACTGTGTACACTGATTGGGCAAAACATGCTGCATTGATATTTTAACAGCAAAAGCTAAAACTTATCATTGTTCCTTCTGGTTTCAAACCATATTTGTAAAGGGGGAGGTAAAAAAAACTTCTTGCTTATTAAGATGTTTTCTCCCCCTCCTCCTATTCCATCTTTTACATTATTCCATCTGTTTATTCTGTGTTCATGCTTTTGCTGATGATGTATAGCCAACCCACACATCTCTGGTATAAAAATTAAATTCTGACCTAGAGAAAAGAAACTGCTAGAGGCTGTAGGCCTTTGACTACTTCTCTGGACTGTAATGACTCACCACAAAAGAAATGTAAGATGCTGCATGATTAGATTGATAGAAATGGTGACAAAAAATGGAGAGGAGTATTTTTAAATTCCTAACTTCAGTCTGTGGCTCAGCGTCTTCTGAAAGGGCTGCACGATGTGGAGAATTAAGTCTGCTGCAGACAAAAAATGTTATTCTTCCAAACAAAACTGTAGAGAAGTGGGCTTCTCTTTTGGATGGAGGAGGTGCTGAGGAACAGCTGAATCTCACTGATTCAGCAAGGAAGGATGATGCACTGTGTCTTGCGCTGATGGTGGCTATGCTTTCTCAAACGGTATATAAAGATGGTGAAAAAAATTAAATGTGAAGAGGGCCTGTAGCAACTTCATCCACATTTGACATACTGCCAATGTATGGGTCAATTAATTACTTACTTTTGTATTAATTTTTCCTTATGTTTTAAGTTAGGTAGTGGTCACTGAGATGATTTAAAAGTCTGGGATAATCTACCTGTTTGGTCTTTTAGAAGCAGGAATGTCTGGATTCTTCTGCTATAAACCTCTGGATGGCATTGGACGTGGCACTGTAATGCTGCACTGGTTTCTCCATCTGATGAATACAGTCATCTGAGGAGGCAATACATCTTTCAGGTTCTTCAAAAATGCTTCAGGAAATTATAGCACAGTATAAAGAAGTCCTGGTTGGAAAAACACAGGTAATATGGTATCTTATTGTGTAGATTATTAATTCGGCAACTCTAATTTACAAAACTATCAACAAAATTGCTGAGGAGTCCAGTTTTTGAAGGGCTTGCTTAGGGCACATGTCTAGGAGTCAGGATATACTGGCAAGTCTGCACTTGGGAGTTTATCTCCTCTGGGAGAGGTATTTATATATTAGATACATGGTAAAACCACTCTGCTACTTAGGGCCATTTGTAATTTCCCTGTTCAAACATTCAAGCTAAATGCTGAATATACGCTTACTAACTCAGTGGCTCTCCATCTACCCAGCTCTCAAGGGATTGCTATTCTAGGCTCTGGGGTGATGTCACCACTCCTACTTCACACAGTTTCGCTGATGTGGTACAGTCCTGTGCCTTCAGTTGAGACATAGAAGATGAAGCTTTCCTTAGTAATTCTTAACTTTTGTTGATGGCCCTGGTTTTGCTGCTTCTGCTGTCATTAAGAGAAATCTGATGTCTTTCATGCAAGGGCCATTCCACTTTTCTTTTTCAAATGGGCCTAAGACAGCTGTTATGAAGTGAGTGAAACAGCTTGTGTTCTTACTCCCTACCTTAAAAACCCAGGAAAGACTGCACTGCATCATTGCTGCATTCAGGGAGCAGAAAACTAATATTTTTTTACCCAAAAGAGTAGATCTGTTGTGAGTCACTAAACTAGAAACTACAGAACCTGCACAGAAAACATACAGTGTCAGGCAGCTGTGTTGCAAGAAGCAACTTCCAGCCTGCTCTACCCACTAGTTCTTATTGTTTGTGACAACGTGAAATGAATGGGAGAAGGGAGGCTCTATTCTGACCTGAGCTATTCATGTCTGAATGGCAGGGCTGGACTTGCCTTTAAGTCCAAACTTGGTAAGGTTCTGAAATGCCCAGTGAAGGCTCCTAAGTAAATTTTTTTCTGCCCATTGATGTTACCATGCAATAACCATGCTTTTTCAGTACTGCCATTTGACAGTAATTACAATGGCATAAAAGAGGATGTGCAGGCCATATAATAAATCCCACTGTTCTTACCCTTAAGCTATAACTGAAAGCCAGATGACTGTGAACTCTTCAGAGTCTACAAGCTGCTTTTATAGTCATTTGAGATAAAGAACAGAAAGCAATGCCAATGCTGAACTCTGGAGAATCCACCCAAAATTTTAAGTTGTTAACTATCTATCATAGTTCCCTATGGATTCCCAGCTTCTCCTGGGCTCCCAAAGCCACACTGCTCACAATATGTAAGTTGAGAGAACCTATTTTTATTGTACAGAACAAGGAGGTTGAAGCCTTGCACTAATTGCAAACCAGTACATTCTATCATCAGAGGAGCTATGACCAACTCCTGCACAAGGCTTACATAAGTGGTGAGTCATGCAGTCTTAGAAAAGAATAGGGAGAGGCTTTCATTATGTTGTTTGCCTAATCAGAAATATGAAAATAAAAGAACACAGCACTCAGTGGGTTACGTTTGGCTAACTGTAGGCTGGAATTTCTGCAGTTGCACTACGATTGAGGCATTTCGTTGTTTGTGGTCCCAGCTTATATTAAACAGAGATGATTTTTTTCATAAATCTTTGCCTCTAGGGCAGAGTTAAGGTGGTTTGGGAACCCTAGCTATGTGTTTCCAGACATTAATGTCTGGAAGCAGTGCCATGAGAGTAAAAATGAAGGTATATGCCTAGGGAGGGTACTGGAAGTAAATGAGGAGACCCAAGGGCAGGGTTAGGGTTTGTGAGGATAAGCATGTGAAGAGGCAGTAAAGTGGAAGCAAAGCTTTTAGGATGACTGAAAAACAGTCTAGAGATGATTTCTCATATCTTACCAATCTCTTACCGTGCTTTCAGGCAGGTAGCTGAATGGATATTACTTTGTCCAACACTGTTATTAGCCATGAGCTGAGATGCCTACAGCCCTTAGAAGATGACTGTAGAGTTTTGATGATCAAGGTTGGCAGAAGCTTTATGTGAAACAGATCTCAATACACTGGTCTGATTAACCCATCACTGCTTCTCATTTTCCTCCCTGAGTCTTCTGCTCTTCATGTGGCAAACTGAATCAGGAGGCTTGTCTCCTGGTGGCAGAGGGAAACAAAACCAAGAAACCACCAAAAAGAATATAATTAATAACTATCCATATTTTTTAAAATGTGGCTACAACAGCTAAAGGCTGGAATGAGTGACAGCGAGACGGAGTCTGAAGCTGAAGAGCTGCGTGGCCCAGTGCCAAGGAACTTCAGCATTAGAGCAGGAAAAGATGAGTGCTTCCTGTTCCAGAGCCGTTTAAACAATCCGGATTAAACTTTTTTTCAAGTGGCTAATTTGGGACCACGTGGAGCTGTAGCCTCTTTGTCTCCATTGTATTCTCCCCTGGGTCCACATGCTTGCTCAGTGCAAGTGCTCCTGTCTAACAGTGTGCCTAAGCAGAGGAGCCCTGGCTCAGTAGCCATTTCCACCTGCCCCACAGCCTGCTTCCCACAGCTTTCCCACCTGGAAAGGGAGCACAGCGCAGTGTCACACAAGCAGAACAGGCACCGCTGCATGAACCATCAGGAATGTATCAGTGCTCCTCTGTGAGTTGCCAGACTGCCTTCAAAAGGACCAGTATGCAGGGTGCCTAGGGTTTGGGTGTCTTTGTTTTAGTGATTCGAGTTTGGTTTTTTTGGGATTTTGTTTTGGTTGTTTTGTTTGGGTTTTTTTTTATGTGGAGGTGAGGTGGAATCTTCTTCATCAACCAAGGGGTGGGGAAAAAAGGCAAATTATTGAAAGCTGGTTGACTCTGGGTTTATTTCAGCTTTAAAGTNCGCGGTGCAGGCGGCGGCGCTGCAGCGGCTGCGGGAGGTGTTCGACATGGAGCAGCCGCCGCCCGCCGTGCCGCCCCGCAAGCGGCCGCCGCAGTTCATGGTGGACCTGTTCCACAGGGTGGCGGACGCCGGCGGCATCACCCGCGCCCCGGGGCTGCTGCAGGGCGATGTGGTGCGCAGCTTCGAAGCCCGAGGTGGGCCGGGGGCAGTCCCCGCAAACAGGGGCACGGCGGGCCCCGCCGCCCCCGTCCCTCAAGAAAGGACTTNGCCTGCTTCCCACAGCTTTCCCACCTGGAAAGGGAGCACAGCGCAGTGTCACACAAGCAGAACAGGCACCGCTGCATGAACCATCAGGAATGTATCAGTGCTCCTCTGTGAGTTGCCAGACTGCCTTCAAAAGGACCAGTATGCAGGGTGCCTAGGGTTTGGGTGTCTTTGTTTTAGTGATTCGAGTTTGGTTTTTTTGGGATTTTGTTTTGGTTGTTTTGTTTGGGTTTTTTTTTATGTGGAGGTGAGGTGGAATCTTCTTCATCAACCAAGGGGTGGGGAAAAAAGGCAAATTATTGAAAGCTGGTTGACTCTGGGTTTATTTCAGCTTTAAAGTAGCTCTTCATAAGGTGTATGCCTCTCCAGCCCGCAGCAGCTGGGGTGGCCGTGGCAGCACCGACGGTCCCGCCCGTGCCCCGCTCTGCTTTGCATTGGAACCACCACCTGGGCTCAGCGATGCCCAGAGCAAAGCCTTTCTCGGGGCGGGGGACGCACGGGGAGGTAGATGGGAAGGACCGGCTTTTCACAAGCGCGATGCTCTCTGCAGACACCTGGCCGTGCCCGCGGCCCCTCTGATGTCAGCGAGCGCACGGCCGTGCCCCATTGAGCCTTTAAGAGCCCTTGATGGCCCGGGCCCGGCGCGGCCGCCCATGCCCGGGGCCTCGGGCGCATCCCCGGGGNGCCGCCGCTGTCCCTAAAGAAAGGTCTTTTCCAGCCCACCTGGACCGGCGACACTTCTACTTCGACACCAGCGCGATGGAGAAGGGCGAGCAGGTGCTGAAAGCGGAGTTCAGGGTCTTCAAGCTCAAGATGGCCCGTGTGTCCGGGACGCCCGGCGTGAAACACTTCTGCAAAGTAAGTGGGGAAATAGGTAAACACTGAATTGTGCTGTAGTTGTTACTAATACTGAAAATGAGGGGTCCATCTACATACCACGTAAACCTCCCTTATTTTTTGTTTGATTGCCGTGCTCACTTATTCGTTGCTTCCAGCATGCAGTGAAGTAACACAAGGTTTTTATTTGGGCGCTATATGCTGCGCTTTGTGCTGTGGCCGTGAGCTTTCCCTAAAGATACCAAAGGCAGACCTATCGCAAACCATACCGTACTTTTCTGGGATTTGAGATGTTTCCCCGTTCGAATCGAAATTTATCTGCTTGAGCTTATTCTGAAAAATGATAATCTCAACCAGGGATTCATAGGAAAACAGAGGAGATAAGGATTCTGACACTGAGTCTATCTGTTTCTCTCGCAAAGAGCAGAATGTGACTTTTTACAAACCTGAAGACAAAGATGTGGAGGAATGGAAGATTTTGATGGTATCAAGCGTTCAAAATAGAATAGGGATGGTCAGGATGTTTTTCTGTAGTATCAAACAGTTTGGTTTCCTGCCTCTGAACACATCTAGAAGTAGATTTATGTAGAGATAATTGTTTTTCTGTTAAACTGTTCAAAACCTTGTTTAGAATGATGGTAAAGATCTACAGATATGATGTGGCAGAAATGTGTATAATCTTCATCCTTCTTGTTTTGCTAGAAGAACAATTGGATTAATTTCTTATTGTTTTCGTTGTATTGCTGTTATCAAGGTGGAAGTGTATGAGCTCTTGGAGAGTGGAAGTAAGCCACAGAAAAAACATCTCATTGCATCAAGATTATTGTCGTTGTACACAGAAGGCTGGGAAGTCTTCAATGTAACACACGCAGTAAGCAGAGAAGTCTGACTTCATTTTATTCTAAATCTCTTAAGGTGGCAGTCAGCTCATAACTCCAGCATTGCCATTAAGCTGGGATTTGTAGTTCAAACTCAAGTACGGCAACAGAGGGAGAAGCTTTCTCTCTACACTTAAAAGTACACCTGCTTCTACCTGAATTAAAGGAGAAGTGTTTATATGCTGCTAGCAGCACAGGCATAGTGAGAATTGATTAACCCAAAGGTAATGAATAGAGGGACATCAGGCTAAGTATGTCGTTGTGATTACAACATGTTAGTCCTTAGACTGCCAAAGGATTTGGCATTGGTTGTGCACCAAGAGTAGGTTTTCATATCTCCTTTTTATTCTGGTGACATTTCTGTAGAGCAGTGTGCTTTAACGTTGAGTTTCTTGAATTTGTCATGGTTGGATTGCTTTTCATTTAACTTCCTCTATAGACTTCTTTATTTGTTAGCTTCAAGATTTGTTTTGTAGACATCTATGAACTGTAACAGTAGGTGAACACCTTTCCACCCCAAAAAAAAAGGCCAAACATGATTTAAAACATACAGGGTTTTTGTTTAAAACTGGAGTCTGTGACTGTTTTTTGTTGCCTAAGCTTTATGATCAAACTGAACAGCATGCTTGGATGATTGGTCGAACTGCATCTCAAGTCATTATATTCCTGCTTGAGAATGGCCTGGCCTTACCTATTGTGTAATTATAACAATTAGATAAGTAAATTTGCTTGATTGCAACTTAATTTCTTCAAATGCCACGTTTGTTAGATTTAAGTGAGTCTTAACGTTATGGAAAGTCTGGAGAGTTCATATTACTCTGTTGAGATTGCTATGAAAAATAAATTTTTGGCGTAAGTCAGAGTGTTTAATATTAAATCCCACACTCATGTATTCACTGGTAAATTCTCTGAAATTAATTATCCTTCTATAAATATAGGTTTGAGGAGTGCATATGCTATTTTGTGGTTTTAAGTGCTGAATTACTGATTTAAATAATAAACTCAGTGAAGTCTCAGCTACACAGTTATCTTGCTTCCACCATAATATATGACCTTATGTTCTCATAGCTTATAGTCTGTTCCCTTTTCCTAATATAAACATTGCTTAATCGTCATGCTATAATAAAAATATTGAAACAGTATTTTTTCATTTCCCTGTCATCACCAGGTTTCCAAGTGGGTTGGAAACAGCAGCTCCAGCCATGGTTTTTTGATAACTACGACACATACATTCAACAATAGAATTGAGCACAACCTAGTTAAGTTTGCCAAGAGCCAGGGCACTTTACAGGAGAGTAGAAATGCTCTCCTTGTCCTGTTCACTAACAGTAACAAACGGAGGTCTCCTGGCTTTGTACCGTTTTCCACAAGTAAGTTCACTCGAGTTTTATAATATGAACTGCCTGTTCATCTTCTATTACCTCCTGCTACCTCATGTATACTTAACCTCAGTTACTTACTTGCAGCGTTGAACAGGTTTGAAGTTCAACTTTACCAGTGATCAGAGTTTGATTTGATAGTACTTGACAGTAGGTCGCCCAGCATCTTAAGTTTCCTTTCCCCTCAGAAGAACAGGGTTTGCAGAAAATATTTGTAAAGCCTAAGGGGAATCTGGTTTATTTTGTTTGTAAAGGGATAGGAGTTCTATTTTTAAATACTATTTGTATTATTTTTGTGGTGGTGAAATTTGCATGAAAATTGTATGTTAGATTTAGACTGAAAAAATTCAGTAGCCTGGAAAACTTCGTGAAAATGCTGGTGAAGTATCTGTAAGTAGAGTTATTAAGTGTAATTTTCAAAAGTGAACGAGGTTGTTAAATAAGCAGTTTGAACCTCTCTGTCCTTGGCTTGGTTTTTAAGCACCTATTTAACTCCAGTGACTAATTAGCATTGTGACAAAAGGCTGCTTTCATGAAAGACAACGCCCTTGTGCCTTCAATTACAAAACAGTGTCTTACCTCTCCCACTGGTCTTCCCGTAAAACCAACTAAGACTGGATTTTAGGGCCTGATAAATGCAAAGAGCAAAAGCTGGAAGGAGGGGAAGAAATAATGCAGTTCTGGCCTTGCAGGCTTTTCTGGTAAACGATTGTATTTGCACATCAGAAAGAAGATAGGTACGACTTGGATCGATATTTAGAAGTAGATAGTGAAATTGATTAAAAATTAGCTTGCCCTGTTTATTTTTGTTTTCCAAAGAAAAATTAATAATGAAATCCTAGATCCCAATTTAATGGGCATCAAGCTCTGCATGGGACACTGTGCCAGGATTGAGAAATTTATCAATGAAGAAACTCACTAGGCCTGCTTGTTGTTTGTGGTCAGTGGCTGCACAGATTGTTCTTCTACATATTGGTGAGTTTCAGCCTCTGTCCATGAATCTTGAGATCTCCATGGATCTCAAGGCTACTCAGAAGATAAAAAGCATTATTGTCAGTAAGCTTTGCTCTTTAGCAGAGTTCTGTAAACCTGGTGGTGATTTTTTCAGATCAAAAAATAGAAAAAATATAATTTTTAAAATGTTACTTTACACGTTATTGGGTTACTGCACACACTGTTTTGCAAATGTATGGGTAGAGTCCCTGAGAGAATACTGGAGAGAAAAAGGCTGTGATCTCCACTGTCTGTTAGCACTGCTCAGTGTAATGAGCATTGTAGGAGTGGCTGTATGAAGACTGTTAATACCATTCTGACCAGATTCAACCCTGAAGAGGGACTGTGAAGTTCACAAAATGTATTTGAGAGATCACTGAGTTTTTCCTTTCTATTTCTGCTGAACTGGAGCTTTTTCAAGACACAAAGTGAAATGCAGGATTTGGCAGGTTTGGAAATAAAGCTGAAATGGCAATTGAATACACACCCTTTCTGGTACTTTCACAGGTTTAAGTGTCATTTCAAAATCTACTCTGAAGGCTTTGATGTAGATTTATTTAATTGACTTTTATGCAGAATACTGTGCTTAGTGAATGAATTTTGTTTGTGAAATATTAACACACAGTTTACTTTCAGAATCAGAAATAAACGGTGCCAAAACTGATGCTTCACATGTGCCTCACAAAGCTGATGACATGGAAAGCAGCAGTGCAAGCACAGGCAGAAGACCTCGAGCTGCTCCAGTCCCTTCTGCCAAAAGCCAGGTAACGGCATGTCATCGAAGGGAACTCTATGTTGACTTCCATGCTATTGGCTGGTCAGGATGGATTATTTATCCAAGTGGATACAATGCATTTCATTGCAGAGGATCCTGTCTCTTCCCCTTGGGGGAAAGTCTAAATGCAACAAACCATGCTACAGTTCAGTCCATCGTCCATACACTGAAACTGTCTCAAGATGTCAGCACACCCTGTTGTGTGCCAGATGAATTGAAGTCCCTCAATCTTCTCTACTTTGATGACAAAGAGAATGTGGTCCTTAAAAATTATAAAGACATGGTGGCAACAAGGTGTGGTTGTCATTAGCAGGACCTCTTTTTGTCTGCATTTGGTGTGTACCTGGATTCAGTTCCCCATTTTTGCCACTGAAGATACCAAAGGAAATGGCGTTTGAGTTTACAGGGCAGGAGAACCAGAAAGTTGTCTGTGCTTTAAATCCTTCTCCTCTCATTATGGCTCTATGGAAAGGTGGCTGGCTTTTGAAGAGCTGTGGACTACAAGACCTCCATGGAGAGCTCTTTGAGTGCCTGTACACCAGAGGAAACTATTAAAATCAGGAACTTGCTATATCAAGGAATTGAAACACATTAGGCTGACTGTTCAAATTAAGGTCTTGTTCTGCATATTAAGGCTCAGCATTTTCTGGGATTTAACAGGTTGCCTGCCTCAATCCAGGATGGGGTGCAGGGGTCTTAGTAACACAAGCTTATTCGGTTTTGACTGCATGATCCCATGGAGATGTATGCTCATACAATGAGCTTTTAGAGTGTTTGCCCAGAGCTCATCTTGGAGGCCTCTACCCCCTGCACATCATGAATTGCTGGGAAGTGCACTTTTCCTGTGCTCTATGCATCTCTACCAAATGCAGGTATCTCCTTGTAAGTCCCCATGGGACTTGCTAGCCAGTCTGAAGGAACACATAGGTCAGTATCTGTCTGGGAATCAGCATTCTTGGCTTCTGACTCATGGCTGCATGGTGAAGGTTCAGCCAGTCTCTTTGTAAAATTACTCTCTTCCACCGTGGTCTGCTGTGGCTGTCCAGCTGTATGGCACCAGAGATTGCCTTTCTGTATTTGCACAGTGACTGTACAATAGGATCCTAAGCTTGGGTCAGAATCCTCATAATTTAGCAGGAAGAAAGAAAACCATTAAGCTCTGGAGGTCCATGAGAACACGCTGGATGCTGGCCTGATCCAGTGTCTGAGGCAAGTTTGGTGGAATGTACTCACTGACTCCCTTCCATTCTTCCTTGAAGAATGGGACACATCCTTCTAAGGGGCCCCCTGAGGTCTTTCTCGGTCTTGCCACAGTTTCATGCAGCTAACTAACCCACTGCAGGTCCTCAGTCAATTCACTGAGTTGTATCTTTAGCCTGGTTAGGTTTCCTTTCCCTATTAATCCTTGAAGGAGGCTGATTTCTCACAGAACATGACATCTTCCATGGGCAGAAACTTCACAGAGAATTTTTTTACTCCCATGAGACTGAAAAAAAAAAGGAAAAATATTTATGTAATGTTTTTCTTTCTGTAAATACTGATGTGTATAATAAATTTATTTTATTTTAAACCCAACACTGGGGTATATTAACTTAATCTGTAATATAAAATACTAATTTTCAAATAAATGTAATGTAACATTGGTCTGTTTTGTATGTTGTATTTGAACCTCCTCCCTAGAGTCATGAACCAAATACTTCTCCAGAAGAGAGGACTTTCTCAATGGCTTCAGTGGGTGTCAAGTCCCCTGATTCTGTGTCAAGAAGTATAATAGATATGCAGAATAAACATGTTCCCCTTCAGGGAGGATCCAGTAATTATTCCCAAAGTGAAAGTGTTTTGATCTTTGTATATGGTCACCCTGGGGAAGTGGAATGTAAATCTGGTAGCAGGGTGGTTCTAACTGCTGCGTCAGCCACACCCAGCCATGGGATTCAGTGCCATTGACAAAGGAACCTCGGGAAGCATAAAGGGTCGTAAAGGATCACATTTTACTTGTTTATTTCCCAGACTGCTCCTTTTCACTTTTCACTGCAGAATTACCTGTGGTGTTTTAAGCCTGTAGAAAACACACCTTGGGAGTGGGAAAACGTATGTACAGTGAGTCCAGAAAAGGTCACTCCTGAATGGGGACATCAGCTGATATTTTCTGTGCTTCTTTTGGTAGAGACCCTAAGAAAAGAAGCCAGAAGTTTTCACTGCGAAATAATACTGGGAGGACAGCATTTGGAGCAGGCTGGCAGAGGCAGTTTCTCCTACATTCTCATCCTCTGTCCATGCATGACAAATGCTTCCAGCACCATCAGCTGTGTATCAGCTTCATCCTTCACTGCTCAACCCAGAGAACTGTCCGTTTTTTTCCTAGGATACCTTAATGTGTTTCTTCTTGCCTTAGATACCAGTTAAGAAAAAAAAAAAAGGAAAATGTTTTCATTGAAAAGCAAGTATGATTAATAAATAAATGATGGGCATACTGAATATGCTGCCCTACAATAGGTGAAATATGCACAGGCAAGCTGGGAGCACTCAGTAGTTTTGTGCACATTAAATTATTTTTTCCTGCACCACTCAACATAGTCTCATTATGCCCCATTAAACCCTGATAATTAAAACAAAATATATTGGAATTGTTTATCCTGGACTTTGTAAGGAAATGAGGTTCATAATAATGCCAAGGGAAAAAATTTACACTACACAACTTGTAATTAGAAGAACAATTAAGCATAAGTAGGCTTTTTTTTTTTTGGCCTTTTTTATTTCATTTTAGAATAAAAGTGAATTTTCTTCTTATTCATTAACTGAAATACATAATAGTTCCAAAATAAGAAATTCTGCACTTCACAGTCTTAGTTAAATCACAACATATGTTATTGACATACCAAACAACAACAGCTAGGGTTTTGGACAGAATGAGAGTTGTCTTCAGCATGGCCAGTCTGAAAAAGGACTGGTGACTCAAACTGAGTTTGTTATACCATTGCATCACAACAGCAACAGGAGGAAGCAAGGCTGGTAGGAAACCCTGTTGTGATACACTGTACCAAGACAATCAAGGAGGCCACCTGGCCCTAAAGAGCTGTCCCTGTAAAGAGCAGAAACAAAAAGGAATGAGTGCAGACTTTATATGCAGGATGCCACCGAGAACTTCACACCCCAGGAACTGAAATTTGGAAGTGTACAAAGAGCCGTATGTTAAAAGGACCAAGAGCCTTGCATGATCTCTGCCCTGCCTTCAAGCCTCATGGAGGTCTCAGCCACAGCCAGTGAGGGGCTGCCTGGACCGGAGGCAGAGTGGCCTCTTAGCCATTCACCGTGGAGCATCTGTACAGTGCTCAGATCTACAGCTCAAGGACTGCTGGCTCAGATCTCTGAGAGCTCAAGGGTCTTTATGTCCTCTCCACAGCATAGGATCAGCATGATACTCCTCTAGTAAATAACGCTGCTCACGTTTTCTACCCACCGGCGTGTGGAAAGCAGGATTCCAAAGGGAGAAAGACTCAGCCAATGCATTGAAAAGGGAGTTCAACCCCATGGTAAAGCTATAGGGTTATGCTCAGCCCCATGACAAAGCATTTGGTCCACTTTTGGAAAAAAGTGGTCGAGGCATGTGAGGTATGTGCAGTCACCCTGTAATGCTTAAACACCACTAAGCCTGGCCCTGACAACACTGCAGTGAGATGGCAGTGGGGTCGCAGAATGTCGTGGGAGAGACCTAACAGTAAAGAGCACAAATTCACAAGAGTGGTCTCCTGTTTGTGGAAATGTTTGTTTTAAGGAATTCTTGTGGCACTCCTTTCACAAGAGATAGATGATGGAAGATACTTCTTGGTAGTGAAATGGGAGGGCTATGCTGGGAGCGTCCTGAGGTGAGTAAGGCAAAAGGCACGGGCTTGACGAAATTGGTCTGGGACGGTTTCTTTTTATGGGGAGAGAGTTTAAATGTGCCTGTCCTGAAGAAGCTGGAACGCAGCAGTGCCATAAGCAACTGAAAAGCCTCTGCTCTACTCTGGTCTGCAGGCTTGAAAGCACTGCTCGATGTGAGGGATTCTGTTTGAAAGGCTGATGTTGTTTTCAAACTGCCTAGGGTAGTTATCATGTTTCCTGTTCTCCGTGTAGGAAATGGGGCGATTACTTGAAAGACCCATGGAGGACAGTACTTATTCATAGTCCTGGAGCTTGCCTCATGCAAAGAGAGGAGTAGCTGAGTGCCCGTGATAAATTCCAGGGGTTTCCCACAGACACCGAACCCTCCAGAGTATCACCAGCCCCTTTCCGATCACACATGCAAATTCAAACACTCAAATACATATAAACATGCAAGTTCTTTCTTATGTACACACCTATGGACACATGCTTTCGTGTTCGGAGGCAGCCTCACTCCTGCTTCAACCCCAAAGGATGGTGCAGCTTATCGGTAACCAAGGTGGAGTGCTCGAGCTAATTTGAGAACGTTGCCACATCCAGAGGGTGCATTTCAATGCCTTTGTGCAAAAGTATGTCACACCTAGGCCACTTCTCCGCTTCTGGCCTGGAGTGCGGCTCACCTGTAAGGAGAGTAGTTAGCAGGTGTGAATTTGCCTTACCTTTCGTGAATGAGACAATTGTTCATTAAAACAGCTTAAAACATTAAAATGTTTTCTTTCTTCCTACTAGGTTTATTGCTAGAAGCCATTCACAGAAAAAAGGAGGACTGCTAACTTTCCATTGTCACTGGATATGCGCAGCTTTAGATTCATGCAGATACTAACTGCCCTAATTCAGAGCTAGATCACAGCCTGTCTTGTTGTGGAAAACAAAAGCTGCAACTTGTGCCTGGGGAAATGACCTGATACTGAGAAGTGATTGACTTTTATCTGAAACCAGGATTTGGTGATGCTGTAAGTCTAGGCCTTGTGACATAAAGCAGCATTATGGCTTAAACTTCACCTGCTAGTTCAGATCTGCTCACAGAAATCTTTCTTGGTTAACTATTAGGTTAAATGGAATTGTCAGGAAGTATAAAACTAGTGTTAAAATTCAGAATAGACTCTACTGTGATGCACATCATAATCAACAATGTTTGTCTATGTCAAATTCTCTGCTGAATGTGCTGAGCCAGTGTTGGTGGCCAAGCAACTGTGTACTCAAAAGCCAAAGACAAAAGGAAAAATTTTCTCAAAACATGTCTAAAATTCCCTAGGGTTAAATCAGACTAAGCACGGGGCCAGCTTTCCTGACAGTAAAAGCCCTATGGCCTGAAGCGCTGCTGTGAGTAAACTATCACAATTTTCAGAATAAGCAGTAAATTCTGAGTCTTCACTGCTGCTCCCAGGATTCCTATTTTACTGCTGCAGTTCAGACTGTAAGTGGAAGGTGTCAAGGTTTTAGTGGTTCAAAATCAGATTTAGAAAAGTTGGTGGTGTAAGAAAGAGAATTGAGCAACAACAGCTGAAACTCTGATTTCTTGATAAGAGAGATAGACTTGCTTTTAAAGTTAAGACATCATCTCTGTTTAAACAAATAACCAAACATAAACTCATTAGTTAACCCACTTGATATCTAACTTAACTAGATCAACCAATACCTACTGAGAATTGTTTATTTCTTAAAACTTATGCTTTTTGTACACAAAAAGAAGAGGACTGTGCATCATGTTGGGGGAGTGGAAGAAGTAATTTAGTTTATCATTTGTAAAATACTCCTTTACTTGATTTATCTAAACTACTCAAAAATAGAATCACATAACAAAGTAGGCTGGAAAGGGCCTCTGGATGTCACCTTTGTCCAGCTTTCTGGTCAAAGCAGTGTTGACTTCAAAGTCATAGCATGATGACCATGACAGCATAAAAATGCATATCCATTAACATAAACATGGTGTTGAACCATCTCTGTGCTCACACAGAGATCAGAAATAAATTTATTCTACCAGAAAGCCAATCACCCTGTCTTGTTAATACAAGGAGTTGCAGAAAAGTCAAGAGTATATGTCTCTGGAAAATGTGAGCTTTTTCTTAAAGCTGAGACAACAGTCAACATCTTTGAAAAGCAGGTCATTATTTTAGTGTCTCTTTATGAATGAGGAATCTAAAACTGGGCAGCCATTTTTGAGAATATTATATTGTTCCCAAATATTTTCTATGAGAACAAGGGAGAAATAATAACTGATGTGCATTTCAAGGGCCAGTTCCTAGAGGCTTCCAAGCATCAAAAAAATTCCAAATGAACTGGTTAGTTGATGGGACAGTAAGGACCACCCAAAGAAAGTGCAATCCTAAATCTAAAATATCATGTATCTTTCAATTTTTAAGTATGACCTGTACAGTTCTCAGTCTTCTAGTAACTCTGGGTACTGATTAGGCAAAAGAAAATAACTCTCCTTTGACCAGGGTAAATAATATCCATAATCATATCAACCACATTATGTGACATCTGTTAAATTTTCAAAAACATCGTATTCTGGTAAACCAGAGCAGCTGCTTCTGGAAAAAAACCCAAACACACAAAAACAAAACACAGACACAAACAAACCAAAACCAAACAAACAACTTCCCCACACACACACCTTTTCTCCAAAGGCAAGGTTAAATATTTAAGATGTTAACTTACAAGGTCTGAGTGTACAGCTCTCTTCTGCAGTGCTTGTCCATTATGGACAACTTGAATATATCGAGTCGTCTTTCTATATCTCATTTTCCTGCCTTCAAAAAAATGCTACTGCTTTTCCTCACTCTTATAGCTGCTCCCTTGGAAGTCTTTTCTCACAAATCTTGGTTAGAAGACTTGTTTTATTGGGAAAGAACACATCTGGGAAGAAACACCTTTGTATGGTGTCTTCACAAAAAGCTCAGACAATCCCCCTAAAACCTAGGACTGTTTTGCCTCATCAAACCCTGGTATAGTCCCAGCCTGTGCTCTCAGTCACTTCAAATGGTAAACAAAGGTTTAGTAAAGGCACAGCTCCAGGCAGAGAACTGCTGACACTGAATAAGGATCCTGGCAGACTAATCTCTGCCACTAGAGATACCACAAGGTACCTTCTTGTTTGCTGTGGAGAGGGAAGGCAAGTATGGTTTGTGGGCTGCCTTCTGGGTGTTCATACAGTTCTGGCCAGCTGAGAGGAAACATATAGTTCTCTTAGACATAGTGCTGTATGGAGGATGGGAGTGAAGATCTGTGTGTACCTACATGAAGCTTTTTGTGACCTGGGTTGAATGAGTCTATTACTTGGGTGGTCATAAACCCAAGAGGTCTTGGGATCAGGCCTGGCATACTGAATGACTTCTCAGTGGTATGTAATTTAAGCTAATGTCCTTCCCGTCTCATGCACTTCCTTTGCCACGTCATGAAGTTTCTTACTAAATCCATTAGTTGCTCAGCTGTTGCCCAGGCTTTGATTAGGGACTTTCCTCTCTGATGCTGCATGTTCCTATATCTAAGGGTCATGTAATTTCAGCCCCGACAACAGCTCTCAAATGAGAAGAAAATATATACCAGTGTATGCATACCAGTATATGCAGTCCCCATTAAAGGGAGGGGTGGAGGGAAGAGTAGAGGATGGAGGAGAGAGAGAGAAGGCTTGCTTTCGATATAAGTGGCACCTGGAATATAAAAGTTCCATAATCAAAATGCATTTGCTTTGTACATTTTAAACCTGCTGTAGCTACTGTAACCAGCATATGCAGTTGGGTCTAATTGCTGCTTTCCAGCTTGACTTAATTGATGCTCTGATTTGCAGTCACCTACCTTTACGAGCCCATGTTTCATTACGTTTTACCCTTGCTCCTGAAATCTTAAAATTCCCATGGGGAAAAATAGACTACAGCAACCCAGAGCTTTTGTGTGTGAACTGACAATCCTCTCTGCCCTGTAATTTTCTTCATCTACACATAAACAATGAAAATACAGTGGGTTGACAAAGAGATTTATTAGTTACCCCAAAATACTCCTTATTTAGGCAGGCATAAGTCCTTATAACTCCCTGGGAGTTTTACTTAAACTCTGAACGAAAGCTGTAGTGATATGAAATCATCTTAGAGATATTTTCATGATTGGGGTGTTTATGTTACAGGACTGTGTTGTTCTCAGTGTCTTCCCATAACTGGAAAGGAAAAGTTCTTTGGTAAAGAATGTATCAGTATCGTCCATGGAAAATGATTTGAAGAAAAGCTTTTGAAATATGGAAACCTCATGGTTTTAGCTTTAAATAAGCATTTCAGTCATCAGGAAAAAAAAACCCTCTAATGTCTCCTGCAGCTTTGATTTCAAACACGTCACATTCTTCATTAAAGCAATCATTGTTAAAACAGAGGGACATAAAGCAACATAGGATTTATTCCTTCATTAAACTGATGATCCGTATATGAAGCCAATTAACATTATGAGTCTGGTGAACATCAAGTGTAAAGAGGTTACAGAAAATTAAAAGCAGTCACCTTGGTCTTTAGATAAAGAAAGAACACTTTTACATTATAAATTATAAGAGTGTCCAAGCGGGACAAATCGGCAAATTTGGTTAATTGGAAAATACATTTTACTGCACATGAATTAGGGTAAAATAACCTTTTAGCTGCTAGTCTTTTTCTGTGGTCAGGTATTTAGAATCATGGGAAAGGAAGTGTTTAGAGATGGAAAGGCAAAATACCCATTTCATCAGACTGAGCCATTCAGACTTTCTTGAGTTTTACAAATGAGCCCCTCAAAGCTCAGCACTCTGAAGACAAACGTCCATTCAGTGATCTTACCCATCAGTTCAGCCCTAGGTTTTGTTGTCATGGGTGAAAAATGAGAAGAGGTGTGTTTGTGTGTGCAGCACAGGAGCAGTTCTGCAGACACAATCAGCAGAATGTCCATCGAGAATTATATTTAGTCGGGCTTTTTCTTGCAGACCTAGTAATTAATATTGATGTCATTGTAAGTAATCACAGTAATAATAGCAATAATAATAACAGTCATAAAAATTAAGTTCATGAGAAAGACTTTAAGGACTTTAAAAGAGATTTTTTCCCCACCTGAAATATTGTACCTCTATATGTTATTTCATTCTACAGCTTGTTTTTAGGGCTTGCCTTTGGCAGTTGGATGAGAGGAACTACCAGACAAATACTAGCCACGGTCCCGAGCTATTTAATGGGTATTCTTTCCACTGTGGTCCCAGCGTCGCAGGAAAGCGTCTATAGCACGGAGAGACCCAGAAGCAGGCGGGCCGGCACCTTCCCCGGGGGCAGGGGCTGTCCCCGGGTCCGCCCGGGAGGAGCGGCGGGCGCTCTCCGCGGTGCTGAAGCCGCCCCTGGGCTCCGGCCGCCCGAGAGCGGCGCCCAGGACTCCCCAGCGCTAACTTTTAATTATGTCAGACCCGCGTTTCGAGCATTAAAATTAAACAGACACAGAGATGCAGGGGAGGGGGGGGGGATGGATTATATATTGCTTAGTTATCTCCTTGTTTTGCAGCTGCTGCTCCTTGGGAGAAAGTTGAGCCTCGGCCGGCTCAGGGTCCTTCGTTTCTATTTAAAAAGCATCGACTTGGAGCACTTCCCCGTGTTCCATTCCGCCCTCTCCGCCTCCTGCAATACGCTGAACTTGCAGGCTTCAAACTGCTGGGGCAAGTGAGTCTTGCAGCCAAAACAGCAATGCAGCCCCCGACTAGAGCAAGGCCTGAGAGCGCCATAATGAAGTTATTATTATTTTATTAGGGGTTCTTATGATAAAACACTGTCTCACTCCTTGCTTCCCGATGTCAGAGAAAAGGGAGAAGGCACATTTGTCTCTGTGTAAAGGGAGCCTACAGTACGGGCCCTGTGCAGATTATAAAGCTCAGGATGGAGAGGCTGGCAGGGGATATGCAGGTAGCACCTCTGGGTTACGTTCCTCTTTTTAAGGTTACTCGACCTAAAGCTCGTGCTGCTATTTTGTGGAGCTCATTCAGCTTCAGAACGCTGGTCTTTGATCTTGCACCGTGCTGCAGAAGCCGTCTCAGTTCATAGTATACTTTGCTTCTCAGAGACTTGCCTGGTGGTACGTCAAAATCTGTTGTCAAACAAAGATATTCCTAAAAGTGTTTATGTTAATGTGTAGGCATGTAAATATATATATATATATATATAAACACATGAATGCAGCTTTCTAAATCGGTTACTAGTATGTTAAAATTGTAAGTGAACAGATAAGATCAGATCAAATCAATTTGGACCTTGAGAACAATTAATTTTTGCCTTGCTTTGCGAAAATAGTACTTTACAGGACTGAAACATAACTTCAGCTTGAATTAAGGGAAGTTCCACATCTATGCCTAGTGTGAAAGACAGATAGAGCAGGTGATATTTGTAAAGCTTATTAGTGTTTATATAATGAGATCATATGTGCAGAATAACTTTCCAAAGGCATCATCTCTTCAAAATCTCTATTTCTGCACCTGTATCCTCTGTATCCATCTCCTTTGCTATGGTACAAATGTGCTATGTCTTTAAACTCCCATCAGATCTAAGAGAGCCTGTGTAGATTTGCTCGCCCTTCCTGCACAGAACATTACAATGTTTATAAAATATTAAATTTGTGTAGTCTGACGGAGAAGCAATTGTTCCAAAATAAAATCAGCAGTCTAGACGAAACATAGACACCAGAACTTATCAACAGTTGTCTGACTTACATCTTCTGATGCATCTTGAGTGGGTCATAATACCAACTTTATTTTCAGTGGTGCATAAATTAATTACACGCATTTAATAACCAAAATATCATTATATTCCCCCTTTAATATCATAAAGGCTTTACGCCAGGGAAGCACTTAATGTGCAGGGGGCCATAACAGGCTATTATCCTTGTGTAATGCTATTACAGAACCAATTATGCGCCATTATACTTGCTTTTTTTGCAGTTTATGTGATTTGATCCAATCCCGCGTCCCTGACTTGAAAATTTCATCTGGGTACTTTAAAGTCTAATTTTCACCCGGGCTGAGGCAAGGGCCATCTCTCTCCGCTGAGCCTATGTCTCGGATGCATTTTAAAAGTAATTGCGAAGGGTCCCGCCGCATATCATTTGCAGACGGGAAGCGAGCATAAATCCAGAGACCCCTCGCTGCGAACAAAATCAAACTTTGCCGTGGTACGATCGCTTGGAAAGGCGAGGCGTGTGCAGAGCGGCCCCCCAAAACCCATCCGGCGGCAATTACCCGGCGCTCCGACAGCCCGGGGTGCGGGCGATGGGGCAGCGCTCGGCGCGGCGGGGCCCCCCCAGCTCCGCACCCCGGGGCATCCCCAGCCGGGGCGGGAGGACACGCCGGGGGCCGCGAGCACCGGAGCCCCAGCGCTCAGAAAATAATGGGATTGTGTTGCTGCCGTTCACATTCCTGGCGTTTGCTGAGAAATGACGGTTTTTTCTTTTCATCCTTTCCACCCCCCCGCCCTGCTCTGCACACCACGTGGGCCATTTGTAGGGCCCAATAGACCTATCCAAGTTACTCACTGTAGACAGCGCTGGAAATAATCAGATTAAGGCCAATTATGCGTGAGATTATAAAGGCAAGTGCTGAGAGGCAGAGCATGCTGTAGACAGATATAAAGACATCTGGCCACTTCCAGAACTCCACAGAGCCCTTCTGTCTCTGCAACCAACAACTCTCAGCGCCTTATTCTAAAGCAAAATACCCCCAAACCTTACCGGGGATTTTTACTTCTGTTCGGTTTAGGTATGGATTACTATACTCATTTGACTTTTGAGTTGGTGTGGTTTGGTTTTGGTGGTTTGTTTTTGGTTTTTTTTTTGTATGACTGCGTATAAATTTGAATAGTTGCTTGGTGGGTTTTTTTTCTTGGCGAGGACATTGGCTTCCAACCCGAACACGGCTCTCAGTGTGTTGAATGCTTTAAAAAGAAGACAGCTTTTAGGTTTTATTGCTGTTTCATTTAGATAGAATAATTTAGATTTTTGAAGCGGTTCTACAAACCCTTTTTTCTTCATGTAATTATTTGCTCGTAAGGGGATATTTGATTTGAAGTAGATAGATGATAGATAGATTAGATAGATAGATAGATAGATAGATAGATAGATAGATAGATAGATAGATGATAGATAGATATCACTCTGACTGGATATATAGAACAAGAGAGAGATAATCTGCTGTTGGGGGAGATAAAAAAAAAAAACAAACGAAAGTTTTACTGATTGTGATTACTGTGCGCCTACCACGGAGTCTTCTGCCTTTGGCTTTTTCAGTTCGCTGCACAGGGTTAGGCACTACTTTCTCTACTTCCTCTGGAATGGGCTTTAGGGTAACGAATGAGTTTCTCCAGGTGTTTTCTTCTGGCTATTCACCTGTCCTGTTGTTTCCTCCTCTGTCTTCAGATCTCCAGGAGACACCTCGGCGCTGCGTGGCGGTGCCCGACTGGGGAGCTGGTGCCGGTCCGTCGGTGCGGGGCGTGTGCGGGAGCCCCGCGGGCTGGCCCCGGCCCCGGCTGCCGGCGGGCTCGCAGCTGCGGGCAGCGGGCGCCCACCCAGCCGCAGGACCATGTTCTACTTCCACTGTCCCCCGCAGCTAGAGGGTGAGTGTTGTCGCACAGAGACGTGTAAGTACAAGAGCTGAACTTCGAGGTGTGTGTATGTGGGGTGGTGCCCTCGGGACGGAGGGAGAAACTGTGGTCTGACTAGCTCCACGAATGTCGGGCACACATATGTGCTGGGATAAGATGCAGATTTATAGAGACCACTAAATAGCACCCTTTTCCTTAATAAAATACAATCCTTTTCCCCTCTCCTCTCCCAGATTTCCTCTCTTGTCACAGGATGGAAAGAAGGATTGAATTACTTTTTTTTAATTTGATTCCTGCTGGAAAGGCCTTGGGTTTACACCCCCATCCCTGTCATTTTGCCACCTGCCTCCCCTCTGTGGATAGCGATCCCGCAGTTGAGCCTCAGGCTATGACAGAGATGCTTTTCTCCCCTCCCAGCACAGATGTTGGTGTCATGGCTGTAATCGGGACACTTTCAGGACGTGGTCACGCCTCCTCCCTCCAGCCAGAGGGACCGCATAAATCTTTAATGCTATTTTACAAACATTCTGCGGGAGGATGGGGAAAAATAAGGCACGACTGGAAAAAAAGTCCGTAAAATAAATATTTGGGAGGATGTTCTCCTTTGCGTAATTTGTTTTGTTATTATTATTATTACTAGTCTTTAAAAAAAATAATATGGCAGCCTTCGGGATTTCCCCGTGTCACCCCCGCAGATGCCCATCTCCCTCTTCACCCGCTCCCTAAGGCCAGCGCTCATAGTGTGCGGAGCATCCTCAGAGCCTCGGCCGGGCTGTCCCGCCGTGCCCGAGCGCTGCACGGCCGGGAAAGCGACCCGGCCCCGTAAAATCCCCTCGTCCGCCCACCCCGCTCCTTGCACGGGCATCACCAGGCGAGCAAGGGCTTTCCCCGCGGCTGTGCTGCCAGGAAGAGAGGGTCCAGCTTTCTCCAAAGTTTTGTCCGGGCGTGACAAGGGAGACGAACTGAGCAGGACAGCGCGGGGGCACCTCCCGTATGTGCCACCAAGCGGTGGGGCGGCTTTGTTGGTTAGTTTGTGGCAACAGCTTCGGAAGCGTGCTCTTGTGTTTGTTTGCTTGCTTGTTTGTTTGTTTGATGTGTATTTATTTCTCCGGTGGCAGCGAGGGGCCGGTGCCTGGCTTTGGCGGCCCCAGAAGGGGAGCGGCCCCCGCAGGCGGGGGGAAGGGGCGGTCTGTCCTGCTAAAGGGTGAAAACAGCGCAGAGCATCCCAAAGAAAAAAAAAAAACAAACCCAAAATAAACCACCACTGTCCAAAACCCACCTCTCACCCATCACCAAACCAAAGAGGGGGCAACAGAAATGCTCTCTTCGGCCAGGGTTTGGTCACACAGGGAGACCCGGTGCCAGAGGGAAGAGGCCGGGCTTGGGGTCAGCAGGACAGTATTTTATTCTCTGATGAGTCCCTCCCAGGCCCGCAGTGAGTCGCCCGCCTGTGTAGAGAGAGGGCTGGAGGCCGCGTTTATATTCCAAAATTACGCTGCAAGATGAGCGGTGACCTCCAGCCACCGTGGCCCGCAGCGGGGCCGGGCCAGGCCGGAGCACTCCACGGGCGGGTCTGCGAGTGGGGTCATAGGGACACTCTCAGCAACGCTTCTGAAGGTTCGGGTACTTTTCTGCTCTGAGAGAGTTTGTTTTGTTTTGGGTTTGGTTTTGTTTGTTTGTGGGTGGTTTTTTGTTTTCTTTTTTTTTTTGTTTGTGGCTTTGGTTTAAGTTTTGTGTGGGTTTTCGGTCTGTTTTGTTTTGGTTGGTTGATTGGTTGGTTTTTTCATCCTGTTTTGTCAACGAACCGAAAGGGAGTGACACATTCCAGCCCGGGCACGGATTATGTGTGAGCAGGGGAGCCGCGAAGGCCGGGATCTGCTCCATGGAAGGTGGTCTGCATCCCGGTGGCCCATCTGCCCTCTCCCGACCTCCACCCAGGGACAAATCCTCGATTCCCCCCTCGGGGAAGGGCAGGGGCGACCTCCTCCAGCCCTGCTGCCGAGTCCCAGCGATTCAGCCGTGGCCGAGCCCGTGGGCGCTCCCGCCGCCCCCGGTGCCCGGCTGTACAGAGAGCCCCCTGCCCGTGTTCCCCTCCAGGGCTGAGGGCGAGCAGACGGGGGTGGCTCGGCCTCCGCTCGCAGAGTGTGTGTGGAGGAACACGCAGCGGCCCCGCTGCTGCCCCGTCCGGGCAGGGGCTGCCCCGGGCTCTCCGGGCAGATGGACAGGGCCTTTATGAGCTGCCGCCTCCACGCCTATGTCAGAGCGTCGTCTCGTCGTCCTTTTAAAACACAAGTGGCTCCAAACTACACTCTTTCCCGGGGCGGGGTGAGCTCCGATCGGCAAACCCCTCGGTGCCCGCAGGAGCTCCCGGCCCAGCGGGGCACCCGCCTCCTGGACGGTCCCGCCGTGCTCTCGGGGCCGCCCGGGATGCTCGGGGCTCCGACCCCGCCGGGATGGGGCGGCATTCCCCATCCCAGTGGCCCCACCGGGGTGCCCCGGCCCTTCGCCCCCACGGTGCACAGCGGTCCCTAACGCGGCTCTCGGCCCGCAGGCGCGGCCCCCTTCGGAGGTCACTCTGCCGGCGACTTCGACGACGGGTTCCTGCGGAGGAAGCAGCGCCGCAACCGCACCACCTTCACCTTGCAGCAGGTAGGAGCCTGCTTCTCTCTGGCCCTGACTTGCTCACCCCTTGCGCCCTGCTTGCCCCATGCCTGCCCCATACTTGCTTCCTGACTCCCCCATACTTCTGCTTTCCACCTGCTTCCCACTTTCCTCGTCCATGCCTGGCAGACACCCCCATGGGGAGGCTGGACAGAACTCTCACGGATCTCTGCTCTCTTCCCCTCCACCAGCTCGAGGCCCTGGAAGCCGTTTTTGCTCAAACCCACTACCCCGATGTGTTCACTCGGGAAGAACTGGCTATGAAAATCAACCTCACAGAGGCCAGGGTGCAGGTAAACATGCTGGGGAATTACTGAACTTGGGTATTCAAACTGGCAAACTTTTTTTTTTTTCATTTGACATCATGACTGCAGAGTGCACATTTGGCCAAAGAACGCAAATGAAGACGATCTGTCATTTTCATGATGCACTTTAATAACATCAACATAATGTGGAATATTAGATTAGGTTGATTAATCGGTCATTCATAATTAACTAGTGATAATGTTCTACACTAATTTGTCCGCGTCTCCAAGGTACTAAATTACATCAATGCACATCCATTTCCTTGCTTTTGGAGGGGGGGCGTGGAATGGAGAAAAGAGCTGAGACGTGATTCTCCAAACTGACTATGACCACTGTCGAACAGTGGGGTTAGTCAACTGCAGGGAGCCCAGCTGCCAGGAAGAAACCTTCTGCACCTCTTCAACTTTTCTCCCTTTGCCTTCTTTCTAAACACTTAATTTAGACAGCTAAAGATCCTGCAGAGCAATTCCCACACCTTTAATATGATTTAATAAATACCACTGGCCATGATTACTCTTTCCACCACCACTCTTTTGCACCCCTTTCTTTCTTTTCACCTTTTCCCTTTTCCTCCCCTTTTATCCATGTGTTTGTTACTCCATATCCAGGTATTAATGCTGTGTGTCTACAAGCTCTGCTAAGAGCAGCAGTCCTGCACTTGTCAGAGATGGATCCGTCTAACTCTGCAGGCATTCACTACAGAGTTGCAAACCGTTTTTTGAACACAAATATGCATTCATTTTTATTTGTGAGGCTTTTCTGCATGCTGTTCTTCTATTATTATTTTTATTTATTTATTTAGGTGCTCGGGGTTAAAACTATGCAAAGATCTAATTGTAAGAAATATAATAGCTTGCCTTTTGTTCCCTAGGGTCATGTTAGTATCTCTTAAAACCCAATGGCTGAAGAGAGATAATGGAATTCACCACAGTAAATTGGGGATTGTAAACAAATTATTTCTTCTATAATCAGATTATGTGATCCTGATTATTAAATCTCAACATGAATCATTGGTCATACGCGGGCAAATTAAACTGATTATTATTTGGAAATGAAAATCTCCTTTTGCCACTGCATTGTAGGTACTGGCTTAAAAAAATAATAAAAAATGCCATTTTGGCTATTGGTGCCTAAAGACTGAACTGCAAATTGAGATAAATGGGACAATTATTGAGCATTCAGAAGTGGAAGATCATAACTTCTTCCTGAAAGGTGCAAGGGTGAGATAGGGGTGGTGACAATTAGATTGCTGAGGACTGGTGTTTAGCCTTGTTGTTGGCTATTATGCAAACAGACAATAGATGCAAGCATTTGTTTAGCCTGCTTTCATGCAGGGACATGGGGCAACACAGAGGATGGGAGATATGTTTACATTTATACCCCTTGCTCATTCAAATATGATTAATGTGCTATAAAGCAGAGTCTTAATCGAAGATGATGTTGTCAAACAATAACTAAATAGGGAAATAAACGACTTCATCATGCTCTTTCCTCAGAAGCAGGCGAACTGTCAGTGCAAAGTCATTAAAATATGATAATGAAAAATAGCTCAATTAAATGTTGTTATAGCTGTGACCTTCATTCAATTAAGACACAAGAAAGTGTCTGCATTTTGCTTTGCATTTAACTGCTCTAAATTTAGAATATAGATAAAATCATTATTCAATGTTTGCTGATACATGCAATTAAAAGACAGCTAACTAAAATGGAGTTGGAGGAGGAGAATAATAATAATACCAATCTTGCCTATACTTGAATTTGTATATTAAAATGTGGATTTCCTGACCTCAAGAGAGGTTTGGCATTTTCCAGCTCAAATACAGTGCTTTCAGGGCTTCAGCTCCAAGGTTAATGTAAAAAAAGTTGGGTTTAGACTAAAAATCAGGTGATAAAATTGAGAACATGAATGTTTGTTTTGCATATAGGGAAAAAAATAAGGTTTGGAAACTGGTGAACTGACATTATAGTGTGGCCTGAGGCGGGGCACAATTGTACCACCACAGTATTAAACTGCAGAATATCTTTCAAAATTCATATCTACCAGCTTTTGAGTCCTTTGAATGCAGACTGGACTTAGTAGAAACAACAGTCAGTATCTGTCTTCTCCAGAAGGCAGGCTGGATAAGATGGCCTAATACACACCTTTTCATTTCTCACCTCTCTGAGTCTAGCAGCAGCTGATTTAAAGATTTACATATGGTTTCATTAGAGTGCTTATATATCTATTTAAAACCATCCCTATAAAAAGGCTTTTAGATGTGTTAAAACATAGAAATCTGTGATAATTAAATGTTTGCGTAAAGGCAAGTACAGGATTAAATACTTTGCTAACTGGCACAGTAACATAAAATTCATATTTTTTTATTTTTTTAAACGTTTTTGTTTATTACATACCTTTTGAATGTCTTCAGACATTTCTGGCTTGTTTTCCAGACCCATAAATATTATAGATACAAATGTAATCCTAAGACTCATCTAGAATTGCAATAGGGATAGAAAATAAGAGGAAGTTTTAGCCAAGAATCTAAAGGACTGATTTCTTTAGAGTAGCAATTTACAATTTCCTTGCTTCACATTTGGCTAAACATGGTTTACATCCAGGATTGCTCTCCTGCTCCAGGTGTGGTTCCAAAATCGAAGGGCTAAATGGAGAAAAACAGAGAGGGGTGCTTCTGACCAAGAGGGCTCTAAGGAAACCATGGCTGAGGTGGCACCTCCTGCGAGGAATTTAAATTCCCCTTCTCCAGCAGATCAAACTAGGAATAAAAAAGAGGGCCTGGAGATCCAGCAGAGGTAAAAGTAATGTGTTATCAGCTGCCTGTCTGTCAGGCAAGCATGCCTCATATGTATCTATGTGCATGCAGATTTGCATGCTGCTATCCTTTGACCTACACAGTATCATCTTTAGAAAATAAGCTGTTTCTTGTGCAACTCACTGTTCTCTGTGGACATGCCGAGAACCTGGTGGCCATGGGAGCCTAGTGTTGTCCAGGCTTGGTCACATCTAGTTGCACACTGAGGCACCAACATGTTTGTGTGCATGCACAACTGGAATCAGCTGGTTCTGGTTTTATAAGGAAGTTGTATTCTCTTCTCCATCAGCCTGAGTCGAGCAGTGGGTCCTACAGGACCTTTCTTCCCTTCTTGCCTGCCGGGGACTCTTCTCAACACAGCCACCTACGCACAAGCTTTATCCCATGTCGCCTCTCTAAAAGGTAAATTACTTTGTTTAACTTCAGGGATAAACTCAAAGAGCATCTCTTTCGAGTTAAGTGGGATGGTCCCACTTGTGGGGAAACCTTTGGGAAATGACAGATCTCTCTTTCTGTTCAGATTGACAGTAATTGCACTGACCCATGCTGCATGTACAGAAGTGAGTCTCCTGTTGTATCTTGTAGCAACATTTGTGTGAAAACTCCTTCATTTTGCTCAGACAGTTACTTTTTGTGAGGTCAGGGTTTGTTTCAAGGAGTGAGGCAGGTAGAATCTGCTCCTTTAGAGTTTTTGTTGCATATAGTTTTTTTAAGAGTCAAATTTATTCTAATAAATTAGTTATACACATCCTTTTGCATTATGTATTACCTGGCACTGTTACTGATGCCTCATCCACTCTGCATGTGGTTTCCTTTGCAGTACATCTCTGCGCAATCCAGACCTTTCTCTTCTTGGACAGTAGAACTTGAATAAAGTGTGTTCCTGGGGACAGGGGAGGATACAAAGTAATTCCTCATTGCCTGGGACCCAGGCTTCAGGAAGGGTACATGCCGTGTCTATATACTTTCAGTTTCCAAAAAGCAGCAGTATGCATCTTTTAAAAATAAATCACCTGCTGATCCATTAGCTGTTCCTAGTCTAACAATTTATAAGACTAAGGGTGTAAGCAGGATGAATTCAATTTATAGATTTATAGGATGTAAAGCCTGATAGCAGTGCCAAGCACAAAGTGGCACGTACATTTACTCTATGTCCCAATGTGGTGCAATAACTTGTGAGGAAAGGTTTCCAGTTAAAGACCCTCCACTATGAACAGAAATGTCCTCTAATATCGCTCACTGTGTTCTCTGGTGTACCTCATGCTCCGCGTGAGTATTTCCAGTTAAATCAGCACTGCCAAGATATATTCCTGAAGTAAATGTTTGGAACTGCTGAGTTTTGTGTTAAGTCCAGTCTCTGCCCCCTGTACCTTCCCTCCTGTCTTTCAAAAAGAGTTGAAACCAGACACAACACACAGTTACTACCCTTTTGATAGGTGTGGGACCTGGGATTTTGAATCAAGAACAGACTCATGGGTGCAATCTAACCCTAAAACTTAAAGGCTGATTATTACCTCTTAAGTGGGCAGCAGCGGTTGGAATGCATGAGTCCTCTTGATCTCTGCCTCATGAAGTCATGAGGCTGAGAATTTTGGCTTCCTAGATCAGATAGGAACAGCTTCTCCGGAGTAGATACAGCTGAAATTCTTCAGGCAAAAAGATGGTTCATTGATAAATGTAGTCCCAGACAGGTTGAAAGGTGTCAAAATAGGATTGTGTACAGCAAATAATTTCAGATGGAAGTAAGGGGGCTTTTTTCCTTAATTAAGTGTTTTCAAAATTAAATGCATCAATATGTTGTTCCCACTTATTTCATGTTTAAATGTAGCTAAATTTTAAGAAAAAATAACTGAAATAAACAAAAGCCAAACGAAATTAAAAAGGGATAAAAAAAACCCCTGTCATGAAAGGTTGGTATTTTTTGTTTGGTTGTCTTTTGTTTGGTGTTCATTTGTTTGGTTTTAGTTTTATTTATTTGTAAGACTTCCCAATATTCTTTTCTGTGATTTTGCAGCTCAGTTGAGAAATTAACAATTTGCTCCTTTTTGCTTAATAGAAGTTTTACAGCCTGTGGGCAGAAAAAGTTCTCTCTCTGAATCTCTTGTAGATGTTTGATAGTCAGTTGCCCAGGCTAAGAGGCAGTGTCCCTGAAAAACTGGCCCCAAATGTATATACAGATTTTTTAATAATTTCTGTAGGAATGATTATCAGATGTCTTGGTGAATCTTGTCAACTATACATGCAGTTCATTTCTGAAATGGCCTGGTTTATATTTCCTGCCTGGCACTAGAAATCTCCAGATATATGCAAGGAGACAGGGGTAAAATAGTATATTTTCATTTTAATAAAAACAATTACAGATTTGCGTATCTGCATACCCACCTACCAGGACCCTTGTGGAGCTGCCTATGCCTGTCAGCATATTGTTATCTTTTCAAGGAACTGGTAGTCTGAGCTGCTTGCTTTGAGCTGAGCTCTTTTTCTTCTGCTGGTAGTTCTGCTGCTAAGTCTCAGTAATGTCAAATTTTGGCTTTGAGGTTAAGGGGCAAGAATTTAAGTTCTGTGAGAAGGCAGATTTGATTTATACAAGCAGAGAATAATTGTAGCATCTTTCTTGTGGTATTGCTATATGGGGTATTGTCTCCTCCTTTCTTGGCTCATGTCCAGAGTTTCCTCTTTCCCCTTTTTGTCAAGTATAATTTCCTTGGGATGGGGTAGGGCTGTGCACTGCAGACATTGAGCCTTCAGTCTTGTAAATTGATGAATAGGAAATTGGTGAAGCTTTAGAGCTTCTGAGTGGACCAGAGGTATCACAGGTCTGTTATGCATTGTGTTTTCCTTTGGTGTGGAAACTCCAGATGAATGACAGTCATCTAATCCAGTGTATTTGAGAGCACAACCAAGCTCACATGTCAGTCTGGAGGAAGAGACAATGGTTGAGGAGACACAGTGTTCACAAAACCTTAATATGACCATCTTCATCATATGCTCAATTCAGTTTTTTTGACTCTTCTCATTTCCCTTTGAACTAGGAGTTGATTTGTGCACTTAGACTTGCCAAAGGAGTACTAATCCTACATTTAGTAGGCAGTAGGCTATGTCCTTATATACTGTCTTAATGAAGTGACCTAAGCCTCTCCCTTGAGAATCTAGTTGCATTTTGCTGCAGAAATTATGTGACTCTGCCACAATGAATCTGAGGGCATAGGACTTTCTATCACACAAAATTCAATCAAACTCAGCACAGGGCATACAGTTCTGAGCTCCTTGTTTTTTTGGATTGCTTGAATAAGAGGAAATACAGCAAGTAAGTAAGGTCTTCCAAAATTCTGCAAGTTTTATTGAAGAGTGAATTATAAAGAGGTCTTCCCCTTTCTTTTGCCAACCATACTTTCTTTGTGCTTTTGAAAACAAAATTATTGCTCCAGAATCAGAGCACTATTTCACTACCAAAGGATGCATGACCCTGCTTTCCTCTATGCCAGTGTCAGATTAAATACAGCTCCTCTATGTGGATCCTATAAATAGATATGTATTCTTACCACTGGCAAAATAATGCTGGCCAGTAAAGGAAATCATATTCGTAAGTAAGGACAGAAGAGCTGCCTGCAAACAAATGGGCTCCCTGAGTACATCAGATTCTACTGGGAAGTGTAGGATGTTTTCTTATTCTTTTGAGGAGATAAGATGTGCTTTGTTGGACTTGTGAGCCAACACTTCACTGCTGTCAGTGAGTAATATTTGACTGATGCGTTAGAAGGAGACAATTAAAATCAATACAGTGAATAACAAGTAATGATGGTGATGTAGCATTAATAATTATTTTATGCTCTGAGGGACCATTTTCTTTCTGCCATCTGAGACTCCTCTGTCTTTTGTAACAAAACTAATACCTCTCTTTTTCCTTCTCTGACTTTGCTTGGCTTCATACCTAGATTTCCAAAGCTACGTAAAGTATCTAGGGCATAAGGTTCTTGAATGTAATTTGTTGTATAAAGATATAATAGCTGATTGTGAAGTTGGTGTAGGAGAGACAAAAATTCTTAAGACAGCCTAGTATGGAGCAAGGAGTAATACTGCAACTTTGCTTTTGGAAAGACTGTGAAGTGCATGGTAGGCTTGACTCATGCTTTCTGTGGCTCTGTACCACACGTGTGTCACTGCTAGGTAAATGGGGGATATTGTTGGAGCATGAGTCTAGGTCTGCTCTGATGAATGAGAAGAAAGCTACGTTGCCCAAGCACCTATGCCCCATGAACTTTGCTGTCTCTGAGACAAAGATTTTTTTTTTTCCCCTCAAAATGAGGATATTAGCACCATGGGATGTTTTGGGCAGAAAATGGGCTGGTTATACAATACTAATTGAAACTGTCATTCAGAGCATAGACTGTTCCAGAGAAGAGTATGTTATCACTGGACAGTTTTTCTCCATTTTTATCAAATATTCTATATTCAGTAATACAACAGACCTTTTCCTTTCCTTAGGGAAGCCTTCTCCCTCTCAGGACTTTAGCATGTTGAAGGCTGTACTTAATAGCAATCATCTGGTAACTACTGTATCACCTCTCTATTTACTATTCTTTCAGGACATACAATTCCTTGTTTGAAAAATTCACATAAGATCATAATTTCTGGGGTTCCTTCCTTCAGGTTTTTAGTACTTCACCACTGGCCATACTCAGGAAGAAGGTTGACTGGTATAGATGAAATTTCTGATGTTCATTACTCTCTGAAATTGTACTGATTTGACAACTATGCTACTTCATTGTGGTGACTTCAAGAGTTCCATGATCTTCCAAGATGAAACACTTACTGTAACCCATGCATCTGCAGTCCATTTAGTAGATTTAATTGCTGACCTCAAAGATGAAGGGAAAATACTTGTTTTATTTATGGGCTGTATAACAATAGAGTCATCAGGAGAAGCTAGTGTTCTGTGCAGAGAGAGACCTCAAAGTACCTTCCTAATGGATGACAGCATGAATGCAATTCATTAATGTAGAAGATGTTATTAATGGGTGTAAACGAGAATCTCCGTTTTTTAGCGGATGTGTTCTACCATTCTGGTGGCTGAGGCCAAGAGTGTGTCTGTTACGTTGTGCTGAAATTTCCCCAGACTCCATGATGAGTGAAGTGTATGAGGAGAGAAATAATTACACTTGCCAGGGAATTACTTTCATAATTCACCCACAGCTCTGCTCTGTGCAAGTTATAGCTTGGTTGGTTTTCACAGCACCTCCACACCACTGATAGAGAAGCAGGATTGCATTATGCACATCAAAATGGGTATTCCAGGGCACCATTGATGAGCCTCTTTTATGGTTTGTTGCTGCTGTGGTTGCTGTTCATATTAGGGAGGCTTAATTGCAGTATCCAGGAAAAAAAACAAAAAAACAAAGCACAACTAGATCTGCCCATCCATTACATTTCAATTGCTATTATGGAAAGATGAAGAGAATTTGCATAATTCTGTTGGGCAATGCCCATTGCCAAGGCTGCAAAAGAAGTGTTCAAGGACCTAACTCACCCTTGAACTGGTGCTTACTGAATTGGAACACCACTCTTTCCCGTAAGACTAATGGCACAAATAAAGGAGGATGAAATTTTCCAACTCCAGGGTCAAGTTATCTACACAAAAGGGCTCCTGATAGAGCAGCTGAGCCCGATCATCAGCTCTTTGTTGTATGCATCAGGCATACATAGATCACAAGCCAAGGAAATGTGAAATTATAACATTTGGACTCTGCTGTCACTTCTGAAGTGCTCTTGCAGTCTCTGGGCAGTACAGGGTGCCTTCCATACTTAACCAGCTTGAGCACTCGAAGGAGAAACCATCTATGACAATTTCAGCAGTCTGGAGATTACCCTAAATTATACTGGGAGCATTTTATTGGTTCTTACTGATTTCAGGCATTAAGTTCATAACTTTCTTGTTCTGAACCTCCTGATTCAGAACTCAACCAGATTTGGATAAAGTGACTTTTATGTTTCCTGCTCCTGACTCAGGCTTTATTAGACAGAATGTTGGTCTCATGTATGGAAAAAAAAAAAAGGGAGATCCTTTTGAATCAGCTCCCACTGGTCATTGACATTATGGACTTGCGATTGTTATTGACCTTCCAGTGCTTACGAAAGGAATTCAGAATTTACGAAGATTTAGAGCTCAAGTCAACCTATGTGACAACTATCAGAAGATAACAATACTTAAATCAAGCCTAATATTTTCTCTGAAAACTAAACAGCATGCATTGGCATGTGAGGATTTTAAATGGGAATTTTTCTTTCCTTCCTTCTATGCCACATTGCTGTTCACCTCCCCATCTTAAATGCTGATAAGCACAAATAGTAAAAGAAGAAAGGAATGAGGGGTTTGCCTTTTGGAAAGACTATCTATTAAATTCTTTAAACTCTTGAGTTGAAATGCAAAATACATATTTAAAATATTTATGTAACAATATGGACCCTGCTCCCACCCTACTCCTCTCAGCTGAAACTGAACCATGGAACTGCACAAAAGGGTCCACAACCACAATTGTAGATCAAATATCATTACAACTGAAATGTGATGTTGGCACAGACAAGACAAAACTAATTTAATTTTTCCTGTCAGTCTCTGTAGTAGATCAATTAAACTGCCAAGTGGATCAAATATTTCAGATTGTATTTATTACATTAAGTATTTATGTTCAGGCTGAGCATTTAAAGTATGATCTCATATAGGAGTACAAGGAGGTTCAGATCAATTCAGCAGAATTTGCTGTAAGTTAATGGAAATCTAATTGTGTATTTTAATTTTGTGTACAGGAGGCTATAAGTTCCTGAAAGAAAGAAAACAGTACCCTGTCTGTATTGTAGCAACTTGATACAAATCCCATTAAACTGATACCAGATTGTCATAGATGTTAGTGAAAGCTGGATCAAGATCTAGGGCTAACAGCTCAACTCTCACTAATTTTGATGGGAGCTAGATGCCTGAAGTCCTCTGAAGATTCAAAATAAGTAGGAACAATTCGTTCCTTCCCTGCTGTGAACTCAAGGTTGCTGCAGTAAGATGCTAAAAACCACTGCTGCCTGCTATATATAGATGCCTCTTTCTTGGTCAATGTCATCTCCTGTACATTGTGGGCTGCCTGATGGGCAGATGGAGACCTTGGGTTCTTGAGTCATCCATTGTTTGTCTTGGCTTTTATGCCAGCGAAGTCCAGTAGTTATCACTGGACTTATCACCTGCAGATGCAGACCACTGTCAGGTACATTCAACCTTCTTGACAACATTAAAAAAACAAACCCAGTGCTAAATCCTACCCTCCCCTATTCTAAATGGACCCTGAAGCAAATGATGCTTTTTATTTAACTTTTTTTTCATGTGTGAGTTGTTCTTTGCAAGTGTTTTAACCTCAGTGAAAATGAAAGGAATTGTTATGGGCGAATTATTGCTAGAAATAGCTTAGTTTCCGCCACAGGTAACTGCACCCTCAGGTTGCAGAGCCACTATGTAATATCAGGTCTAATTATTAAACAAAGAGCTTAGATTGGTATTGAATACTGATAAATATTTTATCCCTCTAACAACGTAATGAAAATTATTCTTGGGGACTGGACTTGATTTCTCCTTTTTTTGAAAAGGGAGAGACTCTTTTCCTCTTCTCCCCACCTTCCACTAAGCAGAAAATGTCTGTGCATAGTCCTGTGTTAGGTACTGCTGGGCAGGCCAGCCCTCCCCTCAGGCGGGGAGCTGAGCAGTTTGAAAATCTTACTCAGTTCGTTCTGGAAAGCAGCAGTGCAAAGGCAGCTGATGCACAGGCAGGCCTTCATCATCTCCCATCTCAGAGCAGAGACTTAAGATACTGAGGCTTAATAGATCGTAGTGAATAAACAGACTTCTGTGTGGCTTCTGTAGATAAAGATATGCTGCAAACTGCAGGGACTCTGAAGGGCCTTTCCTCCCTCTTGTTAAAACAGTGGCCATCCAGATGCTCCAGAGTGGCTGTGATTCAACAGGGCAAAAAATTACTTTATGAGCATGGTTGGTGGTGGCAAAAATTGTAAGTTGTGTTCCTGAATGGATTCTTTTCTAAACCCTCCTTCTGACCTGCTCAAAACAGCCACAGAATTCAAACCTGAGCTTCGTAGAGCTAAAGGCAGAAGAAATGGAGGATTTTAGTCAAGTGCTGAAACTTGCTTGTGCAATTCATTTGAATGCCTGAACTCACAGAAATGTTGGTCTGCTGATCATATGCCTTATCAGGAAGTATTACAAGAGAAAATTATTCTTTCCATTTATATTAATAACTTGTCCTTTGTGGATTCTGTTTTTTAAAATGCAAAGAGAAGTTTTTCCTGAATGTTACCTGCAACTGCGAATCTCTGACAATTGCTGTGGAGAAGTCTTGCCGACATCCTGAAAACAAGCAACTGGCTGCCCTCATTCCTTAGCAGATGGGTGCTGACCCGTTGTTACCAAGAACAGAAGTGTAAAAGAAAGACTACCTGCTCTCTGCAGGTTATTAGTTCCATCACTTAGTCATGAGCCATTTAACTCCAATATTAACTGCAGAAATTAAAGCAAGTCCTTGGCTTGGAAAGATCAGGGGAAGATACTGCAACATGTCAGGATGTGTGCAGCTGGGCAGTTTCTTGTTGGGAGGTAACATATCGCCAAACAACAGGCTTTTATCAGGGATGTACAAGAGGATGCAGTTTGTGTGGCCTCTGAGACCCCTGGAAAAATGGTGTCATCCAACTTTTCTAACCATAGAGCAAATTAAAGAAGTAGCTCAGCCATCCCACCCTGCTTCTCCTTCCTGCTCCTCTGACACATTCTCCTTCATCCAGTAAATTCATATGAGCTAGGTAACAGAATGGCTTTTTGAATGGACTGCATTTCCTGCCAGGTGGTCAACCTACATTTTCAGGTGTGCTGCTTTGGTAACTGCTCCAAGCCCCAGCATTACCAAAGATAAGCTAGAGGAAGAGCCTGCAGTGTTGCAGCTCAAGAAGGCAGCTGGTGGAGTGAGGACTGCCTCTGTCAGTGGGTTTCAGGGGGGCCTTTTAGCTTAAAGGGAGAGAAATACACACTTCATCTGCTCTCCAGTGTTTTACTGCCTGCTTGGAACAGCCATGTGTCTCAGATGACAGGGTAGAGATTCTCTGTCCTATCTCTCCCAATGGGACTCTTAGCCTATGTCAGCAGCAGCAGCTTTAGGTAGCCTTGGCTCACTTCTGAAGGCCGTTCTCTTCAGGGTGTCATCCTTAAGCAGCAGAGACATTGGGTGGATAAAGGTAGAACAGTCTCTTGCAGGTAGTCATGATACCAGTAGTTGACAAGGGCCTGGCCAACGGAAGTCTATCTTATCTTACAGTGAGATAGGAGAAAACCATCATAATAACCGGAGTATTTTTACCTTTCTCTTTGCTGTAATCTTTCAGGCAAAGATAAGTGACACTCAACCACCAAATGCTGCTGCCCATATTGATCAAGCTCACTCTGCGGGTGGAGGGCAGGGTACATTTCCACCATGGGGTTGGTGGCAGCCACAGAGCAGCAGCTTGATATGAGAGGAGGGAATGAGCTGAGCCTCACTTGTGAGGAAATCTCAAGTATGATATGAACTTCATTGCTCGCCTCTGTCTCTGCTTTGCTTGCTTGCTCTGTTTGTCACCCTGGATGACTCACAGTGTAAGATCCTTCACAGGACCAGCAGAGCAGGGTATGGGTTTTGTAGCCCTGATACAGAGAACATTTATGTACCCACCAAAGGTCAGCCCCATCTCTGCCCTCCTCAGACTGACCATGGAGGGAACAGTCAGTCTCTATGACCTTCCCCACCAGTGACGGTGCCTTCTTTCCTTCCTCTCCAGGGAGCCCGCTGTGCTCGTGCTGCGTTCCAGACCCCATGGGCCTCTCCTTCCTGCCTACCTATGGCTGCCAAAGCAACCGCACCGCCAGCGTGGCCGCGCTGCGCATGAAGGCGCGGGAGCACTCGGAAGCTGTGCTCCAGTCTGCCAACCTCCTGCCTGCCACCAGCAGCAGCCCCACTCCTCCTGCCAAAACCTCCTGCCCTGAGGGCAACCAGGACAAGCAGCCCTCTCCAGCCAAGGAGCACATGGAAGGGGAGAAGAGTGTATGAGACTGGACTCGTGCTGGCCCGTCGGCTCAGGGCAGTGACTTGCTGCCGGCACCCTGCCCGAGGCTGAACTGCAGTGTGGCCATGCCCAGTGGGATGTCATGGAGCCACCAGGGATGCGGCACATCTGAGTGGCCTCTTTGGCTGTCTTTCACACACCCTTGCTTTCCTTTCCGTCCCTGTATGTTCATTTCCCTGATTTATTGGCACTATCTGTATTTGAAAACATTCGTGAAACTACTTTTATCCCCCCTACCACATCTCAGGAGCACTGAAAGGCCCAGTATCCTGGCTTGCTCCTGCACATGTCTGATTTCCCACTCTGTGTGAGACAGATAGCTGACAGCAGCACATCGCTTCCAGATGTGAGTTCTGGGGCGGGAAAGGCACCCAGTCACCAGTTACCCCCTGTGCACAACAGAGGTGAAGGAATATCCAGGCATATGCCAACTTGGCTTGCTGTTTTCTGAAGGCATCTGACTTCAATCAAACCTATCCCAGGCATTTCAGGTGTAATAGAAGCAGAAAATAGAACAAAACTCTTAATAATTTTTTCCTTCTGTCTTCTTTTCTCTGAAGGTGATACTTCCCATGGAGTAGATTACTGTAAAGTTGCTGAGTTCAGTTTACCTGTGACTAAAATCCTTGCAGTAGCTTCTATGTGAACATTAGTCTGTTGTTCTTGCCATTCTCTGGGTTACATGTAAAAGACACATGACTTGAAAGTGGCATTCATAGCTTCAAACAGTAATGCTGGTATTTAATAGAGAGCGTGGTTGTCTACAGATCTGCACAAAGCTGAGGGTATTTTAGCATCACTGTCTTGGAAAAGGAGACTGGAAGACAAAATAATCCTGTATTGCAAGACGGCAAATATGTCCTTCCATGTTTTGTGTTTAACAAAGAGGAAATTAAGCTTGGAAGGATATTCCTTTTATGCCATACAAAACCAGACTATTCCATTTACTTGCTTGTTGTAATGAATCTAGATATGAAAATATATTAATTATTACAGAGTGGGCACAGTGCAAAGGAGAAGTTGCTGCCTTAGGAAATACAGTGTTATCCCACACTCAAACCTCCCTAAAGCAAAGCAGACTAAGATCTGAAGACCAGTCATTTCAATCTGTGGTGCCTCTCATTTTTTCCATGAGAAATGCATATGCAGATTTAAACTTAGTGACATGGACTCACATTTTTTGGGTGCCACTTGCAGGCTTCTTGGGCTTGTCCACAAATGTCCCCGGAGAACATGGTGAAACCAACTGTTCTGAGACTTGACCAAGTAACATGGAGGTTAGTGGAAGGATTCCTGTCACCTCTGATCCTGCATGTTTTCCTGAGGACCCTGTGCAATGTGCTGAGTACATGCTTTTACATGGGGTTTTGTTTGGCTGTTCACACAATCCAGGTTTGAGGGTGTGCTTGGAAAGGCAGTCCTGAGTAAGGTTGGCAGCAAAATTTGTCTCCTCCATGTAAGTGATCTCAGCCCATGAATTTCACAGAACCAGGGATTTCTTTGGGGCTCACAAGACCCTCCCATACACTCTGGTGCATGCTTTCTTTTCCATGAGTGAGGGGTTGGTTCAGCACCCACTCAAAGGGTGGAAGCCCTGGTCTTCATGGACGGCCTTGGCAGCACCAAGCACCTTCATTGCTCCAGGAGTGAAGGGTGCCAGGCACCCCAAGTGCAGTTTGCATCTCCTGGCTACAAGCCAGCAGAGAGGGCATTGCTGGGTCTGTCCTTTGATCTATCAGAGTACCCAGGAAAGTCAGACAGGGTCCACATTCTTCAAATGGAGTAATTTTGCTTTACTTCTGCCACACAGTATGTTTCTTCTGGGGATCCTTAACTGTCGTAATTGCAGGGAGGGGAACATGCAGTAGTCTGTGATCCACCTTTGTGTTCCAGCTTCAGGAGCTACTCTGCTGAACTGTGGGTGGAGGTGGCTTCTCCGGCTACAAGTTATGGCTTAGTTTAAACAACAGCAACAACCTTTTTCTTCCACCAAAATAAATCTCCGTGTGCTTCATTTTGGGGAGTGATTGGAGGAGAGAGAATCACTGTTTTGTCAATGAACTTTCCAATTATAATTATTGTGTCCTCCCCTTCCTAAAAAAAAGACTAAAAAAAATTCCAGTCCAAAGACGCAGGCCCAACTTCATTTCAACGTAATTACCTTGCATTCAGTTGAACTTCAGCCCTTCTGTACACTAACTCTTCAATCTAATTGTTTGATTAAACTCGTATTTCCTCCAGAAAGGTACATAAATAAGTGAATTGTTGAGCAAATTAAGAATACTTAACAGCATTGCATCTGAAAAGTAGTTATGCTGATTAAATTTTCTGTCCTTGAGGATTTTCAGGAAATTACTTTTGATCGTCAATAACACAATTAAGTAAACTACACGCACATTAGCATGAATAATTGATAAGAAATTATGTATTACCACGAAGCACTGATTTAATAATTCATGATGCGACACTCTAGTGACTGTGCAAAACTGGATAACATTGACAAGTCTGCCTGATGTTGCTGGAAATGCTGCAAATGCAAACAAGTCCACAGTTTTGTTGTACAATAAAGAAAAGTATCTGATGCATGCTGTAGTTTCTGTTTGTTTAATACTTGAATAAATTTAGAAAGAAGACCCTGAAAAGTTCCTGTACTTTTTTCATTCAGATCAATTTCTCTATTCAAGCATCTGTTCTCACATTGGTGACTGTCTGGTTCTGCTTAGACCAGAGAGATGTTGCAGAGTGGGGGAGACTCTCCCATGCACATCTGGAACCTGCTGGGTGTCTCATAACTTGCAAAATTAGGGAACTCAAACCTTTACAGAGCCACCTGTTAAGGAGCAAACCAGCATTACTCCCCCTTAAGACTGAGCACAAAGTCTTTTAGACTCTTCAGTGTCTAATGTGTCTGTGATTATGATTATTCAGTAAGATTTTGTAGGTGATTGCTCAAAGTCAGCCACAAACTAAGCTCTTAGATTTGTGTGAGTCTACACTATATTGTATTAAACCCTAGGCCAACTTGATAACAATTCTTGCCTAGGGGAGGCAGATACATAATCGTGTTCTTGTTAGCATGTTGGGGAAACCAGGGCATGGTGAGCCACCTTTTCCTCTCAAGCTGTGATCTGAGACCTGTCCGCTCAGGGCAGTACATCCTGAGGGAAATTGCTTGAGGTCACTCAGCAGTAGCACAAGGGCAAGAGCAAAACTCAAGAGATGTGTCTCAGTTGTGCTTGCTTCTAGCCACCAGACCATGCTCCCTTCAAGATAGACTTCCCACTGCAGATGAGCCTGCCTGCTTTCTGTGCTGTCATATATCAGGGCTATGCCACTTAAACCACTGTAATGGGCATTTCAGTAGCTCTGATTAAGTCTGGCATTTAAAAGTTTATATGTCGGCTATAAAAAGCCACTCAGGCTGAACCCCAGCATGAGAGGCCTAGGCCCAAGGGGATGATTTACATGCAAGCTATTCCAAAATTAACCTGCATGATATCTTTTCAGTTATATGAAGGAAAAATGGAAGCCCAGGGTATGAGGGATGGTTGTAAGACAAAGGTGTTTTGTTTGACAGCAAACTGCATTGTCACCAGATCCCGTGCAGTAGTTTTCTCGGAATTTCTATACTAGCACGATCCATGCATAGCATGAATGGTCACGGTGCAAATGTTACTTGTTCAGGTTTGACAAAGCACCTCCAGTCCTGGGCTCCTTTCTCAAGAAATCACACACATCCACAATGCCGAGATTTCCCTTCATACCCCACCTTCCTTGCTTGGCCACCTCCCAGCATGCTCATTCATGATTATGAGGAAGGCCTGTGGTTCATTCTCATTCATGACTCTGAGGAAAGCTCTGGTGCTGGACCCTCGGTTTGTGCCATGCCCATGCTGGAGTTCCTCCCGATCCAGTGCTGAGCCTGGCAATAGGGAGGCTACAGCAGGGTTATCTGGGAGTCCATGCTCAGGGCTTGCTTAGGGTATGATTGCAGCATGTTGGACTGGGTTTTGTTAATGGGGGTTGATGTAAAGTGCCAGACCATAGGACTTCTTTATAAGGTTGCATGCTATTCTCTCAGCTCTCCATGCTTGTTATCTCTCAAAAATCTATTTAAGTCTCCTTATGCCTACGTACATTATAGCAGGAAATGTGGAGCTGTGAATGCATATTTGCTCAGTAATGCCTAAGGCTAGTCCTTCCTACACTGCATGCTGGATAGTAATGAGATTGTTGGTCTAATTGGCTCTTTATTAGAAGTATTATTTACAACGATGCTCAAGACCATGTGCATGCAGATAAACATCCTGATTTACCATTAAACTCTTCCCTCTTGCAGTCAGTGCCCTCCCCTCTGTGTTCCCCACAGATTGCTGCCCTTGGTGAGTTTGGTCTGACCTTCTCTCCACTTCCCAGAGGAGTCCCCCATCCCGGGTCATGGCCAGGGATAAAAGCCTGCTGGCAGGGCTATATCTCTGGGAAGCCTGCACTTCTGCTGTGCACTCAAGCTTTCTGCTTCCCTGCAGCAGAAACAAGCCAGCACAGTGTGGGAGGAAGTCATTTGCTGCTGGGAGGACCACGAGGGAAAAGGGGATGGAGATGAAATGCTTGTGGTGTGCTGCTGTGGCACATTCTCCCTCTAAAAGAGCTGCTACTCGATAAAGATCCTGTTGTGCCTGGTTGGTGGTGTGGTGGAAGCAGAGTGTAAAGCAGGGGAAATGAGGAGCCCTGAATTGATACCTGAGCTCTCAGTACATAATTCAGACCTCTCCACTAAAGAGTTTGACACCCCTCTCTGAGATCATAGTGTGGCCCAAGGCAGGGGGGGTGGGGTGGTTGCACTGCCACAATGCCATAAATAAAAGAGCAGTAGAGTACAATAAACAGTGCTTTATTCTTTCCAATTAAAAACTTCCTTTGCAATGTTCTAAAATATTGACTTTAGGTCACCATATTACCACAGAATAAGATCTTTTCCTGATAACAACCAAAGAAGCCTTTACAACGATCTGGCCTGTGAGAATGTGAATTTCATTGTCATTTAGTGACACTGAATTTCACTGGCATAGAGCACATAAAGCATCAGTTTAGAATGAGGTATTTTAATAATCCAACCACAATGTCTTTGTTGTCTTCCCTAAGCTCTGTGTCACAAGTAGGTCCTGGTCTGTTGTTTCAGAAATCTGAATGTCATATTTTGGAGTTGTGAGAAGTTTTCTGTGGTTAAGTCATAACAGTTATAACTCACCAAGACTTAAAGTATTGTCCTGCATAACTCTTTTGGTATTTAACTTTGATGGCTTCTTCTGTAGTAAGTGTTTTTTATTGTAACTCCCATAATAAGAAACAGAGAAAAAAAACCCCACCACTGACCTTGTCATTTCAGCCAAGAAGAGTTCTCACACTCAGAGAGACAAAAGGTAGCTCTTTTCTGCAGAATGAATTACTTCTAGATCTAATGGCCACACCAATCCTCTTCTGATGGGTCTGGAAATTACTGAATCTGTTTCTGGTCATGGACAATTCAGCTAAGTCACCGTACGGTCTCCCTGCAGTACCTGAGACTGTGGCAGCTGTTTGTACAAAGAAAATGCCCAGTCCTCTGGGCTGGTCTAATGTCAGGTGGCTGCTTTCAAAGTCCCAGCACAAGTTCAGAGTATTGCGACATTAGTGCCATATACAGGTGGACACTTGGAAGTATGTCATCCTTCACGATTCACATACCCATCTTCTGCCCCACCAGCAGCCTGAACATACTCATCAGCTCATCAGCTGCCAAGGTCAATTCTGGTATGCAAGTTCCTGCATCTTCTGAGCAGTGCCTTCAGCCCAGGCAGGGAGACCTCTGATAGCATGGTCAGAAAACGCATGCCGGGAGCAGCCATCAAAAGGCAGGCCAGACAAAGCCAGCCTGCAAACTGGTCCTTGGGACTGATCGAAGCCGGAAGAAAACTTTTAATTTCTAATTAAATTGTGTTTGCTTTGTCAGCTGAACTGGTTTACCTTTCACTTCTCCTGTTTCAGAATTATTTTTTATTAAACTCCTGCATTCAGTATTGGCCCTGGAGACTAACACTTGCTATAGTGGCAAATTTATTAGGAGTCCCCCAGGTACAAATAGGCTGAGGTTTTTTATTACGTGCACACAGCTTCTTTACACCACACTGTACATGAGGCAATGTGTTAAATAAGATCCAAAGCCCATTAAATGAAGAAGCCCATCTCTGCAAAGAAGACTCCCCAGGAACCTAAACTCTGCCTGTTTTATATCACAGCTGGCTCACCCTTGCTCCGTCGTGCTGGCTGAAGCCATCAGGTTTTGGCAGATGCTTGAGAACCAAGATGCTGATGTGATCACCAGTCCTTGGCACAGCAAGGGATAGCAGCATCCCTGGGAGTTGTTAGTTTTTATTAGAAATATTTCTGTAGCAGTGTGCAAGAAATTGGCTGCTGGCAGGGAAGGGAGATGTACAGGAGAAAAGTGCTGATCCTATTTCTCCTCTAAACCATTACTGTAGAGCTAAACCCAACTGGGACTGAGCCAGAGCTTCTCCAGGGAGGATTTGACAATCACCATTCAACAGGGGTCAGAAGGAAAGTTACAAAATCCCTCTCAGAAAGCCAGATACTTGAACACTTCCGTGCATCTGAACCTGGGAATAAACCAGACCAATGATCCAGCTTGTTGTTCAGACAAACAACACAGACAAGCATCCAGGCATTTGTGTGTGTGTGCACTCAAACTGCAGCTTCATCTTTTTTTTTTTTTGGTGAGGTTTTCCTCCACAGGGCCCAGGAGCAGCGTTTAAGTGAGTCACCTTCATGCACCCCATAGAGCCCTTTCTTTGTCAGCAAAGCCCAGGACTCACAGCACAATGTTTTATCCCTACCTCCACTATGAGGCTGTGGGATTGAGCTCACAGCCGGGGTCCATGCTGGAAGGAAAGGGAGGAGGAGTGGTTTTTATTCAGTGTGTTTTTTACTAATGACCCCTCTGCACTGTGATGAGCCAACCTGATCCCTGTTACTCTGTTGTTTTCAGTACAGACATACCTAGGGGAGGGATTCCTTGTTAAGAGCTCCCCCTTTTTAATAACTGAAGCAGCTTCCATAGTGAGGAGGAGGTGACTCATCCCTTCACTGAGCCATCTGGGACCCCTCAATGACTCTGTGTCACCCTGCTGCTCAATGCCACTCTGCCTTGTCTGCATCACATTGTCACCAGAGATGAGTAGCAGCATAGCTGAAGATACAAGTGGTAGTCCTTGTCCCACACAAAGATCTTGGCTGAAATTGTCTTTTGAAGTAGCTGGTTGGTTGGATTCAATTTTTTTTTCTTTTTTTTTTGTTAAAATGTCATAGGTCTGCTGCTCTGTACAGATGACAAGTGTCTAGAGAGCTCCTGAGGCTGGGAAGCCTCTTGTTTACAGGAAATTCTGTTGACCAAATCAAAATTGAAAAAAAAATCCATAAAGTTAAGAGCTATGCCTTTGCACCAACTTGATTAATCAGATACATATTAAAATTACTTTAGCGATACTGGGACTCTTCTGTTCTGCAATACACTATTTGCCAGACACTGTGAAAACAGGAGAAGAGTGAATAAATGAGGGTCATTGTTATTAATTAGATTTTAGAATTACATTAATGAGCCAGGAAAGGAGAAGCCAAGGTACTAGAGACACCTTGCTCCTGCTGCCACCAAATGGGCAGGTGATCTAGCCTAGGTTTCATAGTCTCTGTCTCTGGGACTTACATGTGCCCAAACAAAATAGCTCCTGCATGTCAGGATGGGTATATTTGGGCCACAATTTAAAAAGGCATGTAGGAAAGCAAACTTTAGTACCTGCTAGAAGGGAGAATTGCATTGGCCAGATAATACTTTTGTAAATGATAACACCTTTTAAGCACATTGTTCTTACCTCATCCTTTCTGCTACCTTGCTCTCTGCCAGGGACTCTCTCTCTCCTGAACTCAGATCCTCACATTTCCATCAGCAGGAAGGAACATTTTGGGCTCACTACAGGTGCACCAGGAAGTGCTTCTGCTAGCAGAGATGGCAATAAGCTGTGAGGAGCAGAAAAGTGTTCAAACAGCCCAGCACAGTATAGAAGATGATGTCTGCTGTGTGCTGCATTAGTTAACAGCATACACACAGCAATGTGAGCATTAATTTGGGGGAATTAGGAATGAGTGAGAGTTTAGATTGATTCAGGCTAGATTTAGGATTAGCTGTAATAAAAAGCACATGTTGGAATCTGTGTGGTTTTATTTGTGACCTTTGAGCATCACAGGCTTCCTCCTGCTCAGCCCTATCAGGCAAACATGACCATGGCTGACAATGCTGTTCCAGCAAATGCCCATAGTACAGACATAGTCACATTTATAAAACTTTTGCTTTGTCACCAGATTTGCTTTATTTACAGAGTGGTCTTACTGTCATGGTCCTAAGATCAATTTTAGTGACAAAGCTGCACACAGTGATGGAGCGCTTCAAGCACAGTGTGGATGTATCATTGATCTTATGTTAGTGCCACTCTCACAGCATGAGTGTGACTGGAAGCTTTCCAAGGACCAGGCTGTTGTTTGGGTTTTTCAGATGAGAAGCGTAAAAATCGAGAAGAGTAAACCACGTGGTTAGTGTCCTGCTGAGCCCGATCAGATAACCTCTCTTAGTATACTCCAGGGATGCAGATATTGCACACCATTAAACATGGTTTGAATGCCCAGAAGGATATAAAACTACAACCAGGTTCCTCTGCCACTTGAAAACACAGTTAGTCATCAGCAGGAATAGCCCCCCCGCAGTGCTAATAAGAAGATTGTCAGTACAGAGTTGGTAGCATGGCAGCTGCATCCAGAGCCCCACGCAGTCCAGCAAAAGAGGGAGCTCCGGAGTGGCTCATCTGTGACAGCTGGTGCTAGGAGCACTTGTCTGTGCATCAGAAACTTTTCTCCTCACAAAGCCATTTTTGTGATGGTGGCACCTCTTCCTTATTCCAAAATGGACAAANAAAACCAAACAAACCCAAAACAAAAGCAAAACATTGGGGAATAAAAAGTCAAAACAATATTCAGCCCAACAAACTAATCACTTTGAGATATTTGAAAACTTTTGCGTGTTTCAAATTTTTAAATGTTTTTAAATTAATGATTTCCTTAAAAAATTGTCAGTTCAAAAGAAAAGGTCTCGGAATGTTTATTCAGACATCCATGTAAGCCAATCAGGACTTCTCAATAATTTTTGAGCAAATTTCCCAGCTCAGTAAACAGCATTTGGAACAAACAACACTCCAAATGTGCATATTTTTTTTTAACCAGCAATTTCATTGTTGTCAAAGCAGTGTCTTGTTCAGAGAAGAAACTGTTTTATTGGAAAATTTTTGCTAAGGGGCAGGCATGTGACTTGGCTGTGTCAGTAGGTTTTTGGTCCAGTACTCCTGGAGTACATTTGATCCTGCTTGGTTTATATTAGGGCTCATCTAGTTGCTAGTTTACCGTGAGCAGGGTCAGTGCTAGGGCCAGTTCTGCCGCTGGGCTGAACTCTTGGGGCTGATCCCATTACCAAAAGTATTTGCTGCCTCAAATTGATAACGCAGGTGTTTCACAGAGGGGGAGAATTAAGCCAAAGGGAATCTCCATCCCCCTTTACAGTTCTGCCTGGCCCAGTCAGAGGACTGCTCAGAGCTCACCAACTGCACCCCATTCAGCAAGAGGAGACTGTGTGGGCACTTGCTCCAGCAGAGATGGAGGTATGGGCACGTCCCAGGTACAACACTAGTCCTGGCAAGAGTATGGAAAGAGGGTAGTGGAACATGAGAATCCCAGAGGAAAATGAAGCTCCCTTAGGGTAGACCCTGCAAGTAATAGGATGTGCGGACTGACAGGTAGGAAATGCAAGGAACAGTTCAAGGGCATTGTTGAGACCATGTCCAGACACTTCAGAAGAACATGTATACTATATCTCATTTTATATAGTCATGTAGACACACCTAGATACATCTCTATATAGGCATATATCCATGTATTGATGCATTATCAACAGTAACATTGTTTTATTTTAAAGCCATACGACATTCTCCTTTCATTTTTTTTCTGACTTCCTTTGAAAATTTCAAATAGCACAGACAGTTTGGGCATGGAATAATGCTGGAATGTTTTCACCCACATTCCTTAGGAAGGGATGCAGTCTCAGGGGACCTGTTCAGGCAGTCAGTGTTCGCCACTAAAAACCAATTCTGCCAATAGACTTTGAGAAATCTCAATGCAATCAAAGAAAGAGTCTCTCTTGGGCCAGATCCAGCTCTCATCCCCCACAGCTTATCGGTGCTAGGAATAGAAAGAAAGATCAGTGTTTACCTTAGAGGCTGTCTTACATCTGTGGCCTGTCAACGTAAGGAAGATTCTGAAGAAAGTTACCTTAGCTCACCTGAAGTGTTGTTGGTGACAACACTGACGATTCTGGCATAGCAATAATTCCATTTTTGTGTGCTCTGAATGCTGCCATTCCCTGTGCCTGTCTTAAACAACTGAACGGACAGTTGTGATAATATGAGGCTCTGACACTGAATGCCAGAGGACAGGAGTGTGAACACACTGGGGAGCTCCAGGACAAGCCTGCGTGGGGAAGAGTCAATCTGTCAGGCAGCTTGCCTTTGACAAGCCCTGACTTTTCAAAGTGCATCACCAGCTTTGAATGTTTTTCACTTTTTCCTGGAGTTTAACTTCTTTCCATTGCTAAGACGATTTTAAAGACTTTTCCTGCTTCTCACAGAGTTTTCCCACTCTCCTTGTTTCAAAGTACCCCAGGTCTCAATTTATTCAATATGGACTTTGACATGGGAAAGTGCTTATCTTTTAGCATAGCAAGCTGCTTCCCCAAAGGCTTGAGTTAAATCTCCTTTAATAAAAACACAGAACTTTAGTCAATTGGGATGTAAATGATTTCTCTTTTGCACTGTCGAAATGTTGTTTAGTTCTAAGTATGTTCAATAGCACATTAGAAACAAGCCTCTAAATGGTCATAGAGTACCAAAGACCTGACTATCTAATATGAAAAATCAACATCATGAAAACTCTGAGAATATCAAAAAGAAGCAAGGGAAGTCCATAGGTCATTTTCAGCCATTCCCTATCCATTTAAACCCCATAATTACAATATTATTTTTAATATCAGGGGATAGTGGTGAATGTGAGATCATCATAAAACGCGAATAATCATCCTAAAGACAAAATAAATTAGTCATTGACCTCTGTTGTTATAATGAGCATTTCACAAAAAAAAAAAAAAAAAAAGAAAAAACCACACACTGAAGTTCAATTTACTTAAGTGTTCCATGTTCTTTTTATCTCCTATAAGGCTCTGAAGCAGAGTTTCTTTGATAAAAGTGACTGATGTACACCAGTTCCTCCAAACTACACATTTATATGTATTCACTGGAGTCCATGTAACCCATCATGTACAATATCACCAGCTTCTGATGCTGCTTTTCAGTGAGAGAGGGCATCAAACTTAGAGTTCTTTATTTACTCAGAAAGAAAACAGTATATCTATCCCCCAGATACATATATTTAAATCTCTCAGTGTATTTCTGGTAAATTCATAACTAGACAACTATTCTCTTTATGGTCTGTTGTATTCAAATCACAGTCACACTTTCACTGTCAGCAAGCACTGCTTGGCCAGTCAGGGATCAAATTAAAGCAGCCCCAAATAAAATTGCTGGTCTGGATAAGGACTGACCCAAAATTGCTTTGAGAAGAGTCTCTGCTGTGTTTCATAATGCAACATACAATAAGAGAAACGGAGGAGAAATGTGAAAAAGGCAAGTTACACCAAGTGACACATCTGGTAACTTCCCCCAGGTGGATGGGGCATAGTAAATACAAAAGCCCTGATGTTCTCTGGGTGGTGGCAAGAAGGTGATCCTCTTCCAGTGCTTTTGGACTGGGTACTGGCACCACATCCCCAAGGTCCTCTGGCCAGCCCTCTGCCCTTGCACAGCAGGGAGGGGTGGGAATGATTGCAGGAATCATTGACCTAAGTTGTTTCTGCCCAGCTTTCTGCTCCCTCTCTTTAGGAACAGGAGAAAGGGGGATGGAGCCTTACATCCTGTCATGTCCTAGGTCTTTTAATTGTGTATCACACATATGCACACACAAAATTTGCAATTGTCAACTTTCTCTGCCAGCATAACTGGAGATAAAATTACAAAGACACAAAATTACAATGAAAAAGCTGGCCAGAAGGCATTCCAGTATTGCAAAACAAGTCCCATTTATTCTGTTTATTTATTAATAAATAATTACTTATTTGCCAGTACAGTTGTATTGATGGAACGTGCTAATGACACATATCTTCTTGTACAGATAATTTAGGAAGGCACTGAACACCCAAGAAGGAGGTGACAGAAATCCATGCACGTAGGCCATTTCAATTACACTGAAGTCTCTAAAACAAATCCAGCTTTTTTGCATGAGAAAATTCAAGCCCTTGGGATAGAGCCATGGCTATGGGATTGCAGTCCAAGTCTGCCATGTGACAGCCGGACTGGAGGCATTACAGTTGCTCCAGAAGGAGAAGGAGGTTCAAAGGAAGGCACTTCTGGCCTCAGAACCAAAGACTAGGTAAGTCAGGTTTGGCCTCAGTCACATCTGCCAAGGAAGAACTACCTCTGTAAACAAGCCTCAGGGCACCAAGAAATGCAACATGCAAAAAGGCCACGTGCAGGGCAAGGAAACAGTGCAAGCAATGGCCTCTGTTCCCTTCAGCCTACTATGGTTCCGTGCATGCAAAGAACCTGCTATGTTCTTTAGTCCTAACCCTCATCTGCTGGCAAGGCAGAATTTAGCTTAGTTTGCCTCAACACCTCTTTAAACTATGATTGAATGTCACTGTCACAAAACAGTGCTTTCCTACAACTGCTTTTATGACTATTGCACGTTTCCCATAGCACCCCCTCTCAAAGAAAGGGGTCAGTTCACAGCCATCATTTTGCCTAGTATTGACCTCTTCCAACCTTGTTTCCCACAGCAGCAATGGAAAATATTCCCCCAACAAACACAAACAGAAAAGGGCAAGGGAAGAAAAATATTTGTTATTTGAAAAGGTGTAATTTGTCTTCCTTTTAACACACAAACATTCTGTGTTCACCATAACAGGCATTACTGTTGTCTTATACTGATATGCAAATGGAAGTTTTATAGGTATATTTCATAGATAATATTTTCTTATATATATAATTTGGTTTATGTGGATGCATGTTTGTGTTTGTACACACACACTCCCACAGACTAGCAAAAAGTTGGGCAAAAGTGTGGTCTAGGCCAACGACAGGTTTGCTGACGGGTTCATACTCAAATGGAGTCAATACCAGGCTGGGACCTGAAGCAACACTTTTATCATATCATTCACTCCCTGTGGCAAAGTGCTCTAGGGAAATCTCTGGATACATGAAAAGAGCTGCTTTCTTATCTGTTCTCAAAACTCCCCAGTTATGTTTGTTTCATTTCATAAAACCATTAAGGTTGGAAAGTCCTCTAAAATCATTGCGTTCAATGGTTAACCTAGCACCTAGTGTTCATAATGCCTTTTGAATACTTCCAAGGATGGTTCCACTACTTCCCTTGACATCTTATTCCAATGACTGAACGCCATTTCAGTGAAGAAATTTTTCCCAATAGCTAACCTAAACCTCCCATGGAGCAACTGGAGGTCATTTCCTCAGGGCCCGTCACTTGTTACCTTGGAGAAGACCCTCACTTACTACAACAATTTAGCTACAAATCCTCTAGGCCAAAACTCTCTCTGGGACAGGTTCAGAGACACAGTCCACTGTGAATACAACTCCCATCAGCTAACAGAAAGGATAGACCAAAATGAAGAAGTCCTATTTGAATTGTATGTGGTAATCCAGTCCGGACTCACTTCTTTTTAGATGCCTATGTTTCAGTTTGCCTTCACAGCAGAGTGAAAAATACACTCTGCTTGCCTCACATACCTAGAAGTAGTATAATGGAGCATCCCATTCTCCACAATAAGAGTTTAAGAAGACCCTTGATAAAAGGGTGCAGAAGCGTGCATATCTACAAAACAAATGGCAGTTAATGAAGTAAAAGAGATTTTTCTTAATACAGTCATACATTTTTTGTTATCAAATTACCATTTGTTTTTTAATCTTTGTCTAGATACTTTGTATCCATAGTCTTCCCTGGGAAAGCAAGCTTTCATCCTGTCCTCTGAGAGCCTACTTCTTGACTTGTGGCTGTTAAGGGCATTTAAATTTGTAATATCACACACACACACCAAAGGGAAAAAAAAAAAAAAGAAAAAGCCTGTGCACTCTGCTAGACTTTCAGATTACATAGGTTTTGTCTAAATGTACCATGGAAACCTAATAGATCTATTTATCTGTATTTTAATGTGTGGATGAGATTTGGCTCTATTTTGGGTAGATGTTATGCTCTATAGAGTGACAGCAACAGAGAAGCACAACATGAACAGCACCATTAGTTTTGCAAAATATTTGTGACAAAAAAAAATTATTTATAATAAGAGTAATTTCCCTTAATTTAACAACTTGAAAATTAATCCCTGTTCCTTAAACAATCTTGACTTTCAATGTTTGGGTTTTTTTTAAATTTATTTCAAAATGAGCCTTTTTCCAGGGGAGACTGCATTTTCTGTGTTCCAAGTCAAAGTTGATTTAAAAATTTTATTGTTATTTTATTGTTTGCAGAAGAGGATCATAGAATAATTCAGGTTGCAAAAGATCTCAGGAGGTTTCTGCCTAAGCCTCCTGCTCAAGGAGGATCAACTCTGAAGCCAATCCACATTATCAGGGCTTTATCCAGTCAGGTGTTGAAAACTTTCAAGGGTGGGGACTGAAAAACAAATGTTTATTTAAATATGGGCATTTGGTTGAATATGCTCAAAACCCAAACCACACCAGTACAAGCATCTCCATTTCCACCCCACAATTCTGATGCAACCAAATCTACCAAATCATAAAATGCATAATAGGTGATATGAACCTCAGAAAATCATTGAAATCAATGAAGCAATGCCCTTAGTATTTGTCTAGCACCTCAAAGGGAAATGTTCTAGCAAATGGCACTGTTGAAAGAAAGTGTCTGGTGGGATCAGGACAGGTTGTGAACACATGGCTCTTGTCAGAGCTGGAGGAAGGCTGAGAGCTGAATTCAGGGTAAGGAACAAGTCAAAGCACCAAGTGTTGGTCTGTATCCTGAAAGCAGTCTCAGTTCTGGGAAATTTACTGAAAATCTCTGCCTTAAATATTAACACTGGAGAGTGGAGCAGTGCCTGTGTCCCATCTCCATATCATATTTATTGTCAAAAGGCCTGATTCTTCCCTTTCTTTTCAGGAAGTTTAGAGCTGCTTCACTGAAAGCAATCCTGTAAAAATAGCCTAAAATGTGAATCAGACTGAAACTCACTGGTTTAATTTTTCCTTAGAGCTTCTGCACCTCAGTTTTAATTGTGGAAAACAGTATGAAAATGAGACAGAAAAAAACTAAACCAATACTCCAAATATTGACATTTATAAGCAGACATATTGCATTCAATTTTTCCACCTTTTCACCTAGGTTCCCTCATTATCTATGATGATAAAAAAGAGCTTACACAAGGATGAGTGATATTTGATACAGACCTTTCAAAGAAAACTGATAATTCAAAGAAGCGCTTTTCTAGAAATTAACTTTGGATGTTTTGTATTTTTGTTTGTTTTAAACCACAGAGTTCAAAAGACCAAAATTAGATAATTTTTGCAGGTTTTTAAAGTTAGTGCCATGTTTCAGTGGGAGCCTCTAAACAAAATATTTCACTTACAATAAGCAAAGAACTTCTTGTAACAAACAATTAAGTACTGTTATGGGATTTCATTCAACCCTGCTACTCACCAAAATATTTCAGGCCTAGTATCAAGATAATTTGAAGTTTTAAGTTGCATTGTAAATAACACCTGACTGTAGGGGAACCTATTTGGAAATTATCAAGAAATATAAAGAACTCAGCAGCATGTTAGTGGACACTGCAAAAGTATATAAGAAGTCTAGAGCAGCTGCAACTGTATTCTAGTTTTTTGTTTGTTTGTTGTTTGGGGTTTTGTTTGTTTGTTTGACATGGCTGTTGTACTGTGCATCCAGTATACAATCTTCTTGTCAATAACACTGGGGCAATCAATGTGCGCAAAAAATGAAACTTGCAAATATGGGATATTTGTAGCCACATACTTTCTACTTGTCAATACAGTTCAAAGGCAGTGAGTGAGGAAAGTTCAGCAGATGCAGCATCTGTCCTAGGTGTCATAGGATGGTCTCAGAGTTTTATTTTGTGTCACGTATCATGCAACACATCTGGGCAAAAGGACCCTTGCTTTGGCTATCCCAGCCTCCTTAATGGCAAAGCAGCAGCAGCAAGCAGTGGCTTCATACTGGCATTTGTATTTGGCTAGCTGGCATTGCCCCTTCATCTCACTGATAATTTGGTGCTTACTCAATTTCACTCTTCTTCAGAGTGATCATTACCTTGTGTCTTTCAATGTGGTCAGCTTTCACTTTCCTTCCCACCCAAACCACAATGAGATTCAGACAAAGTGTTGTACAAACATCAAATCTGCATGTGCTTTTGTGTGCATGTGCCTGTCCAAACAGTTCTTAAAAGACTAGCTGTCATATTTTGTTATTTCAGTTTTCAAGATACTCCTTCGGCAGCAAAATCATCTAAATCAGTGAGGGTCACTATGCCAGTATTTGGGTTTGTGCTCATGTTCTTTCCTAAGTGAACTTGAGTTTTTTCAGCATCTTGAGTGTAGGAGTAAGAGGCTGGTTCAATGTAGGGCTGAGTATCCACAGATTCAGTGTATCTGTAGTCCTGCTGGCCATCTTCAAGTAGTTCAGCTGGTTCTGGTACAGAGGGCATTGAGCAGGTAGGTTCAGAGAGATGAGAAGGTGACTCCAGTGCTGCTACTGATGAAGCCAGTAAAGGCAACACTCTAGGGTAGGAGTCATAGGGAGAATTCTTAATTTCTGAAGAGGTGGACTGGTATAAATTCTGTTCCAAAGAAGCGACTGAGACTTGAACATATTTACCAGTTTCTGGGTCATAAAATGTCTTTAAATTAACTTCAGCTGGTAAATCAATTACATAGTATTGACCAGACTCAGGGTCTTGGAGGAGTTTTCGCTGGGTTGAAGAGGGTGAAGGGGTTACTGCTGGTGCAACACTAGGTCTTCCAATACTAGTTTCTGTGGGAGTAAATGTTGAGTGAAGGCGATGATGGTGGGGAGAATATCCCAAGGGTGAAGCAGGTGCTGTTGTCTGTCCAGAATGAGAAAGCTTTCTCCCTACAGCATCTGTATGCTCAGTCTCATGTTTTTTCTGCTGCTCTTGCATTTTCTTTCTCCTGCTTGCCAGCTTTTTAGCCCGACGCAGAGCCTTTTCTGTTTTTGGTGGCACAGTGGGTGGCTTGCCTATTGGTCTCTCATCAAGTCCCTCAGGCCCCAGTCTCCCAGCTTCCTCTGCAACACTGGAAAGCAGATTCTTCTGTTCTGAATCAGGTATCTCTTCTGCAGGCATATAAGCTTGCCTCTTTAGTGCCACGTTCAGCAAGGCAGGGTTTACAACATTCTCTGACTCTGTAAGGCCAGAAATAGTTGGTTTATCTGACAATGAACTGGCAGCAAGAGAGGGCATTGTGCTGCCTGACCTGGGGCTTGGAACAGCAGAGCATGTAAGATTGTCTAAGAAAACTGGTGCACCTTCTGCATGTAGGATGTCCTCTAAAGCATCATTGGATACAGAAGAATACGTGTGGTCCTCTGATATGGAGCCAGCCACAGGAGAAATTGTCTCTCTAGTGATTATCTTTTTCGCACAAGAGCCACCTTTGCGGTTAGATAAATGATGATTCTTAAAGTAATTTGTTTTTCTTTCTGTGGGATAGTTGGGGTTGTTTTGTGCTTGGTCACTTTCTAGACCTATAATTGGCTGTGTTAAGCTGTGCCTTGGCTTTGTAGTCTGAAGCTTCTCTTTACTTCTGCAGACGCTTTCCTCATTCATTTTCCCAGCTTTAGTTAATAAAACAAAAGTCTTTCTATCTTCTTCCATCAGTTTCCCTAATGAAAAGGTCTCCGTGTCTTCTGGAAGACTGAGATCCAATGTTGCTGAAGTAGATTCAGGCTCACTGGCTTCTTTCTCTCTGTCAGTTGCTCCATCCCTCACATTCTGTTGACCTTTGTGCCTTGATGCCAACCAGCCTGCTTCCTGGGCATGCAACAAGTTCCGGTGTTGCTTGTTGTAAACTGCTGGGGGCATAAACCTACGTTCCATTTCCTTATAACTGCTGCTAACTGTCTCATCCAGGGAAAAGGACCTGAACAGGGGCAGCTTGACAGCCCTTATTACTTGAGGTGACCTGAATGTGTTATCTTTAATCATAAACAGACTGGGTTTGGTTGAGCTTGAAGATGATGGTGTTTGTGGTTCCTCACATCTGGGGATGGACATGTCCCTTATGCTGTCGGAAGCAGAATTTGCGCTGTTTGCCTCTTCCTTTTTCTCTCTCCCTACTTTCTCTTCCATCGGGATCCTCTGTTCATTCCCGGTAGCCTTTTTCTCTCTCTTCTCTGCTGCTCTAATACCAGGGCTGATACAAGCACAATACTGCAGTTCATCTTCACCAACCTCTTTCCCTCTCTCCATCTGTCTTTTATTACTGTCTGCACCCATTTCACTCTCAGTCCTCTGGCTTTCTTGAAGGCATGCCTTCTGCATCAGCGGCACTTGTATAAATGTCTCCTCTTGAAGTGGCTGCTCCACTGTGGAGACAAAAGATTGCTCCGAAGAACTAGCACTTCTTTTGCCTTGTGCTTCATGGCCAGGTACCACAATGTCAGTTTGGGCATCACTGTAAGGTACATCTTCTACTGGTGACAGTTGGCTTAGGAGTGTTTTCAAACCAAAATTAGCACTCTGGATAGTAGCTTGCCTCTCATTTTCCTCACCTTGAACACTGTGGTTTTGCATGGGCTGCCCACCTGTTGTATTTACATTGTCGCCACTGAATGGTCTCTGTGCTGGATACTTTCGATGTTTTCCTAAATCAGGTTCATTTGATTCATGTCTGAATGAGGGGAAGTGTTCATTATCCCTTGTGTTTTTAACCAGATCTTCATGTTTTGAATCATCTTGCTGCAAGCTGTCTTGATTTTGGAAAAATGAAAGGTCTGTTGTTGTCTGGGGTGACCTCAAAGTCACGTTACTGTCTGTAAAGTGTCCATTTTCAGTTTCATTGTCCTTTTCATGAACACTGCTAGACAGTACAGAAGCTATATCACTCAATTCATCTTTCTCTGTAATATTTTTCTTACCTTTTTCATGCAAAGTCGAGAGTGAGGCATTCACTTTTGTATTCTCCTGTATATTTTCCCTAGTTTTACTTTTCTCCTCCAAGGCCCTTAGCAGGGGAGAAGGGGTATAAATGCTTTTAACACGTTTACGTACATCCTTCAAGTTGAATAACAGACTCGATGCTGTCAATCTGTAACTATCCCAAGACCTGTAATCTCCCCAGCTGCTCTCCTCATGGTCTCTTGATGCTGTGCTCTCAGTGGGAGGAGGTGTCAGTGGGATTAGCTCACTTTCAACAGTGTCCACCTCCTGCTTTGGTGGTATGACAGGTGTTAGGAGTTCGGTGATGTTGAAAGAGGGACTGATTGATCTAGGGGAGTTTACCTGTTTAGCCAGAGGAATCACATCCAGACCAGGTTTGGCACCAGTCGGCTTTTCAGACAATGAGCATGTCTTGTGTCTGTCTGTGAACTTCTCCTTTGCAGCCTGTCTCCTCTCTGATGCCCCTTCTGTAACCCTCTGTCTCCTCCAGGGTGGACAGGTATTGCCCAGCTGGGGGCTGGGGGATTCCTCTTCAGTTAAGGTGGCCTGGGGTCTTGGTGGAGGTGGGCTGGGTGCCTGGAACGTGAGTGAGGGTGAAACCATCCTATGGGACACAGACTGGGGTGAGAGAGAGGCTTGGGACATGGCAGCAGGGGAAGGTCGAGCTGGCACTGGAAGTGGTGGCACAGGAGGGACTTCAGGGGTAGGAGGAGTTGGGGGACGACCCTCCTGGGTGAGGGGGAGAAGAGGAAGTGCCTGTGGGGCAGGGGGTGGCCGAGGGGGACCCTGGTGTGCATGGTTCCTAGGGGGAGGTGTGGGAGGAAAAGCAGCAGGAAATTTGATTTCTGAAGGGAGGGGAGCCTGAGGTACATATACAGCTGGCAAAGCAGCTTCTGGTGTAATTGGCTTCATCTGGAAACCTTTCTCCTGCTTCTTAGCAACAGTGTTCATGACAGGTGTGTGGGATCCTTTAATAAATGGTGCTTCTTCCAGGTATGCAAAACTTTTCTTTTCCATTTTTATATCAACAAATTCCTCCTTTTCAGTCAACTTTTTATGATGTACATTCCACGATTCAAAAGCACTATTCTCACTGTGAAGAAAATTACCTTTTTTTGCTGGCTCATTAAGTTTCACATTCCTGTTTTTTAAAGCCTTTTTTGAAGAATGAGAAAAATTTGACTTGGCTACTTTTGACATCTCAATCAGCATGGGATAATAACCATCAGAGCTGTCATAACCCAGGTCCACTTTATTGAGCCTTTTCTGTGGCTCATGTTTGCCACTGAGACAGTGGCTACCTTGACTAGCTTCAGAAAATTCAGAAAGTTCCTGGTGGATGCTTAAAATGTTTGTATCATCCCAGCAAGCAATATCATTTCCATGATTTATTTTATGTTTTTGAAAGCTGTTCTTAATGGGCTGCTTATTTGCTGTCAGAGAACTTCCTGACCTTTGGTCTGCAGTCTTATCAAATGTCTTAATCAATGAAGACACTTTTGAAACATGCTTATTGTTTGTTGGACCAGGGACTGACAAATTCAGCATTTTCCTTTCTATGGCAAAGGTGTTATTTTTAGCAATCCTTTTCTCCTCCGGAGCACACTTTGGTAACTGCTGGAATGTGGAAGCCGATATTGTATGTTCATTGTTTCTTGCTGTTAACTTGTCACGGACATTGCTTTTCTTGATGTCATGGTTTAACGTCCCTGAGTGAATTTTAGCAGACAACTGGAGGGCAAAGTCAGGTGAAATGGCAAGTTCTGGTTCATTGTAAGAGTCTTCAAGTTCTGCTACACACAAACTTTTGAAAGCCCGATCTGTGAGACTGCTCACCTCTCTGTCTGTGTCATCCAGGAGACTCCCAATACTTGAGGAATCACTGTGTCCTTCTGTATGTTTCTTATTTCCCTGCATTGTTCACGAGAGTCATTAATGAATTATCCAGAGGATTAAGTTCAGATGTTGAACAGGCAGGTGTGAGGCAGTTACAGCAGCTTGCAATTCACAAGCACAAAGCCATTCCTCTGGATGGTGCCGCTCTACATTGACTCGTCTTACAGAATAGCTGAAGGAAACTTTCTTCTCTGCAAAGAAAAAGTTATAAATTATCATTTTTCTATATTAACACTACCAGAGAGAGACCATTTTTCAGATATATCAGTCACTGACTAATTTGCTCCTACATGTATTCTAAAAAAGATGCCAGCAACACAATAAACATTAAAAATCACTGTTATTTTGGTCAATTCAAGTAGCTAATGGTAGATAATTTAGTTTCTGGAAAGAGCCATTAAAAAAAGTGGTTTCACCTCATATTCTTTACTTAGGCTCTTAGGCAAAGACATAAGAGACAGATTTCAAATACTTCCCTTTTCATATCTCCAACCCTAAACACTTCCAAGTGCTGTGCATGCATTTAGCAAAGAAAGCTAGCATTTTTGACCAGGAAGAATCAGTAACAAAAATTAATTAGAAAAAGATGTCACTGGGTACATTGCTGCACACTGTGTCCAAACTGAAAGAAAAGCTGATAAAACTTAATTGCCACAGCTTTGTCATGAAAATTGCCATGAATATAACCCTTGTTTGAGAAAGCAGAATGGCCCCACAGGTAAAGAGGGTTTACCATGCGTGTTCCAAGCAAAACTTGCTGGGGTACAATCCTTTAGCCACCAATGGCAGGATGTGTTTGGGTTGGGTTAGTGTGTTGAAGCTGAAGGGGTTGCTAACATCAGCTTAGCCAGCAGAAGGCAGGAGTGTCTAGGGGACTCTAGCACACCCACTAAAGTAGCACAGGGAACATTCAATTTCAGATCCAAAACTGCTGAGAGCTAAACGTAACCCATTCAACACAACTATAAAATATCACAGCCCTCCATTAATCCCTGATTATGATACACAGACAAGGCCCACAGCACTGGGGCTTTTGTCTATCTCTACATCAGTATGAATACAGGATGGGGGAATCATCCTGAATACGGTCTGCAGTAGGAATAGCAAAATAGGCCCTTCAGCTGTACTTGAAATCTATACCCTAAAACTCTTTACAGTTTTTCTCTGTAAACTCTTTAGATGCTTATTCTCACATTGGAGGACTTGAACAGGGTATTGGCTAAACTACAGGGGACTCTAGATCTAGCTAAAACTCACTCTTTAAGGCAAGTCTGATCTGTACCTCCATTTCCTCAAACAATGGAATTATGAACTTGTGATGAGCTGAAACACCACAATTCACATCTGCAGCAGCTTCTATACAAGTGGAAGATATCTCCATCTAAAGCTTGGATCTGCTGTAGAACTGAGCAATGAAATTCAGATCTAGATTTGAGCCCCTGAAGCTATCCAGATCCATGATTCCACCTTTGCCCAACTCATTGAGGCTCTTGGAAAGGGCCTGTTTTTCCCTATGACAACTCGTGCTGGTCCAACTACAAAAAGTCAGAGGAACTGAGCTTAATCAGCTGAATTACTCATGCTCAGTTGTTTCTTCAAATAAAAATCCTCCTCACCTTCCATTTCTATTCAAAAAGATCTCAGCCAACCTATTTTTAGACTCAAAGTGTCATAGTGAATCTATATCCTGTCCTTCCAACCATGCAATTCCAAAGACTTATGCATAACTACAATAGATTTACACCAGAAATAAAATAAGCTTAATAGAGTTTCTCCATCTTACTTTGTACACAGATTTTTCAAAAATGAGTTTCACTCCCCCCACACACATACATTTTTGTGTATAATGCATCAAGAAAAAAGAAGATAAATGAAAGGCCATCCTGCTCCCAGTTTTGATTCTTAACTGTTATATAAATGGGAAATATAGGTACATACCTGCATGCAACTTTGCTTCTTGTCTTTATAACTCACTCTCATACTTGTATTTGGCTTCTTTTCTGACCATCTTTAGTGAGGAGGTAGAAATAGTCCAGTGATGTAGATTTCATAGAAGTAGTGTCCCAGGATGTTTCTGACCTTCAGCATTTTTTTGATCTTAAGTGAACTCTGCAATGTGAAAACAAAGACATTTTTTTGCATGATGTGAAGATTGTTTCATATTCATTTGTTTGTTCACATTTTACAACCATTTTAAAGTGATTTACAGGGTTTCCTACAAAAAGACAGACAGCTATCCATCCCAGAGTGACAATAGTCAAATACCTGAACGATTTGATAACTTGTGGAGTGCAGGCAGATTCCTAGCAAGCAACTGTCACAATTTCCAACCTACTCTGGTAGCCTCAGGAGAGACTAACAGCTGAGTGAGCAATGGTTTCCTGGTATGCTGCCCACTGCAAAGGCTGGGTGACAACTTTAGGATAAAAAGAAGGGTTGTGCCAGAAGATTTCTTCCCTGCTGCTTTCTACATCACTGCTGTGCTACCCTTTCAGGGGTGCTCAGAGGAAAATATGTGCCTCCACTCCACCTGTATATGACTTTCTACTACCAACAAATATAGATGTCAGTCTGGGGGACTGGGAACTAATGTCACTGAGGTTTGAAAGTCCATGGTTTTCACAGTCCCTGCGGTAAAGGAAAGGTGGATAGCTGGAATGGTAAGGGGCAGTAAACAAAACATCTTTTTGCTTCCATGCATGAACCAATCAGAAGATGCTAAAGGAAAGCTCAGCACTGCTGCTTGCAGCTGCTCTTTTGCTGTGGAAATGCCCAAGGTTCAGGCTAGCTTGCTTAATCTTTGCAAGAATATATTGATTTCACAAGGAGAACTGTCTGGCCATGAGGTAATGGAAATATCACAGTCTTCTCTAAGGAAACTTTTGAGTCAGCTTGTGATATTAAAAGCCTACTGGCAAAAGTGTCAACAAACGCCCACCCACTGTGATTGCCTCTTGCACCTTACCAGAGGAATGACAATTACTAGTGTGTTTAGGGATAAGCCTGTACAAATAAGAGCTTTCTGTGATCCACTTAAGATGACTGGGTAAAAAAAAGTAAAACTGAAGAAAAAAACCTCCAAAAACAATGCTACATCTGGCCACAGGCAGATGTAAAAGGGCATCCTCACTCCAGAGATATGTACTCAGTTCTTTGCTCATAGGTTAAATTTGCATTTTATTGCTTCTGTGCTACTCTTAAGTGTGCAAAACCAACACAGCTGTGGGAGATGGTGATTATGTTCTGGCTCACTCATCAATGGGGTTGCTGACTAAATTACAGCAGCACAATGTTTATCAGTATTTACTGGTGGTAGTGCCAGAACCAGGAGGAAGCTTGGCTTTCAGATCTCCTGGACAGAGGTTGGAGAAACATCCCTTGTAAACTGAGAACTTTTGCTGAAAAGTGAATAACTATAAACATGGAGATCATGATGTAATCTCAGCAATTATTTTCCTAGATGGAGTCACTGTTACAAAAACAACTCGGCGCCACTGGTTAAGAAAAGAATAGTGACTGTCACTGTCTCTGAAACCCTTGTGACAATCCTTGTCTTGCCTGGGCATAATACCAGTACTTGGGCAGTGTAATGTTTCAAGCTAGAAAAGCTGTATCTGCACCAAGTGTTCAAGGCGTAGATCATTACTGGGACTGGATGGAAATAGCAGCACTGTACTGATCTAGCTATGCCTTGTACAGGTATGACAGCAACTTCTGAACTTTAGGCAAAGAAGCTGTTCATGAATGGTTTAATAACCTGGGAAAGTCCCATTTCTTTACCTTTTTGGACAAACATGGCAGCCAGCAAGCATGCTGTGTTTGAGCTTAGGTCAGGATTTAGCTAGTTCAAACATTTAACAATGTCTGAATTTAGTCTGTTTTAAAGACAGAGGAAAGCAACACTGGGCATTTGGAACGGCTTGGAAATGCTGAGAAATGTGTGAGGTGTTAACAATAGGCATCATATGATATGAGCTACCAAAAAAGCTTGCATGGACACAGAAATTTTCAGCAGCTTGAGCAGAAACAAACCTTCCGTCTCTTTTAAATAGGAGGCTTTTCTCGGTGTATCTCTTCAGTACCTACCAAGTTTTGAAGAGGAGGTTAAATTACAGACTATTCCTGGCCTGGCACAGACTGAATGTCAACCTTTTTTTTTCACTAGACAGGAGCTGGGCAAACCAGCAAACTTGGCTGGAGTGTATGACATCACTGCTGCTGCAATATGTAAAGGGCCAGTTGGTTCCCCCACCCCCTTGGGCTGGTATTTGGCTGAAGTGTTGCGCCATGAGACGTTGCAGTGGCATTTTGGCAGCGCCCTTGGGAGTTGCATATCAGTCTAAAGTCAGCAGCACTGCACTACCCATGAGAATTGAAAGAGAAGGGAAAGGCAGGAAAGATTTTTTTTTTAATCTTTGTGAGCTCATTTGTTTCATGTGGTGCTCTCTGTATGACATCCATCCACACCTCCAGCTGAAAACTCAGGGCCCTATGGTGACTGCTGGCTGAGGTTTGATCAGCAGCGTGATCTACTTCCTCACATGCTGCTGCTTTGGGTTTCCAAGGGCTCATCATGACAATGAACAGTTAGTGTTTCTTACCATGGGAAATAGGAGAACCCCTAATGAATTGATGACTTTTTCACATAGTTGCACATTTTTTCAGGGCACACACAGGAGTTCATAATCAGATGAGAGGGCTGGATGGAAACAAGTCTGTTCAGCTACATGTCATCAGGCTGAAGCAATGCTCCCAGTCAATGGCAGCTCCTCCCTAGCCTGACTGGGGCTGGCTCAGGGAGCTTTCTTGGATATTGCCAGAAAATCCTGCATGGCAGTAGGGATCAGCACATGAATGACTATGGAGTTGCTGCTGTTGGTCAATGATCACTGCACTCATGTCCTCATGGTGCATCTAGTAAATAGACAAAAAGGTGTCAGGGAGTTCGAGTCCCTGCCAGAGAAAAGAAGTCAGAAGGATATCCAGGAGAACAAACGAAAAACCCCTGTAGTCTGCTGTAGAATACCTGAACATCCCTTGTGCTTGGCTGCTTGGACTGCCAGAGTGTGTGTGCTGGTCATATTGGGCTGTGTTGGAGAAAAATGCTCTCTCTAGTCTGCCCTGACACATAGGCTGCTCCAGCACCTCTCTGAGCAGCCCTTGGAGCATATGGACAGCGGGGAGGATCCAAACACCTTCACCAAGGAGGAGAGCTGCCTGCCAAGAGAGACAGTTGTGCTCAAGCCACATTTCCCTGAACTATCAAGAAAGGCAACTTATGGACTGACATGGCTAGCACAAGTCTCCACTTCCCTCATCCAACAAGATCACTTTCAACTATGCTTTGTGGCCATAAAGGGAAATGAAAGTGAATTCTTCTGCTATTGACCTCAGCGATTCCAGCATCAGATCTTTGATCACTGTACTGAAAAGCAAAGTGAAGGAACCATATGTCTTAACCAAACCAGTATAGTAGACTGGGTCCGTTCCCCTCGAGGATTTGGCCTGAGAATTATGTCTCGAACAGCTTGTTCTGGGCCAGAGAAGCGAAGGGACTGTTCCTGACTTTGGGCCAACGTCTGTTCTCAGTTACACTGGTATAAATCTAAAGTCATTTTACTGACGTCACTAGAATAACAGAACAGAATTGGTGACTCCGAATAGATCTACTTCCTAAGCCAACACTGGTGCACTAGCCAGAAGCTACATGTGCAACTATAACCACAGGAAAGTGGAATTCAACATCTGTGAAGAGCCTAACCTCACCCCCATGAGGTATTCAGACCAACAGGCAAAGGAAAGGGATTTGGAACCAATACTATATTGCTGGGCCACAAAATCATGTCCTCTGGTCAGTTCTGATTTTCTAATCTGTATCGCTCATCGCTGACAATAGCAGTGAATTTGGGAGAAAGTAACTTTGCTCTTTTCTGTAACATTCACTAGAATACCTAGATCTAACAGTGGTGTGGCAGGTATGGGATAGTCCCAGACTGGATGAGCAGAGCTGGCTGTCAATCTGACTTGCCATCCAGTGGACAATATCGTCTTCTGGAAAGGTGTTTGTGTATGTGTTATGGGATGTTCTCATTTAGATAGTGTTTTAAATTTCACATGGAATAAAGATTCTGAAGAGAAATTAATTTATTAATTTCAAAATTGCATTTAAAATTCAACTCCCCCTACTTTTAATTTTAGATTATTTCACTATTTTTACACTATAGAACATGAGAAATAACATGTAATATATACTATAACAGTTAAAATAGTATGTTATTACTGTCCTTAAATCAGAGAGGGTGTATGCTATTTAACATTAACTGAAACTTTTAATTTTATATTCTATAGCAAACAATACTCTGATGATAATGAAACACAGAGTATGATCTTGTTTTGAAATTTCCCTAAGTAAATATTTCAAATTATAAACCCCATAAATTTACAATTATCTTTCTAGGGGAAATGTCATTAAAATGAATATGATTTTTTTTCTGAAGAAAAGAACTGAAGTCTTTTTTTTCCAGTGAGCTCTACTGAAGCTACAGTATCTGTTGCCATGGCAGTCGGAACTGGGGACTCATCAGTTCAAGGAAGGTCAGTGCAACCTGGTGGAAGTATGAACACAAGGAGGGAGTGTACCTAGCTAATGACCATGTGTTATGTGTTCTGTTCTGTGTCCTTTCCCCAAAGGATGTGAACCTTTTCCAGACTCAGCTGAAATGCTTACCTCTTTAGCCCAGACCACAAAGCTTCAAGCACTGGCAGATGAAGACCTCACGTGAAGAAAAATGGGAGGAACAGAGATTGCTTGCGACAGCTATGGAGAATCATGGCAAGTGTCTCTACCTTTCCCTTTCTGGTTCATTGGCAAAGACCCAACAGTTATTTCCAGCCGATCTGCAGACTGCCTTTCTCAATGTCCTCCAAATGCCCCATCCTGCCAACAGGCCTGTTAAGTCTGGAAGAAGGAGATGTCTCTCAGAAAGGGTTGTATCTGGACTGAGGCTTTCTTGCAACTCCTGTTCACCCCTTCCGTCACATGAGCCCTATTCACTGCCTTTGAAGAGCCAGTAACATGCAGGCGAGACAGGGGAAGTCAAAGGCACAGAGCACATGACTAACACAGGCAAAGGGCAGGTCTTGACAAAGAGCACAAGTCTACAAGAAACACAAGGCAAAGGGATGGTGCTCCTCCCATGACCCAAAGTCAGCACAGACAAGTGACATTTAAGCAACTGAACCCAAACAGTGCACTTCTTGGCATTAAATGTCTGTCTGGAAAAGGCCACTGTCTGTAACTAGGTCAGTCATTATATACCAAGATATTTATACAGCTCCCCAGCAATATGGTACATGAGCACCTCGTGGCTATTTATCCTTACCAACTCTCCTCCTGCAAGTAGGATTTCTGCCTTATTTACAGATCAGCAGATAAGGCCCAGCTTCAACTGACTGATTTGCCCAAGACCAAACAGGGCATCCGTAGCAGGGCAGGGAACAAAATCTATGTTTTCTGAATCACACAAGAAGAGCTTCACTTCTGTCAGTTAAGGCAAAAATATGTCCTCCCACTGCCCTTCATAAGTCATGGTACTTTAGCCTCTGCAAAAAAAACCCCTATCTTCAACTGAGTATAGTGCTATAGCTTGGCAATATATTGCATAGTGAAATCCATCCATATTTGCAGGTGACGGACTACAAAGATATCTGCTTCACCTCAGGTGCTTGATAATGATATCTTGCTGAGATCATTAAAACTCAAACCTTCCTCACTAGTTCATGGTGATAATCAACATTGCAATGGTACAGCCCCCTCCTCAATGAGCACTGGCAGGACTTCGGCTGATGAGACAAAGCAAGACTTAGACAATGAAAGCTTCTGGTTTTCACTTCCTAAATGGCAGAGAGGAGATTTTCCCACAGTAAAAGGAAACTTGTAGAGTACCGCAGGATCGCAATAGCTTGAGATGGGAAATGACAAAGAGGGAAAGGAAATAAGATACATGGACAAGAAAACGAATGTAGTGGTTTGGATGCCTTGTAATCAGAAGCACACCAGACAGTCCCAGCCGCAGTCATGGGAAAACTGCAGTGATACCAGCAAGTACGTTAGACACAAGAGGGAAGCAGGTGCATTCTCCTCTGTGACCTACACAAGGAAATCTGCAGCTAACAACCAGCCATGCCTCACTTCTCTTTCCAGGCTGGGGAATCTGAAACCATCCCACACTTACATTGCCCTCTCATCAGCCCCAACACACCGATACCATCTGCACTGTCAAGTTTACGCTTAAGCTTACATTTAAGCTTCTTGACAAGGAGAGTCTGACCCACACCCACTCACACAGGATACAGTCTCAGGAAATAACAGGCTTGCAGAAAACAAGTATTGTTCTTTTACTGGTAGTCTCACTTGCTCCTTTCCTTTATAACTTCTGGATATTTTCAAGATTTGAACAAGGATTTTGCTGATCAGTTTTCTATAAAGAAAAAAACATTCAAGCCACTCCTACCTGCTAGGTTCAAAATTGTTCCAAGTTCTAAGTAGTTTTCTCACCCACTGAATTCCACAGGATTTAGGGACAGGTGATATCCTGAAATACCTGTCTTATGTTATCAAAACCAAATAGGTATGTGTACCAGAGGTGGGGGAGAAGGTGGAGGCTTGATTTTCAAAATTTTCTGGCTCAGGCTGCAGGAACAGAGCTATTTCTTGCTTACATCTTGCTATAGTTTTCAAATGCATCAAAAGAACTTCATTCTTGGGCAAACGGTGTGGCATGGAGGAAAATACACACATACATGCCACACATACATGACTTAAGCACATAACCATCCTTTCACATAACATCTTTCCTCTGATGACAAACTGCTCCGCAACCATTTGTGACTATAACAGAGACATTCCAGTTGAAAGACAAAAGCTGTGGCTTGTCTTTTGTCTGCAAGTTGGAGGATGGCTATGGGACTGCTACACACCTATGGGAGGACTCTAAGAGGGATAGCTGATGGGAGCCCGTTCACTCTTGTCCTCAGGTATCTCTGGAGGCCATACTACTTTCTTCCTTTTGAGGAGCAAAAGCCAGGAGAAAAATCTCACACTGAGCAAGATGGAAGCTCCTTCCAGTTCCCTCTTCACTGTGCACAGGAGTTGTTTTGGTTTTGCCCTAGTAAATGCAGACTCCCTCTCTGTATTCAGAGATTAATTGTTATGATTTAATGGTATGTCCCCAAGGCAATTCCTCATTTTTTCACAGTTAATGCACATGCTACGGTGTTTCTTGCAATGATTCTATAAACAATATATGCAAAAGACAGAAAGGAAAACATCAAGAGTTTTAAGAAGAATTCGCACTTGTTCCCAAACAGATAGACTGATGACTTTGGCTAAGTCATTTCCTCAGCAATTTCAACGATGCTGTCATCACAGTGCTTTTCCAGACCACTCAGATCCTCTGAAGAAGTCTGCAGGCAGACAATAGCATCACCATCAGCCCAGTGCTGTCATCAGCTACTTCTTACCCAGCCCTTCTCAATTCTTCCACACACCCAAAGTAGCCGTTCCAGCTATTTGTCTATGGCTTCATTAAATTTGCAAGCCTGGTCAAAGAATAATTTCTCACTTTTGGAGAAACAGATCAAGTCCTAATGTCACTGCTTCAAAGCAGATTAGTCAAAACAAAGAGTCTCAGTGAACAACATTATGATAAGCAATGCTGCCCCACTGCCTCAGCACAAACCCTGGATGCCACTTGCAGGGGTCAGTTCCTTCTGAGTACGCTGTTGCTTCTGCACCAACATGCAGTTTCTGCACAACGGAGCCCTGTGCTTGGAAACACGCAAAGGATGGGGATAGGGACACATGAAATTAATCTCAACAGAACAAAAGCCATCAGAAGCATGCAAAATTATTCATGGGTCTATAATCAAACTGATAGGCAGGACAATCTGGCCTTAAGGTATGAGAGCTTATGTCTGATCCAGGTAAAGATGATAGAGGCACATCTGAGACCAAGGATCTGCAGTAGCTGCAAACTGCCAGACACTGCTGTTTGATGACTTTGCATGTTAAGGTGTAGCCAAATGTTTACCACATACATCTCTTTTAGAGATTTTTCAAAAATGTGCAGGGATTTTAATATCTATCTTGTCCATGTGGAAAGTATGAATTAAGTGGCCTTTGTCATAGCCCTGTGACAGTCCTCAAAACAGTCCTCGACATGGTGTATAAGTAACAGGGAAAGCATCCTTGAAACTAGTGGGATGTAGCTATGTGAGGCTGAAAATAAAGATGTATCCCTATTTGACCCGCTTGACTCAGAAAAAAATTGTTCTGACTGTTACAAGATAATTTAGATTAATCATTACTAGCTACTGCCTTCCTATATATCGTTATTTGCAAGCACAGGAGATGGATGATAAAGAAACATAGGACTATAATTAAATACCTGCTTTCTCTTCCTGTCCAAAGAGGATCATTTGGCAGGGAAACCCAAGGGAGAGGAAACCTTACTTCTCAGTAAGGGTAGTCCTCTTATGGCTTCAATGGTCCTCAGTTTCTCTGAGGCTGGTAAAGGACAGGGATCTTGGTGGCAGTCTTTCCCACCATACACACTTGAAAGCCATAAAACCCTGACAAGCAGCAAGATAGTCACAAAACAGCAAGCTTAACACACACACGAGAATACACATACATATATATATATATACACACAACTTTAGATTTATATGTATAAGTAAACACTGGTGCATCCAAAAACGTATACTGAAGAGGACTGAAGAGGAACAACCTTTTCTCAAGGGTAAAATTTCCCTATCGGTGCACATGTGCAGGTTTCACTGTGGTCCTTTTCTCCACACACCTGTCAGCTGGCTCATGGACACACGATCTCAGAATGTGACAATACCTCAAGCAATGCACACTACCTCTAAAAGCAATGAACTTACCCACTTGCTTATAGTAGACAAAGCTCTGTGTGACCTGGCACCCAGCTGCAGGCAAGCCAGCACAGTGAAGCCTAGAGCTAAAAACCATTTGCAGAATTTGCCTCTGCCAGCAACTTTCCCTGTCTGTAAGCTCAGCTGGACTAAAGAACGGAAAGACTGCTACAGATGAGTGGTAGTTTTTCCCAGCATGGTTCACAGGGTTAGTTGGATTTTTTCCTGGTCTTGAATGGATATGCATTTTTGTGGACATTTTGCACACCCTAGTAATGCAAGTACAGGCAAGACAAGCATTTCAGAGAAGCAGGTAGGAACAAGGGGCTACAGAGAAACTGTAAAAATTTCTGTGTGCTTTTGGTTTGCAGTGTGGGGATGCAATTACACTTGCATATCTCCACCCAGCTACAGCGTTTTTCACCAGTGAGGCCCTGTTACAACTGTTTTGGTAATTACTTTGAGAATATGTATATAAATACCTTTCTAGTGACAAATGTGGAAGGATAGAGAAATGTAGTTGGTTTGGGGCTGCAATGTACTGGGAGTCTTTTACTCGTTAGTATTTGCCACAGACCTCATCCTTCGACCATTTAACTGAGGACATTTGTTTTTTACACAGTCAGTTCCTTGAAGAAGTGAGAGAGCCATAGACTGATCCTGTCCAGAAAGCTTATTTGTCCTTATCTCTTCTCACTTTTCCTTCTCTCCAGCCTCTCTCCCAGAAATGGCAGAGGACTAGTGAGCCCTATAGCTAGTATTGTACTAAGTCAGCGTGAACCAGTCGCTTTGGTCTTTTGCTGCAAAACCTCTCCCTATTCAGATTTAATCGGGTTGCCTATTCACAGACTATTTAAAAAAGCATAACCAATTCGGGTTCTCCAGCTCAATTTTAATTAGTTCTGTTCTTATTTTGCCTCTCAGTTCTGCATCTAGGCTAATGAAATGCAGTTTCTTGCGATAACCGACTAAGTTCTGTAACAACTGGAGTCAGAAAAGCTTATACCATTTAAGAAAATTTCCAGCAATTAAAATTGGATACAAGTCATAGTCAGTCATTTATAGTGGCCTCTTAGCACAGACTAGGTATTTGAACTATTTTACTTTTTCAGGCTTTGTACTATACTAACTGCTTTCTATAAAATATTTAAATAATTCGATTTCTATTTGTTGAAAAAAAAACAAAACCAAAACCAAAACCAACAAACAAAAATGCCTTTAGACCCCCTATACAAATCATGAAAGTTTTTAGAAGTAGCTTCTCTGTAGGCAGTAATCTGGAAAATATAATCAATATATTTGCTTAAAGTTACTTACAGCACAATGTATCAGACAATTAAATGGAGTTTCACAGCAATTTAGTGGTGGTTTAAAAAGACCATGCCCCTTTATAAAATAACTACATGTCATACACAGTAATCACTACACACAAATCTCTGTGTATATCACTTTCCACACACAGACTTTCAGAAACAATCCTGCATTTCTCAGAGCAGAAAAAAGCTGGACAAAATGAAAGGACTTTCCACCTCTAATCGCTGAAGAAAATATTCAAATGCTGTTTGATTTGTCATATCAAACACATAACTGATCCTTCAGGGCACACACATTCACATGCTCAAAACCCACCATTCCTCACAATTTCCTTGTTGTAAAAACACTCATATGCTTCCCCCTTACCTTCTGTGCTCCAGCTTCCTGATAGGGACAGTGCAAGGCTGTGCTTTCTTCCCTTAAGTCAAAGCCCCAGCACGTTTTACAGCAGCTTGCTTACTATTAGCACTTCCCATTATTTATGTTTGTCAGACTCTTCTTCTGAACATGGTTATCTAAAGAAAAATGATGACTGAAAAATATATAAAACAATAAAAGTGGAGGAACTAACCCTTGAGCCCTCGCAGACCTGCCCAGCCAGGTGAAGTGAAATGAGCAAGGAATCTGAAGTTAGTAAAATGTATTTAAATAGTTATCAGGCAAGGGGAAACCAAATGGAGATCATGGTGGGGAAGAAGCAAACATACGTATTGGAATAACCATGCGGTGTCAAGTAACAGACAGATGAAACAAACAGTCATCAGCTATTTTTACATTCAGATTCTCCACTGGTAATGCTTCAGAGATAACTAATACAGAAAGCAATGCTGTGCAATTGGCTCACTACTGCCAGTGAATCAAACCTCAGAGCACTGCGTTTTTGTACCTACAGGTGGGAGTCAAAGTGTTTATTAAGGTCACCACTAAAAATATTGTGTAAGTATGCACACGACTAACACATTACTATTCTATTGGTGCTTTTTCATAAATAGCTCATTTCATCACCAAGGCTGGATAAATGTAGTCAGTGTTCTTCGAGTAAGGACCCCATTCCACCGTCCTTCCAAAGCAAACAAGATCAGCCATCCTCCTGGGAGGCACATGCTGGTATTGGGTTTCTTTTGGCACGCTGCAATAGGATGTTGAATAATAGGGGAAATATGCCGTGAAGTCAACAAGCTAAGTTTTTGTACTGCAGATCCAAACAACAGATTGCACCGTGTACCATGCTGAGTGCACACAGATCCTTACTGGAGTCATGGGACTCCACTGGGGCTCAGCACCACATTGGACTTGAACCACAGCCTACAGCAAGATGAAAAGCAGGATGTCCTGTGATTACAGGCCAACTCCAGCTTCCATGACAGAGCAGGACTCCACATGAGCCCAGTGCTCATTTGCATTTTAAAAAGAGCTGCTAATTACATTGCTACAGCATGAACAAGGCAACAACCATGCAGTATCTGCTGCCTGAGAATCTCCAAGCACCAGGACAGTTGTGATGAGCTCATTGTCCCTGAGATCCAAGAGCAGCACAGGCTTACCCTCCTTGGAGGGACAATGACCTGCCTTCTCCAAAGCTGTCTTCAGCTTTTGAATTCCCCATCTAAGAGAAGTGTATTGTTCACCTCAGCTACCAGCAGGAATATTTTGCAAAGACCATTCTCCTACACTCCTGGTCTGGGCTTTTGGTGCTCAAGTGTTTCTTCTAATTCATCCCAAGATGAATGCTGATCTTGCCAAACATCAGGGCGCTCCTGCTAAGTTCTAGCCTGGAACTACACAGTTCCAACAGCTTCCCATGTCCTGCACCCTTAAGAGCACTTATGCACAAAGGTCTGGTGTATTATGAGTCATGGCACCTATGAACAGAGATGATGGAGACAACAGGTGCACACTGAAAAAACAAGTTTGGAATTAAAACAGACAGTGGAAAAGTAGTTTTCAGGCACCCACTGCCACTAATGAAGGCAAAACTGTCTGTATATGTGTCTGTTGCTCCCACACATTTCTAAAGAGGGGTGGAATGTATTTCTGGAATACTTGTGCTAAAAATAAACCCATCCCTGCTGTCTATGAAGAGAGGCAGGTATAGCCCTGCTTTCTGTAAGCCCATGAACTTGTGAACTGCTTAGAGGGTTGATCACAACTAGAAAGATCCCTATGGAAATTGTAATGGCTAGTGCAGGAAGGGTGGCTGATTGCTTGGAAAATCCAAACCAGGCCACTCACATGAAAGCAGCTGGGGTTAACACTATTCATCCTGATGAATGCGCTTCACAGGCTCCAGATTTGAAGGGACTCAGATCTTCAGATTTGAGGCATTAGGCATTATTCTTACTCAAATATGGTGATAATATATATATATATATATATTTGCAACTTCAGTGCTCAGATGAGACTCTGGGATCAGATGGCCTGTCATTAAAATAAAAGCACTTCTGGGGAAAATTACTGAATAACACAACCCAGTGGCACTTATATGTTGTTATCCTGCTCCCACAAAATTCAAAATGCAAAAATTCCTGCTGCTTTCTTTCAGTGAGTATAAATCAATAACAGATCACACTGAACTTTTGTGGACAGCAATTTAGACTGAAATTTTAAATTTATATGAAAAGAGTATGCAATTGCACAAATACGTCACTGGAAAATGTAAGTGTGTATATATAATGAACTCCATCTTTCACATACAGACATACTCTTGAAACTTTATTACGCTTGGCAATGCTGACAATACAGACATGAGAACCTTATGCAAGAACAGTGGCTTTCAGCCGTCTCTGACTTGTATCCCATCCCTTAACACTTTCTCCAGGGAAATAAATGGAGTTCTGCCCTACTGGCAGAGACAGTTTTTTTCCTTTGTTACGTTAGCTGCAAATCCCAGAGAAGCAGTATGGAGACCCCGAGGGGTCAATGCACAAATCACATGTGAAAACTCACTGGTACATGGAAACCAAAAAGTGGAACTGATTATAAACAGAAATGAAAACGTCACCCTGGACTAGGAAAATGCAACCATCAAACTGTTTTGGCTGTAGAAAGTAAATGGTTTATAATTCTCATGGCATTAACAAGCAAGGGATCTATTTAGAAACCCATGAGAGCAATAGGACTATATTGAGTTTTCAGTTGTTTGCTTAAAGCACCTTTTGTCCAGCAGAGCAGTACAGGTTCCATTCTTACCTGGCAGCTACAGACTGAGTGATTTGTTGACTATTATCACAGTGAGTGGAATAACTTGATCTCTGGGCACTGGACAGATGAGTGTAGGGCATTGGCTGGACAGAGCAGCCTCAGGGTTGTATCACTTGAACAAAGGCAGTGAAGCAAGGAAGTATTGCTTATAGATATTTTCTCTGGCAAAGGGGAATGAGATCAAGGCTGCATTTTCTGCTCAGCATCACCTGCTAGCCAATACAGGCTATGCTGCACCTGGTAGGTATCAGGGCAAATGACAGATAGATCTTTGCCATATTCCTCCTCTCTGCCTGCATCCTCCTCTGGGTCCAGAACCTTAAACATCCTGGTTTGAACAAACCCAGCTGAGAAGATGTAGCTGAAGACGTAGAGGCGCCCGGTACCTGAGAACCATTAGCAGTCCCATGGCCTCTTTCCTTGGGGCCATTTCTCCACCTTAATGGAAGGGCTCGTTATCCACCCCTTGGGCAGAATTTGTGCAATGAGAGAGGTGCAGGACTCATCCCCAGCTTCTCTCCAGGGCTACTCCTTAGGGTTCAAACTTTGTCAGTTCCAACTCTAGGGACTCCTGGAGCTCTGGCAAGGAGAGAAAATTTTTAAGACCTTGGAGTTTTTTCTGTTTGTCCTTATTGAAGCTTTGAATGAAGCCTAGCAAAGTAAAAAGTCACTGCAAAAGGAAGCTCTGGAAGAAATTTCAGAATGGCTCAAGAAAAAGAAATATTTCCTTAATTAATCCTTCATAATAATTTTATAATATGGTGTTTAATATAATTCAATATCAACATTATTTTAATCCTGCCCTCAGAAAGTAGTAAAAGATATTATTTTCTTAAAAAAAAGAGCTATGTTTCTTCTCTGAAATCAGATTTCCTATGAAACCAGCAATGTTGCTACATTTCAGCTTTGATTGCGTTTATGATCACTGGCAGACCTTACTTCCACCATCTTTTTGTCCATTTGTGACTAAGACCTTAAATTCAATTTTAGAAGAATTTCTGTTCTCCTCTCCCTGCTGCTGTGCCATCAATAGCACCCAGACTCAGCTGATTCAGAAATGACTTGTCTGATTTCAGCTCTGAACACACATCCTAAAACTCTGGGAGGTGCCTGGCCATTGCACCAGAACAGAAAATAGACTAGAAGGACTCATGCTTTTGCTGGTAACACAGCCACCTCACATGCAGCAATCACATCTGCAGAACCCCAAAAATATGCTTTTGTATAATTATGTCACTATTAAACGCTCTGCAAAGAGTGAAAGCCAGCTGTGGCAGAAAAGAAATTTACTATGGGGAATGCTAAACACCAGAAGAGGACTAAATTATTCTACAAGTAAGGGATTAATCCTGCAAAGCACTGTTCTACCTAGGCCTATTTTTCAAAAGGATTGCACTATCTAAGATAGCCAAAAACCTGTTTGGTACCTATCTGCCCCATGGGCACTGATTTACCTTGGAAATCTTTCCCTTCTCATCAGGAACTGTCAGCAGGAACCGGCAGCACTTTGCCGTTTGCAGAAAAGGTTCAGACTGTCCCAGGACACACAATGAACTGGTCTTTCAACAAAAGGTTAAGAAATGAACACACTTGTGACATATCAGATGAGACAAAAATACCTGTAAATGGTCTTCCCATTAAAACCATTATATAAAAGCCAGCAGCATGCAGAGAGATTAGGACAAATGCATTAGGTAATTTATAGACATAGCTATAATCCGTCTAATTTAAGGAGAGGTGGGAAGCATGTGGAGTTACTGGCCTAGCGTAAATATTTCCCATTTACAAATCACAGAGTGAAAACTGGAGACCACAGGCTAATTAAAATAGCTGGATAACAACGATGGGAAGCATAAGGTGCTATTTTTAGGGGATCGTATGAGAGCTCAGGCAGCTAGAAGCCTAGTCAGTCCAGAGGTGTCACATGGCTGTTTTCAGAGTCCTTTGCACTCTATCATCCCACTACAGACAAGGTGAACCAGACAGTATAATTTCTGTTCCAGCCACCATGTCTCCATCCAGATTTCATGCAATATTTTGGATTTTATGCAGTACACTGGATGATTTTGCATGGAAGTTTCAGCAGAACTACTGTTCCTATCATGTGCCAGGTTCCTTCACAACTGAGAGATGGGGTTTGAGCAGGGTGTACAGGGCTGGCTCTCCCCAGATGCTGGGAAATGCCAGTATTTTACAAGAGGAAGTTGTGGTATGCTGCATTACTAGAGGAAGTTGTGCTATGCTGCAGTATAGCCAGTACTGCAGAGGTAGCTGTGGTTCAAATGTGTGTTTATCATTGGGAGAGGAGAGGTGAAGAGAAAAGATAAAACGTTAAAACTTGTTATACACTATTGAGTTTGCCTGAATTACATGGGCTTTCATTTTGTGGTTTGTAGAACACACTTGCTGTGGGCCCAGAAGAGGGAGAAGTGAAGCACAGCAGAAGAAAATATAATTTTATTCCTCAGCAGTCAATGAAGTTTTGAAACTTAATGACGTTTTGAAACTTATCTGCATTATCTCAAAAACTCAGAGTCCCACAAAATGTGTTCAGAAAATACTGGGGTGCAAAATGTCTTCCTTCATGATTTTGTACTGAAGCACCAGTAGGCAGTGAGGGGAGGCCAGCCCAGTTTAAGAAGGTTTCAGCCCAGATGTGAATCAGACAGGGAAAGAATTTAAATGTGCACTTCCCTCTTCTCAAACCAACTTTATTCCTAGCTCAAAACCCTTCTCAGGAAAAGGACTATTGGAAACCACAAAGGTTTTGAAAAATATTTCAGTTTTGCATGTCTTGGCAGAAAAACAGGCACTATGAGTATGAAAGCCACAGCAAACACAGTTGCCTAACCTGCCGCCAGTCCACTAGCAGATCAGAGCACACCAGTTAACTGCAAGAAGCAACATAGCTATTTGCCTTTTTCTCATTCCAGTAATCCGAGTAATTATAGTACGTCTTTCTAAAATGATAGGACTGTAAGTCACATTTAAGAAAAGTAAGCATTCTAAAACTGGCATTCAGTAAACCAGAAAGCGCTAGAGAGAGAACTAGAGTTCGTGCCCAGCTTTTCAGAAAAAGCCAATGTGTAATTGTTCAAGGTTTTGCTGAATGTCAGGAATGGAAGATTAACAAGCAGTGAGATTATCAGTGTTAGCGGGAGGAATTCACGCAAACACAGGAAAGCCAAGAACAGCTAAAAACCTGGTCTGAAAGATAGCAAATGTGCTTCTCTGCAGAACAGTGGTAAATAATGACTGAGAAGAAAGGAACCAAATGAGGAACAGAAAGCAACCGCTGCAGAAAAGTGAGGAAACAGAAATAAGGCAATCAGAAACAGAACTCAGTTGTGCTGCTTTGCTGCGGGAACTACTCCCAGCTCCCCCACACACAGCACACCCAGGCTGGCTGGGACAGACCAGGACCTGGCCAAAATGTCCTTGGCAAAATCTGACTAGGGAATTGGTCAACTGGGCAACTGGGGAAGGATTTTCATACTTTCCCTGTAGCTGAACTTGGAAAATAAGGTGAGTTAGATATGTGAGGTAGATAGGAAGACAGCATCAGAGAACCCCCTAAGAATCCCCCAGGCCTAAAAACTATGTCATAACCCCTTAATGAGGATTAACCAGATGAGTCCCAAGTAATCAGAGACTACTCTTAGCCATAAAGTGATTTCTGGGACTGAAAGTCACTGTACCAAATGTGTTAAAGTGACTGGTATCAATACACTGTCAAATGCAAACAAAAGAATTCTTTAATCTGATTCCATTAAGGAAAAGGCATGTGGTTTGAATTATGATCATATAAACGACTGCATTCAGGCACTTTTTAAAGGTTTGTAGTCTGCTAAACTCATTTAAAAATTCATGATGTCAAATATTTGAAGAAAAAAATAATGGCAATAAAGATATAACTGCCGCTTTTTCAAAAAGGCCACAACTGCTTTCCTTTGAACTTCACAAAGGTATTTTAGGCCAAAAAAAAAAGATAAAAATAAAACAATAATAAAATTATTACTGATGAAAATTTTAATGTTCCAAAGATGTATGTGATTAATTGTCTTCCTGGAGAGATTAGGGACTGTTCCCCTAACAGTCAAAACCAAAACTAAGCAAGTTTTCAAAATCAAGACTTTAAGCAGATTCATAATGGCACTCGTACAGATATCCGCCCTGATTTCAGAACAGTTTACACACAATACAGACCACAGGCTGAAGCATTTAAGCACTGCAAGCTCAAAGTGCATTTTCATTGCAGCCTGGCCAATGCAACTGAGCCAGCTCCAGCCAACAGAAACTCTTCCACAGACATGAGTGGAAGCTGGAACATTCTCTGTTTGCTTATTGCTTCAGAGTCTGTGCTGTCCTCACAGGAGGGATGCTAACGAGACCTTGGATGAGTCTTTTTCCAGTGTAGTTGAGCATGACAAGCATGAAATATCTCAGTAGAAAAGAATATCTGTACCCATTCTGAAAGGCTACAGATTTTTAGGAAAACAACTGAAACAAATACAAAACTTCCATGCTAGCAATGCGGGACCAGAAAATACAAAGAAAGCAAGGAACAGGTGGTGTAAATAGAAACGCATAAAACTGAAACATTATTTAAACAAGAATATTTTTACATTGTTCAACATTAGATGCTTTGATGAATGTTTAATTCCAGCGTTCTATTTAAATTTTCCTTTCACAGCTTTACCATTTATTTTAGCATTAATGTGAAAAATTACAGTCACCAAATTTCACAACTCCTTCAAAAAGCATTTGCAAACTTATAACTCCACAAGATATTTCAAATATAATCACACAGTCCTTACATTGACTGTTTGAACTACATTAGTTTGTGAAGTCCATGTAGATGCTACTAACAGTCATCCAATATATTAGGGTTTTCCACTGTGGCTGGTACCCAAGGGAGCAAACACCTACCCTTGCACTTAGAGATGATGGTCTGTAAATCCAGGGCCATGTACACATGGTTCTGTTGCTTAAGACAAAAAAACGCAACCACTGCCAATTTGAATAAAATCACCCTGAAAAACACAAAGAGATTCATGCCAAATATTTCTACTGGGATTTTTTCCAGATCTTACCTTTAAACACCTACAACATACTTTGTAGACATGCTCTTAGCTTTAGAGCAACTAAACTCTATGCTCAGGTTTACATTGGGAATCTATAGAAAAGCCAACTTTCTCCTCTTCCGGCATTATCAGCTTATGCTGAGTCCTAGATGGGAAAACCTCCAAGGGAGGATTTTTACTAGCAAATTCTGCCTTCTGCAAATTACTGTGTATGATCATAATGCCTTTGTGCTTTTGTCTAACTGCTGGTAGTATTTTAAAAGTGCCTATTGCTCTTGAGTCTAGAGCTGCACAAACAACAACAATAATAATTAATAACTTTTGCAATTATCTTCTGCCAAATGAAATCTCATCTTCAGCTTCAACTGGATACATTCATATGTCTTAAGTTGTTGTCTAGGGTTGCTATGCACGAACTGTTGTTACGTTCCATCCCAAAGGTGACTCTTTGGGAAACTTTGAAGCTCTATAAATAGAAGATATTATTTATCACTATTGGGAGGTTACAGATATGCAACAATTCACACTCAGGGGACAGAGACACTTAAGAACGCTTGTTTCAGTACTGAATGCATGAATAGTTCATAATCAGTGATGTGAGGGAGAGAAATGCTCTAGTACAAAATATTCTGTATGAGCAAAAAGATGAGATCCAGTGGACAAAATCCATCACACCCAGTGCTGGCCTTTTACAAATTTAAATGGCCATCTCAGCAACCTTTCTCATCCATGGAGGTTAGCAGACACCTCTGGGAGTTCTGAAATGCCTTTCATCCTGCAAGGAAGGATCAATCTCAGGACACAGTCCTCCCAGCAGATGAGAGAGGAAGCCTTCCTGAGCATCTCAGCCTAGGCACTGAGAGCTGAGACAGATGAAGCGAGCTGTCAGGACTCTGGTCTCAGAAAGGGGACAGAAACACAGAAAGGGCAGAGAACCCCAAAGAAAGGAAATACAAATGAAATATGCACAAGAGGACATTTAAAGGGAGTGGGGACACTGAGAAAGTACTAAAAAGTTAAGAAAAGAATAAAGGGAAAACTAGGAGCAGCACAATAACCAAAGCAATTGTTTTTCTTCTAAAATTCACAGGTCTGGTCCTATTTCTGTATCCTCCTTTTGAATTTTCCAGCAGGAAATATGCACAGACTAAGATTTCACAGGATCAGATCAAAGGCAGTTCAACAAATCAAGCATTCTCCTTTAAGTCACTTCATTCCAGCCTTCCAAAGCAAGCCACGCTGAGCTGCCACCCTGCTGGAGAAGCTCTGTGCACAGCCTTGTCGTGCTCCCAGTGCTGGGCATACACTACACCCCAACCTGCCTTTGCCCTAAGATTGTAGGGCTGAGCATCATTCCTGACCACTGCAACACAGCAGGATTTCAGAGCTAGGCTGGAAAGGGAGACAGTGGACATTGAAACTTCTGTCAAATTTGAGCAAGACAAGGTGCCATCCATCACCTTCAACAAGTTCATGTAAGCAAAGGGTGCTGTATTTAATTTCAAAGTCAGTCAGGAAACAGCGTTTTACCTAGAAAGTTGAACTAAAGAGATATATACCCAGTTCTCTGCACAGAGAAGATCTGCACTCCTTCCCCCACCAAGGGCTGGAGAGTGTGAGATGGCAGGGCCACAGCTCACAGACCAAGCAGGGGGTGCAGAGTGGCACTGGCAGCAACACCCCCAGGACCGATACTGAACCCCCCTCCAGGTCCACATCTTAGTTATGGAAGTGTTTGTAGAGTTATGAGGATCTGGTTTAGATTGCACTGAACTGAATTCAAGCCCACCAAATGCCTTTCTATAGGTTGCTACTTGGTTTTGGGTTACCCAGCTAAGATAGATGAGGTGCCACCTTGCCAAGTGAATTTTACCCGTGTGTGCTGCACTGGGAGGTCTGATAGAGGGACCTCAACCTGGCACTTAGTACATCAGTGCTTCCAGAGTTGTTCGGGGAAATCACACTGTGCCCTGGGGTTGCAGCAGCTCAGGTGAAGGTGTTCACAGGTATCTGCATCACACTCTGCACCACAGAGGCACAATATCAACAGCTGGAGTCCATGGGCTCATGAAACCTAAGTTCACACCAGTTCTGGCAAGACACCTGGGAAAACCTCCTAGAAGTTCTTGTATATCTGCCATGTTGCTAATAATTTTATCTCAAGCATGATCTCTTTGCTTCGAAGTCAGAAATGCCTTCCACTGTGGAGTTAATTCAGAGTCTTAACAACACTAGAAGGCAGGTTTTTGTGGTCAAATATATTGCCACATTAATAACTTCAGAATATTACATGAAGCACAAAAGGAAAAGAAGTGAATAAATTAACAGAAGGAGCTGGCATGGCACACTAGAGAATTAAAGTGCCATTTTATTACACACACCTCAGAGTTAAAGTTTTAATTTTCTTTTAAAAGATTGCAATATATTATTTTCATCCTCCATATTCAAAAACACTTACAGAGGATTATTTGTTCTTTGGTTGTAATCTACAGGACAAACAAAGTTGTAGTCAAGTGATGCTGACCAAATCCCTGCAATTTCCCAGTGATAATAGAATTGTTATTATTTTCTGTATTCATTATTGCTCTAATAAGGAACTTTCCTCCAAGGATCCTGATGTACTTTAAATACAAATAAATGAGTTTTCCCTAACCCCTTGTGAACTGTTCTGCAGTCTTGTTTTACAAACAGATTAAAAATGAGGACACTGAGGCAGAGAGGGGTTATTTCCACAGGAACTGACTTTGAAACAGTTCCTACGTTAGTGATTTGGCTCAGGTCAAAGCTCTAGCTCTAAGTCAGAGGCAGCTCTAGGAAGTATTCCCAGATCCCTGCTTGGGACATGCCTCCTTGTCCAGATGTATGGCTGCATGCATTCATACAGTACAGTAAGGATGGACACTTGCAGGTTACACTTGCTCTGCTGAGCCGGCACTGAGGAGCTTTTAAAAGTGGAAAGGTATTCAGAGGCATCTTTTTCTTTTACAAGCTGCAGACATTTGCCTCTTAGTGAAGAAGGTCATCAACCAGGCATAGAGATCTCAGTGGATATCACTGCAGTAGTTTCCACATGGCTGCTCGATGCAGCAGCTCTCCCCACTACCTTATATTGCAGCCCAGCAGAGTTATATTTGGAGACAGATACCGGGGTTATGTTCCCAAGAGCTTCTGATGGAGTAAGTTCAGAGAGTGTTGCCATGATGGACATGCACATATGTGCCCTAGCAGAGTAGAGGTCAGCCATCATTCATGAATATGTGGAGACCACTTACAGTCCAGTTGCAGCATATGCTAGTAACATGCGTTCCCCACACACTCTGTTTTCTCCCCAGTAGGCTGCTGTATTTTTAATGTCTCTGTTAGCTCCTGAAACAACTGATAGCTTCAGGTTTTTCCCTGCAATGAGCTCCAATCTCAGTTGGTTTGAGCACAGTGCTAATAACACCAAGGTTGTGGGTTGTATCCCTGTATGGGCCATTCACTTAAGAGTTAGACTCGATGATCCTTGTGGGTCCCTTTCAATTCAGAATATTCTGGGAAATCTGTGAAATGTGGAAGCATCAGACAGCTTTCAATCACAAGCCAAATGGCTAAAGATTTTAAGTCAAGATTTCAATTCCATAATAGGAAGCTTACCCAGTCAACCTTACACATTTAATGTAATTATTGTTTATTCATAAACAACCATAAATGCACCTAGTTCATGTGGTACCATGTCTTCAGGAATGCCCTTGCAGGTAAATGATTGAGTTTTTCCCTTTCAGTGCACCTGTACCTAAGGCAAGGCTGCTGGCCCTCATGTTTCTATTGAGAGACAGAAGATCCAGTATTTAATGCAGAGACACTAACTTATCCTCCAAACATAACAATTTTTACATTTCTTTTAGCACAGGAAAATATTATTTCATTTAAAAGTAGGAAAGTGTTGTTGAACAGTTTCTACATAAGGCTGTCAGACCTCAGTCCCCCCAAAGCCATGAGTTCACACTCCCAGCTACAGAAGAAGAACCTGAATCTGGCTAACGCTGTGTCTTTAAGAGATGCTGTCAGCCCCACCAGCAATGAAAGATGTACTCTGGTATGAGATAAAATGATGTTTTTCTAAGTGCCATGTGATTTAGTCTGGGAGAAGAAATTCACCCAAGGCTCTTAATTTAAATATCACTGACAATTTCAATTCTGTTATTAAAAGTTGACTCAGTTTTAGTGGAAATGCCCAGCTACGGAGACACATGAAGCTCTTCTCCTCTCAGGTGGTTCAGTTCTGCAGAGCTACCAGAAATAGAAAGAGGTAAAATCATACTTTTGTCACTGAAGGAAGCACGCTTTGAACAGCAATTTATTTCAATTTAGAAAACTATTCTGTTAAAACAGATCAGTCCCTTGGTATAATTGCTTTGATTTTAGCTTTAGAGCAGAATTTTGACTAAGAGACTACTGACTAAAGAAGGAGCAAAGCAGGTCACTGAAGCTGCAATTGCACCTGCTGTGCCGACTGCTGCCAAGCCAGCGAGGGCATTAGTGCCCAGCAGTTTCCTGGCTTAACCTTACAGCCCTGTCTTCCCTCTCCAGTTCTTGCTTCCCTCTTTGGATCCCCCCAAGTATGACTGCAGAAACAGTACAGACTGGAAGTTCTCCCAGTAAGAACTTAAACTAAACTTCATCTTTCTAGTGGACCTGGGTTAGAAAGAAACCACACATGATTATGTTGTCAGCCAAGGGAGGACAACAAGACCCTAAGTAATGATATGTGGTAACCCATAAGCTCTAGGAATTCAGACCTCTGACTGAGCCCTAAGTTATACCGCTTATACAATAGTTTGCATCTTGTTTGATTCAATAGTTAATGACAAACTTTTATGAAATACATTAAACCTGCAGTCAGATGTGTTCCTGTGGCAAACCAGGTTACAAATTAATCACCACCACCCCATATCAACTGAACCATGCTAACTAGCCACAGGATCATTGTTGCAGCTTACAGCAAATAGAATGTAAAATGTGTTGGCTTAAATTCCAGTGAAATGAGTGATGTTAGATCCACTTAAGTTAAGCCATGCTGACCTGTATAGACATATTTTTACTGTTTAAAACCTTGCTAGCATGCTTAACTATGAATACCAGTAGAAGCTAGAATGCTCTCACTTCATTTTTAGCTAACAGACACATCCACCACATGTGTTGGTTTGAGCAAATCATTTAATTTGAGCTTTTGGGAGGCACCAGTACATTCCCAGGGATGAAGAGAGATATGTACTCATAGGGAAAGTAAACCAAGTAAGACAGATATTCATGTGGTAGGCTGGGGCTAGCTGAAAGTGATTAGAGAATATATGAATTTTAATCTTAAATAACAGGTGCATTTTTAGTCAGAAATGCATCTAAAACGCTCATTTTCATGCTGTGGCATTGTCAGCTGCTGTAAGACACTAGGGAGCTCTGGTGACAGGAAGCCTCAAGGTAGTTATCTCCCTGTTACCGCAACGTTTCTTTCTTGATGGTGCCCTTCCTAATGGGCACAGCCCAGCCAGGAGCTATACTTTCAGACCACAGAAAGAGTGCCACGCATTCATGTGGGTGCATGCTCTATAACCCTGTCACACTGTCAGGATATGATTCTGGTATTGCTTTCAAATCATGTGAGGCTTATCTCCACCTTTTGCAGACGAGCCATGAGATAGCATCCCTTATTTCCCTGTCTCCTCCTCCACCCCACCTACTCTCATGATTTCTAAGGAATAAAAATCTTCTTGTTTTTTCCTACTTGGAAAAAACAAGTTAGTTATCTACAACTTCCCAGCAGGAGAACTTTGGACATACACATTTCAGCTGTTGACCGTGTACTTTTGTAGGTTACCATCCACAGTTACACTCCCATGCAACAAATAAATGACAAACATGAAAGAAACCAGCACAAGTGCATTTCTGAAATCAGCTCACTGATATAAATCTTCAAGAAAGCGCTGCTGCAGAGAAATGTCCCACCAAAAAAATCTATACATTGAAGTCTTTCCCCTGTGAGATCACAAAAGTTAAGAAAATGGGTCATGAATCCCATCAGTCAAGATATCCATCCACTAAAGGTCTCTATTCAGGCAGCTAGGTAGGCAGGAAAAAAAATATTTAAACACAGAAAAATGGAGGTGGAGATTTTTATTTTTACAACACTACGCAGCTGGGGAGAGCCCCGAGACCAGGTAGTGAAGTCCTGACCCTCAGTACCCAATCTGTCTCTGGGATGATTCTTCCAACACCAACCGCAGCCAGAGGAGACTTTGATGATGCAACTACCTTCCTGTATCTACTGAATTGCTTTGGCTTTCAAGTAAGTCCACAGTCCAACAAATGCTTGATTTAGGTATACCAGTGTGAGTTTAGATCCCATCTGTCTTGATGACTTCATAAAGGAAAATGGTCTGTGACGACATGCCTCTTGGAGAAGGGGTGAGTTGGGGGTTGTACATGAGAGAAGATTGCCTACATCAGGCTCCCAGAACAGCGGCTCCAGATAAGGTACTTCTAGCTCACCACTGCCTGGGCCATGGGGCTGGTGCTCTGCAATCAAGTGGCTCATTGCTCTCTTGAACTTAGACCCTGTGGGCAATGACAAAGCAAGCAATCACACATCATTCCTTTATCTTCATAGTCACACTCCAGAGTCCTTTTTTCAAACACAATGTGAGCACTTAAGAGAGTAAGTCTCAATGAAAACTGCTTTTTGCAAGTGGCACTAAATCTCTTTTGCACTTTCACAGTTGTATCCTGACCTCTCCTGTGCAGTATGGCTGGTAAATCCTTTTATCCAGCTGCTGACAGCCTATCTGCAGAATACAGCTCTTCAGGCTCCTAGAAAACATCCATTTCTAAACAAGACAAAGCCAAAACTGACCAGATCTAGTGTCAGCAATAGACCAGCTCGGAGGAGGAGTTTGGGCAAGAAACACTGGAGCTTTCTTGTTGCCAATGCTTTTATGATTTCTATGGCTTAGGAAGGAGAAGATCTCGGCAAGATTCTGTGTCAGTCCTTCAGCATGGGAGGGTCTAGTGTTCTCTAGCACCCTTGAACAGGAAAATATCCAGAGTATCTATTTATTTCAGTCTCCACCCAGGCACTGAAACATGCCAGAGAGTGAGAAAAAGACCCTCCCCTAAATCTCCCCTATCAGGGATTTCAGAGGGAAATGTGAGATGCATCTAGTCGACTGTGATAGGAGAAGACTCTGAGATGTGCAGTCTTCAGATCTACATTGGGAAGGCCAGGGCATGCCCTTCTCTGCAGGAAAAAAAAGGGAGAAAAAGGCATTTTTGCTGAAGACTAACAGATTTGACATTTCTGCTGTATACAATGGAATTCAAGAGATCTTTTATGCACACTTCATGGAATGAGCAAATCTTTGTAAATGCTGATAGACAGTAAATAAATAAATGAAGTATTAATCATCGCTGCCATCAAACTCTGGGAGAAATCCATCTTTGTATTATTTGTATAAGGTTCTGTCATTAGTTCTGCCTAGCCATTTTTAGAGATTATTAGAGTTTTATAGCAGGTCTGAAACTCTACAGCAGTGAGACTGATTTTAATGCATATTAATGGGAGAAATGGGGGAGGGGAAAGGAAGTTGGTGTGATTCCCTTATAGAGTACAATACTAAATAAGAAGATTCCAGCTGTGCAACAGGAAAGTTAAAATGGTTTGTTTGGATCATTAATATTGCAATGAAAACTAATTAAACCTAGAGCTACAAGGAGGAGCTCATTAGAGATTTGAATGGAGGCAGCATAACACTCAGCAGCCTCCAGTTTTAGCAGTTTCTTTTATCACGCCGAGTGGGATAGCAAGAGTTCATTGAACAGACAGAGGATACTCTGAAGAGACAAGTAGATATGGATGCCCAGTCCAGGGAATGAAACTGCAAGAGGTACCTTACTGATACAAGGCTTCTTTGGAAAACACTGCATGAGCTTTGTAGCTCTGTAGAATGAGCCAAGCCCTTTTACTGGGTCTCTGCTTAGACTGACACCACTGCTATGTTATAAATATTTTCCTTGTCTTTGAAACTAGATGATCTTTGGGGTCCCTTCCAACCCTAATAGTTTTATGATTCTATAAAATGAACCCTTGTCTCCCTTAATCACGGTGTTAGAACACATGAATATATGGATCACCAAAAACCCTCATATTTTCAAGTCAGAAATTTCCCACTATAGGGAGGCGTGGATTCAGGTTTTCAGTTATTTTCTCCTTCTTTGGGCATCAGGGAAATAAATTTTGATCAAAACCCTCTCCTGCATTCACTGCTAGGCAATAGTGCAGCCAAAGAAGTTGAAAGGAGAAGACAAAAGTTCAGAAAAGGAGAAAATGGACAATTAATACTGAAGATCCCAAGAGATGAGAATGAACCCAAACAAGTCAACATGACAGATGTTCCAGCCCAGCCTGAATTTCCAGGCAGATGTTATCAAGGCATGGACATCCTTAGATAGTCAAGGAGATAAAAAGCATGTAGAAAGTAAAAGTAAGTCACTGGAGATGAAAAATTGTTATTGAATATCTAGGCATCAGTCTACTCAATCTATGCCAGTGAAGACCCTCAGAAATATCTCAGCTGTGGTATTTCATGGTGGGAGGCACAGAGAGGCTGTTGGACAATGAAGAACACTGAACACCCTTCAGCGTTAACCCCAGCAGCCACGGGGCCCAGGGACTTCTGTGCAGGCACTGAAGAGCTGACAGATGGATCCTGCCTGTTCAGCACTGCATGACGGAACAACCTGAAATGCCTTACAGAAAGGCTGCCAGGCAGAACCTAGAACTCTGTGTGACAGGCAGAACCAGCCCCACAGGCTGGGGGAGTGGCACCTCTGCAAAGGCCACTCCCCCTTGGCATCCCAGTAGTGGATGGTGGCATTGAAGGATACTCATCACCAAAAGGAGAGGATTGTGATTTTTTGTGGCCAAAACATGGATATGTGGATGTGATCTTTTTCTCACTCCTCATCCTGCAAACCCTTTCTTTGCTGAACCCATGAAAAGACTTGGTGTATGTGGGCAGACTCATGTTACAGGAAGCCCCCAGAGAGAATAGGAGATGAAGTGAGGCAAAAGTTTGCTTCAGATTGCCCTGGAACACAGAAGTCCCAACCTAAGTTTAGATGCATGTGTGTACACTGAACAGATTTATACAAACCCTGCAAAATTCACGCCAAGAGACCTGAGGTAATGTTATGTGTACTCTTTCCACATTTTCCTGGAGGGAGAAACATGATGGCACTTGTGCCTCTCAACAGCAATCCTGAGAACCTACATGTCACTTTCTCTTTTCCCCTCTCTGATGTTCCCTCTGAACCAAAGTCATCAACAACATAGTTTTGGAATGACAAATATCTGCTTAGGCTTGAGTGACTGCAGTAACCTCACATTCCCTTTTCTGGTTCAGCCTGCATATCACAAATTCACACAGTTCAAAGACTTGAATACTTTGCATGCTGGTTCTGTTCCTTCCCCGCACAGCATCAACACCTTTAAGCAACCCCATATTGCCCCTGTCTATCTGATATACTTTTGATTGACAAAAAAGGACAGTGACAAACAAAAGAGAAAGAAATCAAGAAATACCTTATGAACAAGTGCTTGGTTTCTATAGAGCAGTGAAGACCAAAGAAGATACTAACTTCATATAAGCTGCCGTCAGTGGCCACCTCACATTTATGGTCCACCACATGTGGCTTTTAAGTACAGCTTTGAATGAACCTAATTCACCAAGTGCTCTGTGTGAGGGGAATCCAGAGTGTAGGAGACTGCAAGCTTAGTGGAGATGGACAATGCAGGGGAATAGCATCTACCTAAACTTGTGATACTTAAGGATTTAGCGGGAAAGGCAGTCTTGTTTCAGATCCCTTCCAGAAGATTAATTTGGGTTGTGATGTAGGCAGACATTAGTAACGTAGTAAAAGCTGAATGCCTTGGCTGTCACTTGATCATGCATAGTGATGATTTTACTAGCAAAGTGCCTATCTGCTGAGATGCTGTTCCTGCTAATTGCCTATAATTAACACTACTTCCATAGGAAAAACTTCAGGACTCATCCATCAGAAAGACAACATCAGTTAGATTCTCAGCCTAATATAAGTATCTTAAACCATAATGTAGGTGCTTAAATTCCTGTTGAAGGAGTCAAAACAGATGTTTACATCCCTAAATCTATATATAAGAGTTTAAAGAAAGCAGGGAGGTAACTAGAAACATATTGAACTCTCTCATTTCAGGTATCTAAATTTGAATTTTGGTGCCCTTCTTCCTTGTTTCTCCATAAACATCTCTCTACTCTCTGCTTGGTATACCAGAGCAAGGCGGGCACAACGTCACCATGCAGAGTCTGAGATTTTGAAAAGCTTCTGTCAGAGGCTGAAAGCTTTCAGCTTTCCAGAGCACCATGCACAAGAGCAGAAGGACTGTCTTCACAGGCAGATAATGTATTTGGAAAGAATCTGCATGGAAATTAATGCTGAGTAGTTGTTTTATTTTAACTTCATGTTCATCAAGATTGTCGAATGACTTCTAGTGCTTTTCAGTGTTTGTTAAGTATAAAAGCAGAAAAACCACACAAATCTAACTTCAAAGCAGGGGATTTGCTTGTTTATGCCTATTATATTCCATTAAAAGGGCAACATCTGCTTTACCTCAAGAGAAGTCCCAACTTCTTTAATGCCTTGTGTAAGGGCAAATATTAGTCAGCACCAAAATGGAATGCAGTTAGGTTTAATGTCATGTCACCAGCATTGCTCATATTATGAAGAAAGTAAGAGGCAATTACTTAGAACTGGAACTGCATAGTTTGTTCAAGTAGCTCTGCTTTATGTGCACTCAAAATTTGCTTCCAACAACAGCATTTCAAGAGTAAAGTGCAACATGTTTGTACATGCAAGGAATAATATAAATATGTTGTAGGAGCCTGTTTGTCCACTATTCACTAGTCATAGCTGCCCTTGACTAGCAGTCTAACATCAAATGCTTCCTTATCATTGAAACAAACATATCCCCTAAAATACAAGCTGAACATTTCTATCCAGAAACTTACCAGGCTTTCTTACGGAACTTACATATCTGGCATTTCATAACCCCTCTTGTGATGGTTCAATCAAATACTGAAAAAAGAAAATCCCTGGATGCATCAAATTTTTGCTGTGCCAGTGCAATGGATCATTCTGTCCTCTGGTTACAGCACATCATGAGAATGCAATTCAGCAGGTGACCCAGCAAAGAGAGGATAACAGGGACATGAGCTACCTGAATTATTCCTTTTATGAGGCACTGCATCTACATTCTCAAAAAGGAACAACTGGTGTTTTTCAGGATTTCATTCCTAGTAGAGAAACACAACATTTTCACATTTATGGCACACTTTCTTGAAAGATTTATTCTGTTTAAAATCCCACTTCACACCTGGGAACAAAAGAGACAAAAAAGTTTCTGCCACACCGACACCCATATTCTTTAGTAGGTCATTTGGAGGAAACCACTTGCAAACAACTTTCTTTTTTTCTGTCATGAGGAAACCAACTTTTCCTGCTCGGGGTGAAAGCAGCAATGGACCCTAAGCCTTCCATGAACTGCTGAGCCACGAAAGCTGCAAAGTGACTTCAGAAGATCATCATATAATGAGTGCCCTGTACCTGTAGCAGCTGCTATGACAAATGTGTTATTATACTCATTATTTCCTGAAAACCTTATTACTGAATGCATATGTTACTTTTATGTTTAAATATGACCCAGAATTTGCTACATCACTAGTTTTAATCTGTCAAATGGTCATGACCACTTACACATATTTTCACCTTTATAAAATTTGGGATTTGAGATGAGGTAGGCAGATAAACAATGGACAGATTTCTTTGCACTAAATTAGAGACACAAGGACAGTTGTGCTCTTTGGAGGTACCTAGGGACTAAGGGGAGCTGCAGTCAGAAAAAACTTTTACAAGAGAAATAAACAACAAAATCATAGAAAGGTAAATTCTCTTCTTAAATCCTCCATCCTCAGAGCCAGATGCCATGCCTTTGACACCATTATTCCTGAAATACTAATAAACCACCAAAACCACCACACAGTGGAAAGCTACTTCCTGCACATTCAGCACTCAGCACAGTAAGTGACCTTTCTGCTACTCACCTTTTTCTACAGAGGCCAGCAAGTGTAGATTCTCCTAGACCAATGACGGGAGAAGCCTAAGGAGTAACCCTGGTGTCCTGCCCTTGCTCTGTGAAACAATGAGGCTGTTCATTAAAGTGCCTCTCTAGAGTGCAGTTGCTGATGGAAAGAAGTGCCTGTATTAGCAAAAATGGTTAAAATAAGTTTCCTGGTTCTCCTACTACCTCCAAAACTGCATCCTGTCCTATGCAGGACTCAAAGGATCTATTTCACTTTCCTGACATGAGTATAATTAAAACAAGACAACACATACACGTAGATGAGCAAAGCACAAGATCATCTCTGCTACAGCAACTGAAAAGAAGAAAAAAAAAGGTCAACTCTGCCACATTCTACCATCCTTCTTCCTTGATCCTTCCCTTCAAAGCGTAATTGATACATTAAAAATGTTATTACATGTGAGCAATTTCTTTTTGCCATCCTCTTATTGGTCACTCTTAAAACAAAAGGATACTTAATACTCCCAAAACCTCTTAATAACCCAAATAATTTAAGACACTGTACAATTAAAAGGTAAACACCTCAAGAAAAGTAAAAGTTGAAAAACAGGAACTATAATTACACTAGGTATTCTGTCTTGCTCAATTCACGTCCTACTTTCAATCAGGTAACTAGTAATACATAAAATCTGAAGTAATCTAGGAAAACGACAATAGAAACACACTGTTTTGGCTATGATGCCATTATTTTCATATTATTTCACTTCTGTATTTCTTTCCTGAGCACCCTCAGGTTTACTGTTAAAACAGCTATTTATGTTCATGTTCTTACAAACACTGCCAAAGACAGTGCTCCATCTCCTGAGCTAGCATTGGAATAATTTTCAGAAGCGCAGAGCAGAAAACTATGCAGCAGCAGCAGGAAGAGGAACTGAAGGTGAGCAGTGGCTAGGATCTGCCTCCCAGTTCTGAATCCTGAACTGCAGAACTGTCAACAACATCTGCAAGTTTTCTTAGAATGGCATTCTGTCTGAAGAGGGCTAAGCAAAATAATATGCCTTTCCAGTTATTTCAAAATTTCTGATGGCTTAAAAACATCCAGTGCCCTTGGAAGTGTTTACCACATTGTACTGATATAAATTACACACAGTGGCTTCACTTTAAAAAAGTGCAACATGCTTATACAGAATAGAGATGGACAGGAGATACAAGAATATTGGATGGAAACTGGACATACTTTACCCTTTCTTTCTCTTGCTCTGAAATTTCCTGGCCACTGCATTTTGCTCTGCCACCACACATGCCATCTTCAGGGAGTAAACATCCAGCCATTTTCAGAGGCTGCTTTCTAAGTTATCATCACACACGTCAAAGGTATTTTAAGACACAGCTGAGTGTATCAGAATGTGCAACAATGACAAAGCCAGGCTGCCTGGCATGTTTTGTTCATGCCGTATGGAAACCTACATAGAAAAAGTTCCAGCAGTGCTGCCTCAGTAAAGGAATTTTATCAACACAAAGCCCTCCACTGACTGAGATGCCTGACAACCAGAAGAGCAGACAATATCATCCAGTGAGTACCGGAGCCATTGTTTTGGGCCATCCAGTCCTAAACTCACTGTCCAGAGAACCAAACTTCCACCCCCCCAGGACTTCTTTCATCAATTTTTTGGGGATTGTTTCTTCCTCCCATGGTATCCCAGCTCCTCTGGCAGTTTTATAAATGCTACATTATCTCCACTGTGACTTACAGTGTTTCAGAGAATATACAATACGTATAGAAGAGATGGGACAGGCAGGACTGCTTACCATGGAACCATGCTATTCAAGTCCAGACTATCATGGAAATATGCAGCTCGTTGAATTAACATATTTTATATGGTAGAACAAAGTAGCATTTCCAAAAAGCTTCCCCCAGTGCAATACAGTTGTTCTACTGACGTTTTTCTTTTTGTAGTGTTACCTATATATGCATTTTGGTTTTCAATAAACAAAGAAAAATGCATATTTGGTTCCCTGACTTTGTAACAGCATCAGTTCAGGCATCAGCAGCAGAGTTAGACTACCGAGCTTTCCATACAGTAACAGACATTTTCTACTCAACACAAGAAATATGTCCATGCATTAGAGAAGGATGCACAACTGAAAAAAAAGTGGGGTTATTCACATGGCAGTATACATATTCTTTAGACAACCAACACAAAAATATTGCAGGATATTTTCAAGAGGCAGTGTGGGTGAGAGAGGGAACCATAGGTTCTCCATAGCGTGTTTCCCTACAACAACAAGGTTTATTTGATCCCACTGTCTGTGTGTGTGTGTTCCTCAGTCTTCCCAAAGGTACTCAAATTTATTGAATAGTTTCAACTAAATTTGAGAGATGGCAAAGGTTTATTCCAGTCAGTGAAATTTTTGTAATTTTAAACAAAATTCCCCACCTGCTACATATCAGAGTGGAAAATTAATCCCTTTCAGGGGGAAAAATTAATCAGATCAAATGGTCTCAAGTTGCTACTAAAATGTGACCTTTTTCTACTAAAAAATAAAACAAGATCAGGCTACAAGAGGAAACAGAGCCTCTGTTTGTTGACTATTAATTGAAATCTTGCCTTGTGAGGAAAAAAGGCCTAATTCTCGGTCTTAATTCTTTTGACTTGTTAAACTTTTGCTCCATGTGTTCCCACACTTAGGCTTCCAAGTGACTCATGGACTACTATGTCTAAGGCAAGATCTTGACCTCTTTCCTGTTTCCTTAGATAACTGAAATATTTCCCAGTTATCTCAAGCATGAATGCATCCTCCTACCTCTAGACACTTTCAGCTAACTCACAGGCCAACTGGTGGTTTCATGAGAAGCCCAGAAGAGTCCTTATTATTAATACTTTCAACTTAGATAAACTCTTTCATACTACATAATCTGTCCCCAACTTTTATAAACATTTTATACAATAGGCTAGGGATTACACTACGGTTGTCTAAGAAAAGACAAGTCAGATTACAAGTTCCTGTGAAACCATACCTGTGAGCTGTGGTTTACAAGTACATATGAGGCTGTTGATGATGTTTAAGAGTCAGCAAAGGTTATCCTAAGAACATAGTTCTACATGAACTAGATGGAGATTGATACCCTCCTTGAAAATTTTTAGCTGAAAACAGAAAGGAGTTTAAATCTACACATCAAAGCAGAGTAAAATGGGAAAAAAATGTTGCATTGCTGATGCTCTTTGTATGCTACCTGGAATCCCAGCCTGTGAGAAATGAACAGTAAGGGACTAAAGGAAAATGCTAGAGATATGCTGCAAAGGCCATGCAGCACAAGATCCAGAGAGGAAATAGTTTGTAACTTGGCTAGCTCTGAACAGATCTCTGTTTCCCCACCAAACACACAATACCACCCTGACCACAAGACCACCTCCCTGAAAGCCTTGCTACACTGCATGTAAGTGCCAAAGCTCTCCATCTGAAGGGTGTAGGTAGGGGAAAGCACACTGAAGACAAGGAACATGAACACTCCTCTTGTCTGTACCCCAGTCTAAGGTATAAATGTTGTCATCATGAAACAGCATGAATAGGTTCTCCAGGATCCCAGATCTGTGGTAGGTCTGCCTGTGGCAGAGTGGCAGGAGCTTGATACTCAGCCCAGAAAGAATTTGACTGTTTTCATGCAAATATCAGATATACACTTTTCAAACACACATTAGCCATGTTTCCTAAAAAAATATTTACTTGTCAACTCAAATTTATGTCTGCCTACTTATATTTCATGATAGCACATAATACGCTCACTGTTATGTGTTAAGCGTAAAGATATACTTCTTCCCAAAATTTCAGGCAAGCACTTTCCTTCACCATGGAAGACATTGCCTTCTGTTGTAATACCCTTTTTTCTTATTGCAGCTTAACACAGAGTCAACAAAAGTACAAAAACCAATGTACTTCACTGGGAAACAGTCAATAATGACACACAGATGCAGAACACCTGAATGAATAATCCACATACATCTGGTATGGAAGAAATCAAGCTCAGTTGTAACTTTCATGAGGGATGCAACACAGTTTTTTATAAACCCAAGAGCAGAGCAAGATCTGGGGCTGTACATCCGCAAATAAATAGACTGCTCAGCTGAGACATGGATTTTCTTTCCTGATTTACACAAGAGACCTGAGTACACATGTCCCAGGGCTTTTGTACTTTGCCTCCTTGCACCTCTCTGAGCTAGTTACAGGACCAAGCTATAGCATCTCTCAAGTAAAATTCAGAAAACATTGCTTTTAAAATGTACCAACACCTCTGTAACATAACACGTTCCTTCACACTGAAAAGGAAACAGATGGAGGGAAACAAGAAAGGAGCAAGACTGAAATGTGGAATGGTTTCCCATAGTATTCTGTAATGTCAAGGGAGGAAACCATTAAACAACTGGTGCAGGCATGTTTCCCTTTGTTAACACACCCGACATCTGTGATTTTACTGCATGCTGAGATGTGGAATCCCTTCCAGTTGTCCCAGCAGCTCAGAGTCTTGACAGAGGAGGAGACAGAGAAAATAGCAAAGCAAGAGCAGCTGTGAGTTTTCAAGCATAGTTTCAATTTGTTCCGGATGCCCATAGCAAAAGCACCTTGATTTTTTGGCAGTAACCAGCCTGAACATGTTTTCTTCAATTTATTCTATGATGTGACATGACATGTTAATGGAAGGCAGCACAACCACACACACTAGACTGCCTGAGGTTGTCTAATTTCCAGTGATATTCATCATACAAAGTGCATAAAAACTTTCAGTCCTTTTCCAAGAACCTTTTTCAATTGGACTCAGAATGTTCTTGACTACACTCTGAAGGCATATATTTGAGCCCAGGGACTGGATTTATGTGATGATGAGCTCTCATCAAGAGCTGTTACTGGAACAAAGGAAATTACACCTTTGATCAGACCAAGGAACTACTTCACTCCATGTCTGCCTGCAGTGGCCAACACAGAGGATGCAACGTTTGCATGGGTCAGTCCATAACTGAACATTCTGCTCATCTGAGATCTCTTTTTGCCTTCTCACTTTGGGACTGACATGCATCTCATTGGATTGCAGTTACCTTTTTCTTTTTGTATAGGTTGGATTGCTATTATTTAAAGAACTTTTTGATGTTTGTCTGTCCTATTTGCCCTGCGAAAATTCTTCACTTCACAACATTTGCTCTCTCTCCTCATGCTCATTTTTGTTAGATTCTTTAGTTCTTGCTGTCTGTAGCTCTGTTATGGTACCTTATATTGTGGCCATGCTGAAAATAATCTGATTTTCCTCCTGTCTACTTAATCCCTCAATTTATTGCATCCTGTGCCTTTTAAGGATCTATTCTCACAATTAACTAACCGCAATGAGAAAAGAGGCCCTACTGTGGGTAAAGACTTTGAAGAATGTGCTCCTCAATGTCCAGATCCCCCTTTTAGTTTAATGGATAAACTAATCTAGGAAGACCTGGGCATCTCCACAAAAACAAACTGTGTTATGCTAGTCAAAACATAAAGGGAACAAGCACTTGCATACCTAGTCCCTCACAATCTTTTAAGATCTCCTATCTGAACCCACAACTATCGTGGCATCCTGTGCTCTCCTAAGCTGCTGCACTGGTCTTTGCTTTGTGCTGTTTAGTGCCACCTCAGTCCATTTTTTGCTCACAGGATGAATCAGGGTTGACCAGGGCAGATTTCTTTTGAACCTCTTTTGATGGAAGAGAAGGAACAGTATTTTAGTGTGTCTCTAACTACAGCCACCATGACAGTTCATATGTGAAGCAATAAAAATAACCATAAACCCACCTAATCATTAAAGTAAAGCAAACAACTCCTCTCTGTATCATCACACACAGGTACTGGAGTTGCTAATAAACCAGGAAGAGCACTGAGGCACTGGAGGAGCATCTTTCCTATCTCCACAGTTTCTTAAACAACTTTAGAGGCATATTTTTATTAAGTATATGAAAGGCAGATGATCTTAAACCTCAAAAAGAGTCTGTATAATAATTGTGTGCTCTTCTAATGCTCTCCAAAGACCTATTCAGAGTCCATTCTGAAAGACAATAATCTATCAAGAACTTCTGCAAACTTCCTCCTAATGAACACATGCCAATTTGAGACCAAGAATTCTGGCCTCGGAGGACAAAATAACCACTGCACTTAGTCTCTGGGTGTTTTGCTACTTTATTTCAGAGTGATTCAAAATCTAATTAAATTTCTAAACTCTAATGAAATTACAGAAGAAAAATCATTTAGGATTATATTATATACAATTACTCACAGCTGAAAATTACAGTTAGCCTCTTTCACCAGGATAGGGTCTCCTGAGAAATCCTTGTTACTCCTATAACGTATAAATCTGACACTACTCCCACTATTTACAGGTCGAAGGTAAAAGCAGAATTAATTAAACATATATATCCTGCCCAGTGGCTGGATGGTGAAGAATAGAGGGAGGGCTGATAATGATGACTGTGCTTGAAACCACATTTCCTAGTTTGGTCAAGAATCAGAATAAACTTACTACAAAGCAGGATTATATTAAGCCTGGCTTATTCTGATCAGTGCTTTTCCTCACTGGAAGTATGGTGTGAGTGAGAGTAGTGAAGTGTATGCAGTCAGCAGTGCACAGTCAGCTAGCTACGCTCTCTGAAGCATCTGTGGAGAAACAGCAATGGAGTAAACCGAACAACTGACAGAGTTCAACCAAATACTCAGATGTTTAGTTCCTTCTCTGAAATACAAAAATCACTTGAGACAACTGACTTGGTCCAGAAGAAACAAATAAAAAAACAAACCCCAAACAAAACAAGAGAGTTGACATTCATGTTATTCCTATAAGAGGTTTTCAGGAGCCTTGGAGCATGGGATCATTTGCAGATGAAACACATGAGGTACAAAAACACTGGAGGTTTCCTACAAGGATCCTGATCTTTTCCATCCAGCTGGTGTGATTTTTGTTTGCTTGGTTTTGGTGTTTTCAACTCTGACACCACAGAGAACCAGGAGCAGTGAAAGAGCAAAAATGGACTACACACACATGCATGCGTGCACACCAACACTCAATGCAGGTCAAATCACTAACAAATACTTTGTATGACATCTACCACACTCAGTCAGTTGTACCTACATTTTACATGGCAAATCAAGCTAGGAACTAAGACCAGCTCAGAGCGTACATGGATCATTTTTATGTTTTTAGCGACTCTAGAGTCTTATTTGTTGGGTAACACTGTATTTTGCTTATCCCTTCACAAACACCTTGGAAATCATAAACACAACTTTTCACTCAGCCTGTCAGAGCAACTAAACATTTGTCAACATCATGCTCATTTGCAGTCATTTACCATACACATGCAGTCACCATCATTCCTTATGGTAGTCCCATTAAAAATAGACTACTGGCAGGAAGGCTTCACAACTCTAATTTATTCAGCAAGACAGACATTTCATCCAGCCTCAAGACGTAAGATTCTGCTAGACCAGATTGCTCAGACATTCCTTTACCAACAGTCAGAAAAAGAAATATTCAAGAGTTTTCTCTCTTAAGACTCTCACACAAGATATGTTTCAAATTATTTTGACTGGAGTATATGATCCCCCACATGAGATGAAGATACCAAACAACAAAGGACAACTCTAAAGCAGAAAGGTACATCAAGAAGCAAGAGGTAAAAGCAATGTGGAGCCCTTCTAGGGACCTGTGCTTCAAAGAAATGAGGCCCTTGTTCTTGTGCTTTACCCCTCTGAAGGATAGGTCTGAAATGAGTTTGAAGAAATGTGTTCACTTAGTAAAAAACATTAGTATTTGTTTGTTTTGCTGTTTGTCATTCAGTTGTGGAACAGATTAATCCATTTAAAGAGATACATTTTCATGAAGAACAGAAAATTGTATGGATTTTACTCTAAGAATAAGCTTGATTACTATCAGAAAACAACATCTGATAGGAAGCTCCTGCTTTTTAGTTCCTACTACACATAGAGATTTTTCTTAGGCAGAAGTTATTTTCCAGGAACGGGCTTGCAATGGTTTAGCAGCCATGGTAAGCTGCATCTCACCTCTGTTCCTGAAAAAGCTGATCATGAAAGGGAAATATTCAAATAAGTGCTCTTCTCAAAACATTATGATAGCATTCATGTTGAGTTCAAGAAAAAGCTAACAATACTGAGAGAGAATGCCTTAGAAGGTTCTTGTAAGACAGAAAATCCACTTGCTGATCCATGGATTTAGGACACTTCAGCAGAGACAAATTCACTGTGGTAGGATTTTTTCAATTTTGTAAAAGTAACTATTAGTGTTTAAAGGCCTCTCAGAGAGGGAAACAGCTGAATCAGGTTGTGACTGTTGGCTGACCAACTTCTCCACAAAACATGTTTAAGTGGGGAGTTTGTTTATATGTAGAACTTAAAACCAAAAAAGGGAACTTATTTTTGCAAATGTTACTACTCAGGATGTGGCTGTAGTTTCTCAATAGTCATGTGACCTGCTTTGGGGTGTGCTTTGCTTTCGTTTTCTTTTTTTCTTTTTAGTTTTGGTGGGGTTTTATGGTTTCTTTTTTTTTTTTCTTCTTTTTTTTTAAGACACTGCTGAAGAACTTAATTCAGAAAACTTGGGTGAAACTGCTCTGTTGTCAAAGCTTCATAATGACCTTACTGACAAGCTGGATATCAGTCCTAACAGCATTTCTTCTTCTCTTACGTAAGTGATCTACTGTATTTCTTTTCCATTGTTTTTGAGAGCTTTTTTCCTGAGCTTGGTGGACTTATTTATACCCCAGTCTAATTGCATGTATGTTGTTTAAAACTTTGTTCCTTGGAGAAAGACCATTTGTTGAGGCAAAGGGGTATTCTGGTGAGTTTTCTAGCTAACATTTCCTATTCTGAGTGCTATGGTGTCAGAAGACACCATGAAGTTAAATACGTGCATCTTTGCAGATGAGATGGCAGAGCTGCTGAGTACCCTATTTGGCACTGCATGGAAAACAGGACCTTAACAGAGAGTGAGGAAAAAGTTGATCTGTGTGCATGCTAACTGCAAGGCAGTTTTGGACACTGCAACTCTCTCTTACCGAACTTTGATGCTCCTAACTCATGCTGTTTCTAATGCTCCCTGCCAGCCCAAAGCAGTGTATTCTCACGACCTGTCTCTGACTTCATGGTTACTCTACTTTGTGCAGGGAAGAAGTGGGGCTCACGGACAGGACAATGTGGACTAGTGGGGAGGAGGGAGCTGGGAGCAGTTACGTGGGCTACTGCCGTCTCCAAGACCTTTGGTAAGGGGGCAGGCACCCTCTGGTGGCAAAAGCCTCGTGTTTTACCTACTGCGGACCTCCCACACTACCCTGCTTCAAGAAGAAATTCAAAGAAAATCACCACCCAAACTTGGGGAATCCCACAAGGGCAGTTTGCCCCCCCCCGCCCCGAGTCACGCAGACCAGCTATTCTAGCTTGCATCCACTTAATATCTGCTCCTGCCTCACCTTCGGCAAAGAAAGCTATCCACAGACCTGCAGCACTGCTCTACCCACCCTCAGGCTACACACAGGAATTTGTCGTTCTCACTGTTTTTGTTGGCCCTTCAAGCCCTCTGCATCTTTCTGCAGACTCTGAAGGAGGATATGAGTAACCAAACATTCTTACAGATGTGAAATCGGGCATGCCTGCTCTCTAGTGACTGACTAGTTATGGCTCAGCAATCAAATGGAAGAAGTTCCATTGATACAGTAGCTTCTTCTTAGACCAAAGAGAGCTGCAAGGCATTTTCAACAAAAAAGGGCAATAGATATAAGGAAAATGCCTCCAACTCTTCACATGGAACGGTACAGGCAAGCTACATGCCTTGGAGGGAGGAGTGCCTGGCACAGACTCGAGCTCAACAAATTTCTGTCTCCATGTAAAAATGACTCCTGTCCTCATCTGTTATGAATTTTGCCTCTAATTTGAGTTCTAATGAAAGAACTCACTTTCTTGTATGCCAGCAGTACCTATATTATTAAAGTTACATATAGCTAGAAATTTTGTTTTGCTAAATACCATCCAAAATATTTTTTTATATATTGGTTTTAGGAATGGTTTCAGAAATGGTTTCCAGCAGGATAATTGCATGTATTCCCTTTGTCGTCATGAACACTCCTTACTTGACTCTGAAGTTGCTCAGACGCTCCCTGAGAGCCATCCCTTTTTAGTACCCTGCCTCTGGGTTTCCCAGATATTTGCTTCCTTTTCCATTTGCTGCCCCAAAGACAAATGGCACTGAGCCCCTACTGGACCAGGCATTCTCTGCTGCAATGAGAAGAAATCTGAGTAGGGGGAGGAAAGGAGGTCACATGGAAGCAGGAGGCAACAAACAAAGGGACTGTGGCAAGTGTTCTGTACTGAGGAAGAAGAGGCACACATTGCTGTTTCTCACTGCAGGTTATGGCTGAGAGTTGTTTACAATATCTAATCAGGTGGGGAAATGGAGCTATTCTTGCTCCCGGATCTTACGCCCAAATTGCATTCTGCATTATTGTCTTCACTGCACTGACCCCTGGCCAAGGCACCTCGTGAGCTGACTTGTGTTGCAGGGACAGCAGGGAGAACAGGATGTCGCTCCGTGTGGCTCAGAAGGTGTTTTCTGCTTAGCTCAGCGCTGTGTGCAGCAGGTCTGAGCAGGGCCAAGTCTGCCCAGGGTTACACCACAGACAAGGGGCTCCCAGCCCAGTGTATTTATTTGTGGGTCCATCTCTTCCTCAGCAGCTCTGCTTTGGAGGGCATAACCAACCTGACAGAGGACTGCGTTTGCAGCCAGCAGTAAGAGCATCCCCAGCAGCCTGCCTCGCTCCAGCATACCTCACCAAGCTCGGTTCCTCCCACGGGCTCCCGCTCTTTGTTCCCCCCACCTCTAATGCAGGACACACCTACTCTGCAGTCTCGCCTCCCGACTCTGGCAACAACACACTCACAACAGTGTTCCCCCACCAGTTGGAGATGCAGCCAGCACCTCTCACCAGCATCCTGGTGCTGCCAGAGCCCCGGGGCACATCTCTGCTCTGGTGCCAATTGCACAGTGTGTCTGAGCCGGACACACGGGAGAGGGGAAAGAGCAGCAACCATCAGTTGCTTTGAGACTCATTGAAAAATGATCCACAAGTCACTCAAGTACAGATATCCAATTCATCTGCAATGCTGTTCCACCCAGAAGCAAATATTCTCCAAGGCCAGAGGGCCTGTTCAAGACGTGGGAGTTAGTCTAAACCCCATATACAAAGAAGTCAGAAAGTTGGCACTAAGACTAGAGCACTGCAGAGTTTAAGACGTGATTTCTAACTGCTCCGAACTGGAAGGGTTGTGTACATCCCCGAAAGATCTAAACCAAAGATGAGATCGAGATCAAACAGAAAAATGTGCATTTGAATTAGTTAAGCCACCTCTTTCCACCCAAGAAGAAACTGAAATAAACAGAAGACACCTAATATAGTCTTCAAAAGCAAATGGTACTTAAGCAGCACCCAGTAAATGATATTAAACCTTAATTAAAACCATATTGAAAGTATGAATTGAAAATATTCTCTCTAGTCTTCTGGGTTTTCAGAGATTTCCCTCCCTTTAAAAAAAGAAACTAATAATTTAATCTCAATATATTAAACTGACCTACATAAAATATTCCATGTAAAATATTATTTCTGCCATAAAACACATAATCTGTCACTGGTTTAATTCCATTAGAAAGCATACATTAAGGTCTATGTATTATGATCATTAGGATAATAAAAGTAATACAATATCACTTTTATTATGTTTGAATTTAAAACATTCTTCATATGAGCACAAAGAATAATTAAGGGGATGGAAGAAAGGTGTTTTTTTTTAATTTATATTGAAATAAAATCACAGGCGAGAGCAAAGAGACTGGTTTTTAATCTAGAAAAACAGAAGCTATGCTTTTTATACTCACTGTGTAGTCTTAGGCCTTTTATTTTTCTCTTTAAACTGCTTTATCTTTATAACTTTGATTTTGGTCATTTAGTATAGTCAGTATAACCATAGATTCTCCACCCCTTTCAACTCCCTCTCTGAGTGTCATGGGGCTTTTGGAGTAAAAAACACATTTCTGTTTATATAAGTTTCTAGAGATTTTAATTATGAAGAAAAGCTTTTTGGAAAAAAAAAAAAAAAAAAGACTGTCAGCTCTGAATTATAGTACCCAAAATAAATTTGCTTTCAAACTTGAGATTTTTTTTAAGGTCTTCTCCAGATTTTTGAAGCTTGGTTTATAATTTTTGAAAAATTGAGATTAAAAATGTGATTAAGATCAGGAGATAAAAAAAGATCTATTGTAAGCCACCCAATATATCGGATTTTTTTGACATAACCATGGAAGCTCCAGAGCACATGCTTAGCTCAGGAGAGTTTTAGCAGTCCAAAAAGCACACACAAGATGGATTTCGGTGAAGATACCAAAATGCTTTGTTTTGGAGTGGGAGGACTATGCTTCAAGTTTAAAAGCAATCATGTTTCTAGCTTCATTTTTACTGGACAGCAAATGAAAGCACAGCCTCCAAAACCTCAAGTAAACAGAATTATTTCTCCACAAGAAGTGGAGGAGAGGGGCTGGGATTTATGATGCTGGACAATTTATCAGTAAGGAGACATTAAAATTCTATTTGAGTTTCAGTCAAATGACACTCCCTCATAATTTGCCACCATGGTGGGAATGCCAATGAAAAGGCAGTGCTGTGTGCAAAGCAGCTGTATTCCCACCAGGTGTCACATGTACTGTCACCCAGGCATGGATTGCCAAAGAGCAATAGCTGTAGGAGAGGACTTCGTGTTCTGCCTGAAGCATGTGCAGGAGACAGAAATTTAGCAGCATGCTGTTTTGAAATGCAGGAGTCATATCTGTCTTTAAAGCCTCCTCATGGTTCAGGCACCTCATGCAGCAACATGTCAGTTACATCATTTGGAGCTACTTGAAAAGATATGGTGGAAATATCCTTGCACACCCACCAGTGAAAATTTCCTATAATAACCAAGCAACATTAAAACTAAATATGACCTCTCCTATTTAAAAAAAAAAAAAAAAGAAGTTGAACCTGTTTCCATCATAAAATATCTGGGAACTAAATATTTTCTTCAAAGCCACTCCATTCTGAAGACCTGCACACCTAACCATTAGGCAGCACAGCTCAGTGGCTTTATGCAGAAGGGAAGGGCCAGGAGGTGTCCTTCTCATGGCCAGGGAACTTGGCATAGGAGTCTCTGAAAATCTCTGCCATAAAGTTTTCTTGCAAGAGGAAAAGACTCTTCTCTGACAGCAATAAATCACATTCTGAAGACTGGAATTGCAGGAAAGATTGGGATTCATATTTTTTGGACAGGGGTGCTGGGATGTGCCATATCCTCACTTGTTAGCATGTCTTATTAGCTTTAGTGCATCTGTAATCTCTTTCTTGATTTATAGTAACTTCTCTTGCATGGAGTCTCAGGCTTGCAGTGAGGAAACTGTGGAATGGAAACAATGCTAAGACAACATAAAATTTTGAAACTGTATTTTCTGTTCTGTTCAAAAACTGGCATGTGGTGGCCACATTTCTAGGATGCTCTCATTAACTTCACTGATAACACTTCACTACTTCAGGGAGCCTCAGATCCTACCTTAAGATTTATTAGAATCAACTATTCCCTTGAAAATAGCCAGATATGGAATTTTGCTCAATGTCCTAACAGGCTAAAATATTTCCATTCCAGATTTGTGGAGTGCAAAGGTATATGCTTCTGGAAATGCAGAGGAGGAAATAGGTGAGTTCAAGTGAGATTTTTGCTTCCAGACAGGAAACTGGAGGCAAAGTAGCAAAATTGAACATTTTTAGAAGACTTTATGTACTTTTTATATGTAGAAAATAAGCATCTGATTGCATATTTGTATTTGCTTAGCACAGCAGAGTCCTGTCATGTGACTGATGCTTTAAATTACTTTTAGGTAAGCATAATGAGCATAGGGAGTACAGAGCCTGGAACACATGCACCTTCCTCCCTGGCATATGAAAGCAGACTCTGATGTACACATAGGGATGCAAAATCACAACATGGTTCATAGTTTACACTTAAAAATTCCCCTGCTTCCTCCCAGCAAAAACTTGGACAGGCAGAATAGTCGGGCAGGGCAGGAGGGCTATGGACTGGGGGGTGCATATGTGCCTGTGCAGCTACGGGAAGCAGGAAAGAGTTTGGCAGGATACAGAGTGGTAAAGGAGTGGAGATGAGGAATTTAGCTTCAGGGGGGAAAGTAGATCCCTAGCTGTAAAACTCAGCTGAGACCTGCATGCACCAAAGGCTGAAGTTGTTCATTATCATAAAACACCCTTGAGCCTCTTAGCCAGGGGTTCACATGGTTTCATGACATGCAGGGGTTTGAAAGAGTAGACTCAGACTCTTCTCAGCTACCTGGTCTGGCTCAGCATTATCATTTTTTTAAGGATGCATTTAACCTTTAGAAACTTTGTGTCACATCTGAAACACCAAGACTGCATTTATTGCTTAATAGTGTGTACTCACTGACTTGTTTTCGATATTTGCAGATTATACATATGTTATTATAGGAGCTACTCTGGGAGCACTTCTAGCAATTGGTTTTGTAGGAGTAATAATCTGCATGATCAAAACCCAAATATTTGACAGTGTCCTTGGAGGTAAGAAACAAACAATTCTGATCCCTTATCCAGAGATCTAGCTCTCCTTATCTTCTGATACAGCAGATCTGAGCTTCAGTGTTAGCAATTGTGTATGTACAACAGCTCTGGTTTTTCTACGAGGAACTATGTTTAGAATGTCTGACATGATGAACTGCCCAGAACTGCAGACTCGCATTTCAGTATCACCAACTCTTTAGCCTCAAAGTTGTTTCTCATGATATTCTGGGGAGGTGGTACAGCCAAACTCAAAACAGCCAAGATATTAGCAAAGATACAGCTCTGAGAAAACAAACATGAGATATTCCAGATGGAAAAATCAAGAAGGGCTTTCGGAAGGTTGCATGAGACGATTAATTTCAGGCAGTTTTGCCTCAGAAAGGATGGCTGTATCTTTACCAGCTGTACCCATGTTCTCCAGGTTGCCTCCTTACGAATTCTGTGCAGGCTTGTCACCGCTCTGTTCCTGGTTTCTTAACTAACCACTTTGTCCTGTTCTCTCTTTAGAGTCAGATGGCAAAATGGATAGAAGGTAAGATTCATTGTGTCTTCTGAGGCATTGTGATACAAACTGGAAGTTTAACTCCTCCTTCTCTTCATTCTCGATGCTTTCCCACAACTGTCATTGGAATGATTGCACATAACACACGTGCAGGGCTCTAGAGGACTTTTGGGATATTTGGTGGATCTGCATGGGAAAAGGAAATTCCTTGTAACAGGGTTTAAACATTTCAGAAATACACAAGAAATCCCATGAGACAGATCCTTTTAAAAAAGAAAACCATTCAGATATTTGTGATTAAACTTTTTTTTTTTTTTAAGTTTACACTATATATAATAATAGCAAATAGCAAACTCTGAGTAAAAGGTTTCATTAAAGGTTACTGTGTCTGGATCTCAGTTCTGAGAATTCCCTTTACTCCAGGCTCTTACAGGCTAAGTCATGCAGTGATCATTTCTGCTGGAAGGGTTGCATCTTTGCCCTTCCCCTTCCTTCCCTTTACCCAGAAACAGTATGGCCATTTTAGGTTTTGAGCACCTAATTCACCAGCAGAAGAATCAGTGCCAGACTGCTTAGACAATGCGCATCTCCTCCAAGGACAGGCAATGGGGAAGAGATGTACAGGAATAGAAACTCTGGACTTCAAGTTGTCTGTTGGCTCATGGTAACCTACAGATGTGGACACTTTTTGTGTCCCTTTGAGACATTTTATAATTTTATGATTAAAAAAATCCCAAACATTAATTAATCAGCATTCTCATTTACTGAAGATAACAGATAATGACCTCAGAAAAGGCTTTTGGCTTCTCTCAGAGAGCTGAGTAGAAGGATGTCCCCACCACAGCCATTCCTCATAAAGAGAGCAGAGCACATGTAAACAGTGAATTGAAGATCAAAGCAAGGGCACCCCTTGCAGCAACTACTTCAATATTTTGCCTGCCCAACAGAGGAGGGCCCCATTTGTGAAGCATCTGTTATTTTTCCAGGGAGACACTTCCCCAGTCTAACACAGATAACTCTCACAAAATGTTTCCTTTCCAGTAACACACTATTCTTTGTTAAGATTCTGACAATTTCTGTGTATTAGAACAGAATATAGAAGAAGAACAAACAGAACAAACATAGAGTACCCGGTAAAATTTATGGTGTATTAAGGACAGTATAGAAAGAACAATGAACGGGAAAGTCATGATAAAGAGCTAAGCTAGAACAGAAAAGCTAGAGACTAGAGTCAGAGAAATGGGAATAAAGGGATGAGAGGAACAAAGAGAAGAAGAGATATAGAAGACAGATCTATTGCCTGGGTGAAATGCAGATGGTATGATCTATGAACTGTTTCACACTGGACTTTCTACCTCCTCTTGCTATTTATTATGTGTCATATTTTCCTTCAGAGACAGTCTGAACATTTATTATACCATCATCTGATCTTTCTTGGGGAAGTGACTGACTTTGTCATGGCAGCAAAATTTAACATCTTTAATAATGACCTTACTTTGCCCCCTTTGATGATTCCTTGTCCCTGTCTACAGGTGTTTGCTAAGAGGTAGAGTGAAGTTCCCAGTTTCATGATAGAATTCTGGTCTTAAGGCTGGAATTGTGACACAACACACAAACATTTTACCTCAGAGCCACTGACATTGACCAGTAAGAGAAGCTCTAATTCTACAGTGTTTTGGGGCAAAACTATTTATGTTAAAGATGACATTTTTATGGTTAAGTAGGAAACAATTAGAAATCCACCATCACTTCCTAATCAGTTGTACTGTTCAATTCTACTGTAGTGAGTAATTTACTAAAAATCTTTGTTCTCTTTCACTTCAGGGTATCTATTTATTACTCCCTGGTGGGTTACTAAGGGATTTTATAATGCAGGTATTACTCAGTAAAAACAGTATAGCCTTCTACTGGTCTTGAGGAAACCTCTGAAGGTAAAGATACTCTCAGAGCCATGGCAAATATTTAAAAATGCCTCTATAAACTAATCCATAGTAGGACTAGTGAAATGCAGATATCTTCAAGCCAGCATCAATTTTTAGCAAGGGAATACATATGGTCCTTTGTTTTTTAAACAAAGTTACACGTTTCCACATCACATGTAATTGATGCAGAACTTGTTTGTTTTTGCACCATCATTCTGCAACACAAACAATCTATTCACAGAAAATCAAAAGGAAACACAACATACAGGATTTGATGCATTTTTCTTAAATTTCCTCCTAACCTTCTTCAGGATAGGGCCTTTCCAGATGGTAGAGTTTGTGCTGACATGTTAAACTGGCCTTTGTCTGATGGGAATATCTTAATTCTTGAAACTGGACCTTTATAGCAAAAGTAATATCTGAAGTAGATGGTAGTCTTCCATAGGACTCTCATACATGTTGGGATGTCTTCAATATAGGACCACATATGGCCAAAAGAAAGGGGTTATATGCCATGTTTTGAATTCTAACATTCTTCATCTAGCTGGTTGAGGTTGCATATCTCTGAAAGGGAGAGGCAGCCATTCTTAAAAATGGCAACAGAAAAAAAAAGTCCCCTAAAAACCACAAATACAAAGCCACCACAATTCCTCCCAATTTATTTCTGAAAAGAGCACTGAAATATTACTCATGCTGAGATCTTGCACTGTAGGTGCTACAGTTTTATAAATACAGAGATTCCTCAAGAAAATCCAAGCTGGATGTTTATTTTTATTCATGGTTATTTTTCCCCATACATCATAGTTTCCTATTTACTCAGGTCACCAGAGGGACATATGGTAATTAGGTCTAAGTTGATTTTAGCTATTTCCTTCAGTTCCCTAGGGAATTCTAATTCATGGAATTTTAGACCAGTGGCTAGAAAACCCTTTGATAAAGTGAAGTCCATTATCTGAAATCTCCAGTTCTAGATTTATTCCAACCAACCATATAGCCATTCTGAATCTCTCAGGGATACAGCCAACCTGAAACCCTCAATGTTAATCGAGACACCACCCCTTTAGGATTGGAGAGGAGAACTGGCATATCTTCTGCAGACAACTTCATTTTCTGCTTGACTAGTGATAATGATTAATGTCTATTCAGGAAAAAAACCCTAACCCAACCAATAGAACACTCACCAAATTCACTTTCAGCTAAATTTTTTAAAAAATTTCCCTTCATTTTTCCCACAAGTACCTTAAGCCACTCAATTATTTCCCTAGCTGGGAAATATGCTGAGTGGGTGTCACCCAGCAGAGTACTTTCATAGTCAATGGAGATGCTCAGCCTCATAGCAGTTGAAGGCCTTGATGCAGACAACCATCATCTATGTTAGAAGCCCGAGTATCTGGTACTGAACCTAACCAACACATTGCAGGAACCAATTTCCACAATAATCAGGAAGCATTGGATGTGTCTCCCTCGATGGTTTCTCAGATACTTGAAACATGAGTGTTTCTAAGCCCACATGACACTGACAGCTCACTGTGAAATAATTAACAGCATTTACCACTTTATTTAGTCAGGTATATAACATTAAGATTTAAACAATCAATTCGCAATGGGATGCCCTTAAACTCAATGGGATATTTACTAACACTTGAGAAGAGAAAGGCTTGAGGCAAGCTTCTGTCAGCCAACAGAACAGTAATCTAGATGTCAACTGACAATTATTTAACATCCTCTTTTTTAATTAATAGCTCATGTCAGTATCAAATGCCATCTTGGTGTAAGCTTGGTAAATTATAATGCCTAAAAATTTCATGCAAGTTTAATGTATTCATAAAAATGTCTGGGCACATTTAATGCTAGCAATATTTTGAGTTAACTACAGTACATGGCAGCCAGATTTATTTTGACAGGAGACAAAGAAAGAGACATACAGGGACAAGAAAAGTGGTGAGATAAGAGAATGTTTCCTAAAAGGGAAAAGGTACATATTTAAACCTGCTGCAAATGAATCTGTTATCAGCATATCCTGGGAAACAGTACACACCAAAATTCCCCATGCAACACACTGGGTTCTACAGAACCCAACAAGAGATCAGATTTTAAATGCAGTATACAAGTTAGTTCTGATGTTTGATGGAAAAGTGGAGGAGCTTGGGAGCTGCTTGCCAAGTGTATCAGTGATTTTCTTTTCCTACCCAAAGCCACACCTACATGTTCTCTTGTGTTTTCTGTCTTGACCTCTAAGGGACCAACTTTTCTGTCCTTTGCTAGACTGTGCTGGAGAAACACAAGATACTTTTGAGAATTGTAGCGTTCTGTAGGTGAATAGAGGAGGTCTTGTAATGTTACTGCACCTTGAAAGCCTCCAGTCTGCTTAAAAAAACTCTAAAAACAGGGCCATGAATTGCATAGGAGGCAAAATCATCTGCTTTGAAACATCAGAGATGGATGGCATGGCGAAGACTAGGTTTGGACAATCATAAGGAGGCTTGAATGTTGAGTTTCTCCCAACTAGCAGAACTGCCACAGTCTAAACATCTGAACCAAGAGTCTTTTTCGTAGGATTTTGTCATGTTCAGGTTCATAGCCTGACAGGCAGAGATAGTGAACAAGACCTGATCTAAAAATTTCATGTATTTCAAACAGCTTTAAGTCAGAGAGAAATAAAAATGTCTTGTTTTAGAGATAAGAGCAATTCTTTCTGATCCAAATTGTGCAACTCGATCCGTAACACTGTGAATTGCAGAATGCATCATTTCACAAACAAGAAGTTAAACACATAGACGTGAATTATATCACTGATACTTTCACCTACAAATGAGAGCACACCACAACCTGTCTAGTCACCTGAATTTGAGCTCACAAATAAACTTAACTGGAGATCTAGTTTTGATGCTAGAGTGGGTACTTGAGAAAATCACAAGTGTGAGCCCTTTGGAAAGTGGTCCCAAAATTTACAAATCAGAATCCATAAGTAAATACAAATTGGGAAAAGAAACAAAAGACCTTGACCTTGTCTGAACGTGTCACTGGAAGAGTGGTGCACATGAAAAAAGGTCAAGATGGAGAACACAGGTTGCACAGGATGCTGGGCACTGAAATGCATTGCAGTGACTCAGATACTGTGTCAGCTATTCACGCATAACACTATACATTCAGCCTGCAGCCAGGCAGCAATACTGTCTCAGCTGCTCTACTATCCATTGAAATCATATCTGCTTAAGATGGAAGCACATACTGCTGCTCTACTATAGACAAGTTCAGTGGCAAGAGTACTTGAAATAGCACATTGACAAAAATAAATCTGCAAAGGAATTATTTTTATCCAGTTTCCAATCTGAGGAACTAAGATATTTTCTTCACAGAAGATTTATATACAAAGAAAGCAGAAAATGGGGACTGGTATTTGTTGATTTAAGCCATACAACAGCAACTTTTGTGAATTTTAATTACTTTTCAATGAAGTAATTCCCTTCTGTAGAAATATGTCAGACTTTCAGATGTTTTCTTTGCACTTACCTGACTTAGGAGGACATTTTTCCCAGCAGTAATGTTTCTCACTTTTCAGCCTGGAGATACCTGGGATGATACTAGTTCATTCTCTACATTTCATCCAAGCTGTGGTCTTCCTGCTGAGATCCCCATCAAAAAATTAACATAGGATTTGTTTGGACACCTCTGCAGAGGGAGATGAAATCAATGAACTCATTACACAATATGTGACCACTGAATTGGCTGTCACTACAAAGCACTGACAAACATTATCAACTGCAGACGAACAGCACATCTTTTTTCTTCCTGAGGCGTCTCATATTTCTGCATTAGTACAACAGTGTCTGGAACAGATCAAATCCTCCAAGATGATTTTCAACAGCAAACATAAACAACAGCTTCAGCTGTCAGGAATCAGACCTGCCAGAAAGACACCTGGCAGAAGGCAGCTCACACTGGAGTGTGGGTGAACCTCCCAGGCACAAGAACCACTTCAAAACAGTTCCACAAAACCAGACCTCTGTGGATCTGCCCCAGACCACCAGTTACCTCCGTTTCCCCACTCAGCTTAGTCTTCCTCTTGCTACGCGCAGCCAGGGCATTTCTGCCATAGAAAGAAACATTGCCAGGTCTGGAAAGAGCAAGGTTCAGCTGAGGGATATGGGAAAGCAGAGAAGAAAAAGCACCAGACATTCCATTTAAACTATGAAGTCAATTTCATCTTCTTGGATCTGTAGCAGACCAGTCATGTAGATTCAGCAGAATCTCTGACATCTCTGGGGTCAAAGACCTGAATGGATTTTCTTAACTTCTCTCAGCTATACTCTTAAGATCTCAGCAGAAATGGCTGTCTCAACTCCTTGCACGTACACGTTTGCATAAACAAAAGGTCAATACCCATTCTGTGTTGAGGCAATAGTCACCAATGACTAGAGCGATAAACTGGTGTTTCTGCCTAGTTCTGTCACTGTCCTTTCTAGCTGAACTTGTTCTTCTGAACAACCTTGGACAACTCACTGGCTCAGGTTACCCTTTCCATAAAATGAAATTAATCTTTATATCACACACTTCAAAATCAAGGACACTAAGCTTTGCGCTACACTGGGGACAGCAGGCTTTAAAAAGCAGCACTAAGACACTCTGTAGGCACTTTCAGGTTCTCAGCTCCTTTTAGCACCATTCCTGAATTGAGGGAATACTTTGTATACAGACACATACACACAGAGAGACGGTTATATATGTACACATACGTATGGCCCTAACAGTTAGGGTGAGATTAATTCATTAAACCCGTTTCCAGGATACAGCATACTTCACTGATGCCAGCTACCAGCCTGATGGGCAGAGCCACACTTCTGGCTATTTTTTGCTACTCCCTGGCCACCCTCCACATTCCCTGGGAGGGCATCTGGCCTAGAATGCCTGTGCTCTATTCGGACCTAGGGTCTGCCTTTGTGGTTGACCTTTTCACAGCTGCCAAGCAGGGAGGAATCCTTACTCCTTCCTACCCCTCCGCACAACTGTTTGAGGCTAGTCTTGAATAGCACTAAATAATTTGATTGTAAGAGTTGGTGCCAAACCTGCTGAGTCAGGAGAATGCTTTCCTGGTAATGTTCGGACACCTGTCGGAGGCAATTCCTTCCACAGCCATGGTGGTCTCTGCTGGCAAACTTGCTGGTGCAACTGATTCCAGCAATAAATGAGTAATTCTGCCTTTCCCTGGAGCTGCTGCAAGTCTGGATTAAAAAAAAATAAATCAGAAATGTTTCTGGAAGAGTACCCTCTTCACTCCTGTCAACAGGCACCCAGGATAACTCAAATACTAGATGCTACCCAGCAAAGACCCTCCTGCTCCCTGGTAGCATCTGTCTGCCAGTCAGACTAAGTAGCTTTGTGTTGACTAGGGCTTGTCAAGAGAGGTGACAACATGGGATTAGCTAGGAATGAAACCTGCTATGATAGCTAAAGGACAGCTTAGAATCAAACCAAAACAAAGCCTCTTGATGCAAGAGACTCAGAGTGCAACAGGGCTTAGTCAGAAAAGAAAAGCATCAAATCAGATCTCCTATGTATTCCAACTCACAGATTTTCCTGTATCACATTGAATTTCTGCATTCGAAACTTACGAAAAAGAAATCACTGATTTCAGATGGGCTCCTAGGAGCCTTTTTCAGTGACATCTCAAAAAAATGAGATTATTTATAGATCCTTTTTTAAGATCATATATAGTCTGTCAGATAATTTTATTTCAGTTCCCCCACATCTTACTTTCCAAGGGTTCTGCCTTGAACAACCTGTACTAAATATCAGCACAGCTGTTTGTTTTTCTTCTGATGACTGCTTATTATAATCCATTCCCCATATTCCAGATGCACTTTACAAACTGGTTTCAGATAACAAATAGCAAGCGCAAAGAAATGAGTATCACAAAATGATGCTGACTTCTGACTTGTAGGTTGCAAGTGTTTGGGGATCCACGGTATATTTCTCAGCAGTTCACAGAAGTTTATGAGCTTAAAGGCTTTCCATGTGGGTTTAAATGGGGTTTAAAGACATTTTACCAAGGCCTACACCTTCAATGGAAAATTTGTATGGTCTTGTAAAGAATAAAAACAGAAAACCACTGCCTGAAAAGTAATTAGGTTATTTTTTTGTGTGTGTATGCATTAAAACAACACCTGGACCACTCCCAAATATGATCTACTACACAGACATTGAAATGCTTGTGCTGGCGTAGGAGAGGTGGAAGCTGGGGCTGGGTGCTGGAGACAAGTGCTGAAGAATAACTACCCCTTTACACAGAAAAGTGCTTTTTAAAGTCCTTGTGAACTGGTTCCTCTGAATGAGCTTCCATGACTCCCTGGAGAAGAGTAAAGCATGGGATAAATGGAGTGTCCCATCTCTAGAGAAAGGCCCGCTTCACTTCCCCCTCTCCCAGCACAGCTCTGTGTTCTGGTCAGGCAGTCACACTTCTCCACTGCCTCAGGGAACCAGCCCTGCCAAAAGTCAATGTGATAGAACATGAAAATAGTTTTCAGAGATATCAGACTGTTCAAGGACTTCTGGCACAAGGGAAGTAGTAAAGTATTACAGCTGAGGTGCCAGGGAAGGCTGGACTGGCCTGTCCTGCAGCAGCTGGCATTGTCAACAGTGAGAAGATTGCCTGAGAGCATCAGCAAGAATGCCACAATCTTTAGGTGACTTACTGATTGCATTAGGCTACACGGAGAAGAGCACTGAGCTCCCAACCAGTCACTTCTTTGCTCTTCTTATATGCAGAGAATTGAGTTATTTAGGATTAGGCCACTTAGGCAATCACTTAGGAAGGTGCTGAAAGACAATGCCCTCCTAAGCAGCTCCCTGCCAGCTTCTTCTCCTTTGGCACAGGCAGGGGAAGGGATCAAGTGAGCATCCCTGAGCCTAATCTATTGATGATTCACCCTGAATCACTTTCTGTTCTGTATGAATCTGTTATTAGAATAGGGAAAAATATTGTGAGGTTTTTTAATGTCTACCAATCTAGACAGAGAGAAATTTGTGTAGCAGTTCACAGGCTTAAATCTGTTTTTTTTGGTGAAGAAATTTTTGACAAGTTCATAAGCACAGATTGCATCAAGTCCCCTGATTATGTTTTAAAATGCTTCTCCTTTCTGGGAAAGAGCTGCCATGAACTGGAAGAAGCTGAAATATATTGCTGCATAATGGTTACTACCTGGGTAAAGTCAGAGCTGTGTCATTAAAGAAATTCCTTGTGTCTGTGAAGTGTCAGACAGGTGCAGGCAAAGGAGAGCTGAGACAACACCCAGGTACCTTCAGTGTGTTCACCAGGCTGCAGGGGAGCAGGCAGCTATGAGTGAACCTTTGTACTTGCACTTGAGCAGATACCTTCCCTGGATGGAAGCTTCCAGAGGACTTGGCAAAGCAGACAGAATGGGAACTTTGCTGTGGCTGTGCTGCAGGACAGTGCAGGCACTGCCACCTTGTAGAACTGTGCTGACTCACCCTAGCCCCAAATTGCAGAAAGAAATAAGGGAAGAAATGGAGGAGAACAGAAAAAACCCCATCTGATTCTGGCCAATCTATGTCCCACCATAGAGTCTCCCATGGTCTGTATGTCTAGTTCAAACTGGGCACAGAAAGATGAGAACCAGAATCTTACAGACACTAACAGGGTAGTGAATTTCGCATGAACAGAAAATTTTGGCACAGCTTTCTAAAAGACATTTGTGACAAAGTTTCTCTCAGAGAAGGAAAAAAGACTGAGGCAAATTACGTGAAGCATGCCCACCAAGTCTCCTGTGACGTCTTTCGTTAGCAAAGACATCAGAAAATGCTTAAATAGTATTGAAGGAACGGAACCATGGTGAATTCTATTTCCCTGCGGAGTCCTGAGATCTAATATAAACAAGTTGAGGGCTGCCAGACAAGATCTTATTCCCAACACTGACACTAGATGGAGTAAAACTGAATAAAAGGTTAAGAGCAGTGAAGAAAAAAGTTTCTGCATTTCCCCAACTCCTAATGCATTGCTCATTTGAATTCTCAGCTTTGATTACTGCTCTGAAAGTCACAATTAATATCTCACTCTCTGTACTTTGCAGGTCAAACATGGGATCAAGCCAAAATAGGTATGTTCTGGGGGAAGGGGGTGCTGGTGGCACAGGGATGTGTAGTGACAGTAGTAGACAGGGACACAGAAGCTGTAGAGTCACATCCACGCAGGTGAAGGTTGTACAGCAATAAAGCCTATGGGGATATCCTGAGCTCCTATTGACAGCCTGGACCTGCTGCACACTCTGCATGGCCTAAGGCAGGTAATTTAACTACTCTGTCCTCCAGCTTCCCAGTTGTATACCTGGAATACCCTAACATACGGCCCAGGCTTATTGCAAGGCTGCCTGCCCCATGCAGCTGCCCCCACATTAGCAGGTACTCCAAGCAGTAAGTTCCCAGGAAGATGTGGCAACAACAGGGATCCAGCAGCTACTCAGCCGCTCCCCACTCTTGTGGCAAGGCAATACTAGGAAGCACCCCAAATGACAAAAGTCCAGTGTCTGCAATACAGGGAGCAGTTCTTACAGTAGAATGCTACCCTAAAATGCATTGCTTGCTGCCAGCGGATTACTACCTGGCAGTGACGAGGGCATCTGGAATCACCACAACAGCCACAATCATGCATTTGCTCTGTTAATTCACTTAGGAAAAAAAACTGTACTTCCAAAGGCACAAAGAAACATCTAGCAAAAGAAAACCTAAGTGAAAGGAACTTAATGAATGTAATTCCAGCAGTTCTGTTAACAATTTTCTAGAATTTCTGTGATTTTTATCTGAGCATCTCCCAGCTCAGTTTTTAGAATGTTGTTATGGATTATCCCAGGTAAAAACAAAGGCAAAGGGTTACTGTTAACCTGTTATTTTTCTGTCTTTTCAGAGATGACATCCATGTACTAGAAAACCTAAGTACAAAAGATCAATAACGCTTTTGCAATCAACAGTTGCCTGGTCTAAGGATCAATACGAGTCTCTTGTGCACTGGCAGGAATCTTACCAATACCAATTCCTTTCTTTGTTCTTTAGTTGAAAGGCCGATTGATTGGTTACAGGAAGAGCTTGTAGTGTATGCTAACTTCAATCCTTTGCACTCAAAAAGCCTGCAATCCCCAGCAGCATGTATATGAAGAAAATGTATGAGGAAAATAAAATAGACGCGCTCCGTACATTAACAGATCCTGTTTAGTCTGTGATAAGTATATGATTGATTTCTAAAATCAGCTAAATACAGGGAAATCAAAAAGGTAGCAATATAATTCAGTAGCAGAATTCACGTTCACACTCATGGTTCAAGATAGGTAAATAATGCCTCCAGCAACTTGGAAAACCATTCACTTGACCAGCAGCAATGCCACACTGGGCATCCTCTGCTATTCCTACATCTCCTCTCATGAAACCCAGCAGGACTTAAAGGCTTGGGAGCCTTGGGTAGATGACATGGACAACATTAAGTCATGTCCCAATATTTCACAGACAGAGCTGTTATGTTGAAGCATTACAGGATGACTCCAAACAGGATGTTATGCTACTTTCCTGCAACTTACAAATAACCATTATCCAGATCCAAAGACCACAAACTGTAAATAAATTGGATCTTCATAAACTTTTAGCTCAGGCCAATGTCTACAGACATGGATTTTTTAAATCTCCCATCTAACGTACATTCTTGAATTTAACTTTTATACCCCTATCTGCTCTCAGTTATGCCACATGGCAGATCATAATAGTAAAGTTCTAATTCTTCACTAATACAATAGAAATAATTCAAGGGAAAAAAAAAAAGCAATTGTAGAACTGAAGTCCAACGTAGAAGTTCAGTGTATTATTAAGAAATATCTCAAAAAAATCATGGTAACCAATTCCTCCTATCCAGTAATCAACTTTCAGATCATGAAAAGCTGCAATTAACACTACACAATAAAGGCAGAGCCAACCTGCTGGATCAGGGACTTGGAGTCAACATCCTGTTAGAGAATAAGAGCAGATATATCAGAATTTTGTTTTTACAAAGAACAAGCTACTGTACTACTTGTAACTGTAACTGAAGGGGTTTGAATATGGTTTTTTTCCTGACCTTCACAAAGCAGGTCATTTTTCAAGTGTGCAAATTAAACTGCATAGCAATTTTTCCACACATTTTGAACAACAAATTGTAAGGTTCATTTTGTGAGAAAAATCATATATTGGAATACTTTCTCTGGATTCCTATGTGTCTGTTACCCATTTCAGTAACACTGCAGTTCATTAGCAGCATTTGCTAACATAAGCTAAAGCAGTAATGTGATACTTGTAAGTAATTGTGTGTACATGTGTAAGTGAATAAAGCATCTTGTAAGGTATCTGTTAATTGATTTGCTTCCTTTAGTATCGTTTTAATTAAGACTTGGAACAGAAGAGAGCATGTGGTCAGGGACAGAAGCTATTACCTTCCCTTATTTGTGTGAACAAACATTTCAGTACACATTGTTTTGGTACACTATGGGAAATAAAGATGAAAATAAACAAAAAAACTGTAAGTTACAAGCAGTAGAGGAGAAAGGCCTGGAGAATTACAGTTAGTAATCTTGATCAGGCAAGTATGCTGGGGTGGTGAAGAGATGATGATTTCTCAAAACCTTTAGGTGTGTGTCTTGGCTCCCTGCGTATGGGAAAAGGATCGGCAGTGCTGAGACAGACAGCTAGGGACAAGGGATCTCCAGAGCTGCTGCTTCTGCTTCACTGAGAAGTTACATGGGGCTGCCCTGGCAGTCTTTTGGCCCCTCAGTTTGTTGCTGGTTTTGCCATTTCCTACAACCAGCTTTACCAGCACCACTTGCAGCATCAGCAACTCCTGAATTTGGGCCAAGCTAACAGCAATGCTTGGAAATAATCAGTGAAGGAAAACTAGATGAAAAGGGAGCATTTTGGAGACATTCAGTCAAAATACAAAAGTCACTTTTAGCTCCACAAATTCTTGCTCAAGGATATAACCCCCACAGCAGGCATCTGCACTCACCTTTTTGCCTGCCCTGCACAGGTTATGCCCGCCTGCACTAAGCACCCTACACTCTCTCTGAGCTCACTGGCATTCTCCCGAATGGGTAACAGCAGGAAGGACTTCGGAGTCAGGGTTTGGACACATGCCTCAGCATGTCATGCTGGACCTCAGTCTCCTCACAGCAGATGCCCAGCGACATAATGATGCTTGTGAATGGAGTTATTCATAAGAGGAGACAGTTGTAGACACAAGAAGTGAGCTAAGAGGTGCACGCACAGCATGCATTTCTAAAGAGATAACGATGCAGCATTGGCTTTAATTACAATGCAAGTGCCACAGCAACAGTGAGATCATTCAAGTCAAATCCTGCTGTCAGCTGCATCAGTGCAAATTGAAACTAACTGCAGGAGTCACACAGCTTGGTGCAGCCCTTGTTCACATTGTAATAAATCAGGCAAAAATCCACTGGACTCAGTACAGCTGCATGGGTAGAAAAGAAGTGCCTGTGGGAAGAGTCCTGTAAATCAGGCCCCACTGATATAAATCTGCTCTGAGCAGTGTGAGGAAGAGAAGTCTGATTCAGCTTCTCCCAAACAGAAAGGATATCAAATGCCAGCAGCCAAAAACAGTTACAACCTGAATATTTCTTGGCTTCTCTCATGCTTGTAAATGAAAAATCAGATAATTTTAGTCAGGAGTATTTTTTCTGTTTCTTATATCTGCACTTAATCAAATTAAAAAGAATATTAAAAATGCTTTCACTCACCAACCAAATATGGGAAAATGCAAACAAAGAAAGTGCTTACCTAGCAGACCTGATAGAAAATAGATGCTTATACTATACAAATAGGACCTCTCATTTCTCTCATTACACACAGGGAATATTGCAATATAGTCAAAGTCTGATAGAAGTCCATCTCCTCAGATAGCCTCTTTGCCACAGGGCTAATAACAAACGTCTAGATGAAGCCTAAGACCATTGCAGGCATGTGCCAATGCTCTCCTAGAAGACCCTACAGCAAACTTCTGCGTAGTGTCACAAAGTCAAAAATGCTCTTGCTGAATTTACTGTTTTCTGGTTTATTTTTCTTCCATTATCAGAAGTGATTGATTCCATAGATACTGTACAGTTATACATAAAACCACAAAGGTCTTTACTCTCCCTATCACTGCATCAATGGATTTGTATGAATTTTCATGCTAACACCTAATGAAAGCAATTTACATAATCGTAAAAAGGCATGTTCACTCTTTACAGAGAGCGGAAATGAGACATAGAGCAGCCCAAGTGCTGCACCAAAGGCCAATGCAGGATCAGCAGGGCAGAGAATACAAAGTTTTCCAAGTTCAATGTGGGTGAGCTCACTAGTAGACTGTAATTCTTTACTGCTGCCTCCAATAAAAATGCTGCTTTTGGAATGGTTAGGTGTTGAGTATTTCACCTTATTGAATATATACGGTTTCAGTTCTCATATTTCAGGCTTTAAGCCCTAGAAGAACTCTGTGCTTTCACTCACAGCTGCATCAAATGGGAGCTTCACCAAAGTTAGTGACATTACACTGGGGTTGAACACTGTGGACTAATAAAAAGCCCAAATGCATCACAGGTAAAGTGGCACAATGCACACATTCTGTCTTCTGCATTCAGATGAAAAATCTGTCTCGTGTTACCCACCCCATTTCCCCCTCCCACCCTGCTGTAACCCACTCAGTGCTTGCAGGATGCTAATAGTGTTTCATTTGCACCCATCACACCACTGCTGATGGTGGTCTGTCCTAATGCAGACAATCCACAATGCTTTTTCTTTGAAGATCAGATCCTACCCAGTATTATCAGAAATCTTCCTGAGTCAATAGACAATTAAAATAATTAACTTTAATCATATTCTTCAATTATTCCACAGTACTGAGGGAGTACTCAGAGGGCTGGGACCAGATGCAAATATATTCTGTTGTGATTAAAATAGACATAGTCAACACTGGATGAACCAGTGTGCATCCCACCCTTGGCTCTACTCTGCTTATTGTTGAAACTTGAAGCTGGAGCCACGACAGCAGCACGGCCCAGCAACAGGCACTCAAGTTGAGCAGTCACTAAAGTCTGCTCCTAAAGGAGCACAGACTCGTGCAGTGCACCCCTTATGTACTCAGTGTTGAGAGGCTTAGACACACTGCATTCAGAGTCAAGCACAGACACAACAGAGTCTAATTTCTCCACTGAGTTTAATGGGAACAAGATGAAGCTGTGACTGGACCTTCTGCGTGACTCATAAATGCCTTTCTACCATGACTAAAGAAAAATAAAAAAATTATCTCATGTCTTTGATTATTCTGTAGAGACCAGCTGTTAACCTAGAAGCATGTGCTTTTTCAGGCATCCTCCTTGCAGAGGTAACATTATTGATCTGAATTGGGCTGAGGCTTTGAGCATGGTGGGGAAAGAAGCAAAGGGTGACAGCATTGTGGCTCGTTTCCAGCAGCAGCAGCAAAGAAACCACACAAGGGTCAGGTGGAATCCAGAAGTGGTACCAAACCCCAAGCAAACAACAGCTGCTAGTTCTCTGTTCCCAGGTCTTCCTACTGACTTATCTGTTATCTTCTCCTTCGTAATTTGTCATAATCTCTGACTCGTCAGGCCAATTAATCATGCTTCAGAAAAAATGAGATTTCTCACAAGGAGATTATCTGTCTCTGACAAACAAGGGATAATTCAATTAGTTTCCTTTTCTAAACATTTATTAACTGGTTTTGGTAAATTAGTCCTTTTTGTAATTTAGCTATAATTTAGGAAGATTTAATATGTCATTAGGCACACCAAATTCTGTGTTAATATAACATTATGTCTGAGATTTTAATTGCCCCAGAGTCAGGAACTGTATACATAAATGGCTTGATTCCCACATGGAAGCAGCTGATAGGAAGTACGCAGAGCTCCACAGAAATTCTCCTTAAAATCTCTTCTTCTGTAAGCACATGCTTAAGGACTCTGAAGAATAGGAGGCTTTCTCTGACTTGGTAAAACCAAGAATTCACTGAGAAAGATAAATATTTACACATTTATTTGCAGAATTTCTACACACTGCAGAAATATATGGATTTAACACGGATTTAACTCTCCTCCCAGTTTGCAAAGTTTCTATTTTCAATACTGCAATTTCCTGGGTAAATCCCAGTATTTAACAGTAGTACCTGACTGTGACCTCTCTGATGAGAATTTCTTCTGTTTCATCCTGGAAACAGGCGTTTTAGTCCTTTCAGACACTGCCAATTGATACTAATGTAATGGCATTAAAGTAGTCAATGCAACTTCATACCAAGAGTGAAAATCAACCTCTTTCATGCTGGGGAAAAATCAAGAGAAAATCAGAGCAATTGAGTTGTCAAGATGTTAAAAGGCACAAGTGGAGAAGCAGATACAATTTTAAAGAAATGTTAATTGCTTTACCATATCAGAGTCATACAGACTTTACCTAAGCTGAAAGTGGAGAGTTGGTTAAAGCAGATTAATCCCTACACACTGCTGGCTGCAGCCCAGATGGATTCAGAGCATCATAACTGGGTGCTGGAACAACTGAACTCGGGGCATTTCCTAGTATACCAAGTAGTAACCTGCCCATGGCAGATCCTTCTGCAGTTCATGTTTGACAGCATGGATCCACCAAAAAAATGCCATAATTCGGAAAATATTTTCTTTCAGAGAATTTTGGAGCTCAGGCCAAGGCAGTCTCCTCCCACCATTTGAACAGATTTGCCAGTTTCTAAAAGAACTTGACAGAAGGGCAGAAGTCTTCAAGACTTTTACATTCCAGTTTGCTTTGTAAAGGCAAACAGCTAGAAAAAGACTATATTAGTCCCCTCTAATGTGTGGATCCTAGTGCCTAAGAGGACACCATACCTCATTTGAAGCTTTTCCTAAGACTGGGGCCTTTTCCAGATCTCCCTTTACCTGACAGCTAATAATAGGCATAGCCTTATTTAGCTAACATCAAACAAGTACATAACCAAATCTGTTGGGAAGCTGACTTGATTAGTTCTACTTCTCACAAGACATATCTGCTTACACTTGAAATACACATCTCTCAGCAGAAGTAGTAGGAAAATGGACAGAATTTACAACAAGGCAGTTCAGCCCTTCAGACTGGCAAAGGTAATACATCCCAACTATGTGGTAAACCACATTCAACAAAACAGTAAGGTTGTTATCACAGACCATTTTATCACAGCCTTTTTGACTCTCAGCTGGAATGACTGGTGCCCATTTACAGCTGAGTTGATGGAGAAAAGCCTCAAGCCAGCATGATCTGTTTCTCTACCCGTCTTGAAAACACTGATCACTTGCATGACAAGGGAGCTTATACCTCTGTCAAAATGCCCAATGTTATCACTCTGCAATCATACCTTCATTTATGGAAAAATAAGAACTTTCCTTAATTTTATTTTATGATTCAGATACTCCAGGACTCATTAGGTGCCCTGCTGTTCACTAGTTTAAAGCCATAAATCCATATGAAATAAATTGTTCATAACTGAGGCTTTTTCATTAGTTATTTCAAGTGGTAACAGGAGGCATGATTATGCACTCAGCTGTACACCAAGAAAGACTCAGAATAACTTGATAGAATTACAGCAGGAAGGAATAGTGCAGACAGGATGAGTGTTCAGCCTATGCATTTTTTAATTTAAAATATTCCTATATTTAACTACAGTTCCAAACTCAAAAATTACTACCATTAAGGGATTTATTAGGCAAGGATTGCTCTGGACAAAGCCCAGCTGACCTCAGTGGGAATTTTGCCCAAGTAAACTTCCCACTGGAGTATGCAATACTACTTGTAGGCCCACAATCACGAGCATTAGCAGAGACCAGACCCATGTCTGAAAACTATTCCATTAGCTCTCAAATGTTACATTAGCAACAGAGGTGAAGCTTCAAAAACTATTGAGACAGATTCCCCTTTTGGTCTGCACAGTGTCCATTAACACTCTGCAAGCAGCTGGGATGAATTCACAGTCCTGGGCTGCAGGGTGCATTAAAGCTCTTTTAACCTTCCTCCTCCACAATGCCATTGCAGGGCATAAAAATGAGGGGTGGAAAGGTAAATGTTCTGGGGAGAAAGGAGTGTTCACAGTATGTGTGGAGCTGTGCCTTTAAAAAGTGCTGGTATGAGACGCGCAGAAGGAAATGTTCAGTTTGACGGAGTTCCATGCACAACAACGCTGACACATTCAGATATCACATTTACAGTCTGTCAGGCTCACAGACTTGGCGTTATCTCAGGACAAAGTACTGTATCGGGGAGAATCAAACCGTTCTGCAAGAATGAATAATGGAGCAAGCAAACTCCCTACTAGTGAAAAAAAAACTCTAGAGAAGACCTGCACAGTTTCTACAGTGACAAACAATGCATGCTACTAGAAGGATACTGGGCAGAAAGTCAATTTATTTCTGATAAAAGTTCTCAATTGCTTGAAGTTTTTATTAGTTTTCAATTAAGACAGCCAAGAGGCTCACAATGAAAATGGATTGCAGAACCTTAAGGAGGACTGCATTCTGTGCAGAAATGGAACAAGGGGTTTTTAATGCAGGGGGAATGTAAAGTATTAGAAGAGTTTGTAACAAATCTAAGACTTGAAAGATGAACATTTTTTTCTGTAGAGAAAGGGGGTTGGGGAGGATGGGGATTGACTAACCCTGATAAGAATATTTCTTCATTGGCGTGAAGAGACACATACACAGAGAAGTCAGAGACAGGATCATGAAAGACCCAGAAATAAACTCTGGCAAAACATCTGGAATCTGACAAGCAAAGGAAATCATCCAGACTTAACTGAAGCTTACAGAGTGCAGGCTGCTCTGATACTGTGGCCACGATAGCATGCAAAAAACACCCTAAGCAAAGAAATAAAGACAGGAGCTGCCCATGCATTCAGAGTCCAAAATAACAGAACATGACTTGGCACACAAGTCAAAACCATGCAGAAAATTTGAAACTACGTTGGAGCTACAATTCTTGGCGAAATGGCAAAGAAAGCCTGGCAAGTTCAATAATGGTAACACCAATACTGCTGCTTCTGGAGATGTCTGGACGGCATGGCTACAAAATACGATTTGGCTGCAGCTGTGGGCTGCTTAATAATTTTGTCTCTGATGCACAAGTCAGTGTGATGCCAGGAACAGTCATATTAGAACTACACTGTGGATAAAACAGATCAAATGCAAAGCTCATAAAAAAAACTCTAAGAGTTAGATGTATGGACAGTTAACAAACTGGAAACAAGACAATTTTCTGAGACTTAGTGAAGGAAAATCTTATAGTTGATCTTGACATTGTAAGTGTGATCAAGACAGTACACTCATCAGAGGAGTGACCAAAACAACTAAAAAGGCTATAATGACACTTTTGGGAATTAGGAAGCTCTCAAAGAGTGCTGAATGGTACTGAAAGGACACCATTACTCCAAGACACAGGCCTCCTGGAAAGCTACCCTTGCAAAAAGCAGGCAAGCTTAGACCCATTTCTCTGGGAAGGCAGGGAAGAAATATCAGTCTAGTTGTCAAACATCTGCTCTGGCTGACATAGGGGGCAAAACAGACCATTCATGGAAAGCCAGGAAGTTCCTGATGACAAATAATGATCTATAAGTAAAACCAAAGTATGGCTCAGAATATTATAATTTTTAAATTTAAATTATAAATCTGCTTTTGCACATTTTATTAATCCACAGAATGTGCAGCATTTAAAAATGGAAATATCATAGCTAGAAAGAACTACAGATGTTAGTAATAAGTGACACATTACTCACATTTCATTGTAAAACAGATGTGTGTATTATTTTAATTATAATGACTAATATAACATATGCATTGGACATATATGTAAGCATAATGTTTTCTGTGATTCAGTGCTTTAAGTATGGTTTTGATTTTATTTACTTTCCTAAGTTCAGTGTGAGAGAAGAAAAGTATATTTGTTACATGCTAACAGATCAAAAGGAGCAGAGAAAGTCTCTGGGTATTATTGGAAACCCGTGTGTGGATGGTATGAATTTGTAACGGGTAAGTGGAATGTTATGATCATAAGATTCACTCAAATTACTTCTTTTTAATGATAATATTTCCTTACTCTGAGGCTATACCACAAACAATTATGGAACATTTTGGAGCCTGCGTTGTGTGCTATTACTTTTAAAAGATAGTATCCTGCTTTCTTTTTCCTTACAATTGTTTTTCTTCAGAGCAATGTTCAAATGTTTCTTTTTTGAAAATTACTTGCATATGCTATGGCTCATATTATGGCCATTTAGCACTGTGATCATTTACTATATGGCTAGGTTCTCTTTTCAGTCAAATCATTGACTGCCTTTGCATTGAGGAGTCTGTATAACAAAAATAAATCAGACTTCAAGAACAGAATCATCAGCAGATCTTTAACAAGCTACTAATACACCTTATGTGCCATTCAAGCAGAATTCAGATGCTTTCACTCACTCACCTTATGAAACTCTGGAGGTTACCTAGGTTCAGATACAGACTTCCCTAAAAGATCAGCATTATGCCTATTGTGAGTCCCAGAGATGGAGCTAAGTCCTCCTCCTTTCCATTTAGGTCTCTCCATAGCCACTCAAGCACACACAAACTTTTGAGCCCCTCCAGTAGACTGGTGAAGTCAACCTCAAACATGGGACACCCCTCATCAGTACCTCTCAGCTAGAAGGTCTTTGCTCAACATCTGCTGTGGACAATATATATGTGATAAAATTGCTCTAAATAGCAGCATTGGTTTTCTATATATTATCCTACAGACCCATAAAATGCAACACACAGCTATTGACTATGCCTATGGTATGATCCTACCTCTCACCAATGGAGGATTTTTTTTTTTTTGAGGACCTGAAGTGCTTTACCTAACAGTGATGCATCGATCTCAGTACTGTTGGTTTCAGCTTATGACAACCCCTGTCCTCCCTTTCCATTTTCTTTTAGCAGATCCCAAAAATAAAAAGAGGATGAAGCATTGTCATGGACCATCTTCTCAAGGATGTCGTAAATCGCTATGGTGGCAAATAAGTATAAGGCACCTGTCTTTCCCATCTGCTTCCAATAAATTCCAAAGCCACAGGAAAAGCCTTCAACCTGCTGCAGCTACTGAGATTCAGCAGAGATATGAAGCCATGGATACTCAGCCTCTCAGTATAAGCTGACTTGTGTCACCTCTGCTGCTGCTCCCAGCATTGCTATTGTAACCTTTGCTGGCAATTTCCTCAGTTTTTAATATCTGACCTTTTTAAAATGTCATATTTTAATGTTCACATTGCTGTAGTGCCCCTGCCATTGCACTCAGCCAACTGCTTATTGGCACTCTTCATCAGCAATCCCCATCAGAACCCTCCACTCCTATTATTAATAACTTTTGACAGACTTTAACCATCAGAATAGAAATATTCTATGCATAGGCTCTCCACAAAGATGTTTAGGTTTTTTCAAACTGTGCAAATATTAGTAATCTGTTTAAAACAAACAAACAAACCGGCTCAGGTAGCTTTGCCAGCATCTGACTTAATATCAACACAATAAATTTTAATACCTTCATGGGCGAGAAAAATAATTTTTCATGTGTCCAGGGTACAATCCTAAGTTCAAAGGTGTCTAGCCCAAGCCACAGAGAATGATTCACACAGGCTTTCTGTCATCTAGAAAGTGAAGAGGAAAAACCCTTTTAGTGTTGCACAGAGGAATTTGATGGATGCTCACTTGTAATTCTGCCCACGTCTCTGCTGCCCTGCACAGACTATTGTTCCGTGTAGCCATGGAGCCAGCAAATAAGACAGGGCACAGTCAAAAGGGGTCTGGCTGCTACTTCACCACATCAAAATCACTAATTTTTAATGGGTCAGGAGCTCCCCTCTTCCATCAAACAGTGCAAATAATTTGGTGACTCTCTAAGGCCTGCTGTTGAAGCAGTTGTCTTCTCCCTGCTTTAGGAGATAAACGAGGAACTTTGCCTATTGCCTTCTCATTTAAGGAGAGGAATGCAGGAAAAAAAAAAGATTTTTTTTTTTGAGTTTATACAAGGCAACTTTTCAGACAGAAGAAATACAAGCTGATTTGGTGATATGGGAACCCTACATCTTATCCATGTGGCAACAACACTGCTAGGAAAATGTCTATGTTTGGTTAAGGGATCCACCCAACATATGGTATGTACAGCATGTGAGATGTGGCTTTTCTCATGTTCTCTGCAAATAATCACTTAATAAATGACACTGAAAAAGAACAGATAAAGCACTTCTTTTGCTCTTTACTTTTACCTTCAAAGGAAAGAAGATGAAGAACAGAATATTGAGTACCTGACAGCTACATGAAGGAGATACCTTTGACTTGCTATGGTACCAGTCTATTTTTCACTTAAATGCAGTATTGAAGCACATATGTCCTCCTACAACATGAAAGGTAATCTATTGTAAAATATTCAATATTTGAAAGACATGAAAGTCATGTATTTTGTTTATTCAAAGCTGGGCCAAAAATTCTTCAGAGAGACCATCTTAGGAACACAAACAAAGTAACTTTTTAAGCAGTTCACAGACCTGCTGGATATTTGGATATCTATTTGTTCAGTATCTCACTGCACAACAGGAAACATAACTACCTGTCTCATCCATAACTCCTCCTGAAGCTCAGAGGTCAAAGTTCGACCATACTCAAACATATATAGCGTACAAAATTTGACTGAAGTTTTCTGATTAAACTGTCCCTGTTAAAGATCTTTATGGGAAGAATTGCTTAAGAAAGAGAAGAGTTTTACTTCTGTTTTCAGGTTTAAAGAATCTGTTTAAAAGTTAGCAGCTGCCAAAGTATAGCGACACCGTTCCTGACAACAGAGCGAAAGGCAAGCACATCTTCCAGGGACATTCCTGAGGTTAGGGAAGGATTCCCTGCTTTTCTGACAACAAACTCTGTGCTGTGAGTATTTGTGTGGGCACTTTGTTTTTCAGCATGGAATGTTTTAAAAAATGCAAAGCACAGAGTCACAGGATTTATTATCCAAGCTTAAGAAAAGCAGAAACAGAAGAAAGTCTTGGGGGACATGGTTAAAAATGAAGATAAGAGGGCAAGATGGTATCTGTGTTTGAGAGGGACAAAGTAGGTCAGAGACAAAATGTTGTTATTCCTTGGGATGTGAAGAGCTTAAATGTCTTTTCTGTGGTATGTTCAAGGATTTAGTATTTCTACTAAGGGAGACAATATACAGAAAACATAAAACAGTCTCAAAGACAACAAGGCTAGAAGAGCTCTTCAGATCTCATTTAGCCTAACAACCTTCTGAAAATCTTACCAGATATACTTAGAGCATTTCTGACAAATATTTGTCTCATCTATATTTTAAAACTTCTCATAAGGAGGGAGCCTCACCTCTCTATTCCAGCCCGTAACTAACCTCATGGTTAGAAAGAATTTTTTAATATCTAATCTTGCTTTCTGCAATTTACATCTGCAGTTTCCCATTCAACGTCAGAGGACATAGATGGCTTATTCCCTTTCTTTGCAAGAGCCATACAAGACCTGGAGATTTATTGTACTTCCCAGGCCTCATCAAGTAATCACAGTCTTTCAGTGTATGCTCACGGCGCATATGTTTTTTCAAGTTTGTAGTTGTATTCCAGATGTGTACTTCAGCTCTTTCCAAAGGTGAGTTGGCAAGTTGAAAAGTGCAGAGAGTAATTTGGTTCCACTTGTTAAATAACAGAATTAGTACAAGGATCACAATTTTTCAAACAGACTTCCTGGAGAAGGGAAGTTGTACATGTATTACAGTTCTGCAGGTAGGGATAACTAATGCATGGGAGTAAAGCATTAGGAGCAATACCTGAGCAGTTTTGGTTTGTATCTCATCCACATCTTCCCCTTAACTCACCTTCATGGAAACCCTGCATTCCATAACCATTGATTTCTCTGCTTGGAAACTACCTCCATCTTTCTAAATCCAGGCAACAGGCTAAGGGCAGATCAGGAATACCAGGTGCAGGCAAGGGGTGCATTTCTTGTAATATTTCTGGTCTAAACAGAAGCAGATAGGTCAAAGGAGTTTATGTGGAGCCCTTTATTCTTAAGATAAATCAGTGCTAAATTTGGTACTTTGGAAAATCTGTCGAAGAGAAGTTTGCAAACTTAATAAATCCAAACATTACCCAAGAAAATGTGAGACAAGTACGCTATAACTTCTGAAGATCCAGAGACAAATTATGGATACAAAGTTTTATGTATGGTGCCAGCACAGGTTGTGTGGAAGGCACAGACTGAATTCCATGAGACAGGAGACTTCACAGATAAACCATATCCCTGTGATCTTCAGGAGAGCCCCCAAACCTGTCTGCAATACCTATTTGGGGAGGGAGGCAAGCCAAAACAGATGATAGCACAGTGCATTGTCAGGGCAACTCTCACTGACCATATGGTTGTGCAGTCCAAGATCCTTCTGAGCTGGACACAGTGGGATAACCAGGCTCACAGTTGGTAGCTAGGAGCAAAGGACTGTCAATAATGTTTAAAATGGGACAGGTGCCTAATGAGAATGCATAGCCAAAATGTATTAATGCACTGAAAAGCCTTAGAAATCCATCTTAGTATGACATTTGCTCACCTACTGCCAGAAATAAGGCCAACTAAAAGTGACATTTTAATATTTTTGGAGAACAGAACTGGAGCAGCAATGGACTTTTTAATGGTCCTCAAATGACACTGCTATGTACCACTCTAGGAAGCTGAAACTATGTATTTGTACATGATGATATGCAGCAAGACAATAAGGTTCTAACACGTGCATACACCTAACTCTGCAGGAAGTACACATGACAGTCTCTAAACACTCTTGCAAAACATCCACAAAACTCATTTTTCAGGATTAGCAGTACCCTGAAAACTGGAACAATCAAACTTGAAGCAAAAGCTAAGAAAAACATACTAAATCCCCTGTGCTTTTGTGCAGTCCCAAACATAATAATAGAAGTAGTAACAAAAGCAAGTTTCCTCAACAACAACAACAACAAAGTGCTTTCATTTGAGGAAAATGAAAAATACAATATAGCATCAATAGTAAGGATTCCACTTACTCATGAAAGGAGGGCTGTACCACAGCTACAAAACCTGAGATCCTACCCTGCTACACCTGTATTATTCTTTCATAACCCTTAAAGAAAAAGGAAAAGAGCATGGAAGAAGGGCACCTTACACTGGTGGAAAGGAAATCTGTTGTTAACAACATCATCCTATCTAGCAATTTGCTAATCAGTCAGAAATAAATAGCAATAACATCAAAGCCCCAAACACAGTATAAACATTGCATGACATTCAGAGACCTAAAATGATGCTTATGTTATGGTAGCTTTAATGTAGAGTTTTTCCTGCTGACATGGAGCTGGATCCATAAAATAGTATTTCTGACATGTCAGTCCACAAAAGAGCCATGGAAAAATACCAGGCCAGAGTTCTTACTCCTAAACTATATTGTTCAGAAGCTCTGGACTGTTACAGTTCAAAGGTGACTTGGCCCATTAAAGAAACGGGAAAGTTTGGATACAGATCCAAACATCCTCCATGCTTGTGATGCATCACGTGGCAACAGGGAATCAGTTTGGATTTTATCCATCTCTAATCATGAACATGCATTTTTTTATTAGGATTCCTTGGGCTATGGATGCTACCAGCTACTGGATTCTGAAAAAGACCTGGCCATAACCCATGTCTCCAATGACAAGTTTCAGGCAGGCAAGGTAGCATCTTTGCAAGCTGCCTGGGTGAGGTGTGTGAGGGTGATAAGCTGTAGTTGCCCTGATCAGTCCAGGTAAAGATGAAAAGTTCAGAGACACAGTTTATTGCTGTAGATGGGTATCAAACTCCTACACATCACTCAGAACAAGCAACTCTCCTTAACAGCATCCCAGGAATGAAAGCAGGCATCAGACCACCCCAGCCCATCAACACATGGCGAGAGCTGCAGCCTTGCAAAGACCTTTTTCCCAGTGCTAGAGCGCAGCCAAAGCAGCCCCCCCACGAGTTGCAGTGGATTCCACTGTGTCTCTGTGCCACACTGCAATACTGCTGTAAGGGAAAGCCACAATTCTGCTCCCAGGAATCCTGCAGCACATTCTGGAGACAGATTTAGGTATGCAAGTAAGACCTTTCAAAGGAAGAAGGCAGGTTAAGAACAGCAGCCCGGGAGGGAGGACAGGACAGGAAAAGCCAAGAGGCTGTGGTTACCTCTCCTGACAGATGTGACTTTGTAGAGAGGCAAAGGGTATTTGCACAGCAGGTCTCACCCAGAGTGACTGAGGCTGATGATTTCAATAACACTGCCCCAGGGAGCGAGGGGCTCCAAGCTCTGGCGAACAGTCTGAGCTGCGTCAGCTGCACCAGAGTGCTGATTAGGCACTTTCCTCGTCAGAGCAGACCCATTCAGCAGGAAATGAGGCCACATACGTGCTGCCAGAGCTGAGAAAGCCATATCCTGCAGGTCAGAGGCTCCACTCGCGTGCGTCAGCGCACTTCCAGAGCAGCTAAGGGAGGTGCATTGGTTTACAGAGAGAGCTGTGCACCCAGCCTGTGGGAGAAAAAGGCAATTGGACCGCACGTCCATTTGGCTTTTGGGATTTTTGGTACATGAATAAAACTGTGATGGTGTCAGGTAAGAGGCATGAAAAATCTTGAATAAACATTTTACAAAAGCAGAACTATCTCAGCTGCAACAAATGGGTGGAAGGGATGGAAGATTTTAACAGCAAAGTAATGCAAATCATGCAGTTGCAACCCTTGATGCTGCCTGCCCTAGTTCCATTGGCAAATCCTTCCAATCCAGGCACAAAGGAAAGTTACAGATCACCCATCTGCGACACACAGGTTAGAACTGATTTGCATAAAATCATCCAACAAGTCAGCATTAAATCCGGGAAGACAGGAGGTCAGAGTGCTATGTTTTTCCATAGCTCACTCACCTGACTAGTGGTGTCTGGCCCATGAGAAAATCCCAAGACACTGGCAAAATGTAGATTTATTTAGATATGTAAGGTGCTGGGTTGCCTAATAAATGCTACAAGTGGCAAGAGAGAGACCCGTGCATAGAAACTTACAGGTCCTGTTCCGAGCTGTGCAAAGAAAACCTCACCCTTGGTGAAAAACCTAAAAGGGTAGCATTGCCTGAGCTTATTTATGAAATGACAAGTCAAAAAGATTTTCAGCCTAAGTCACTTTTAAAATTACATTTGGAACTTTAGAATAAATATCCCTTTAAGAATAAGAATCACTTTTTATGTTCTCATGTTATTAAAGAACTTTCAGAGGGGGAGAAACAAACTAAATAATTCTACACAGAAGATGGAACTCTCAAGACACAGGGAACTGTCAAAAATACAGAGATCAGAAGCTGCAAAACAGAAAGAATATGTTTTCAGTAAACTGCCAGGCATGAGAGATTTCAGATGTGCCTCTGACTCTTCTTCCATCTTCTGTCATAGGCAAATACATCACATGAAACCTTCTCACCATTTAATCAAACTAAATCTGTCCTAAAGGTTAGGGTTAGGGTTCTTGATGCAATTAAAGGAACTGTTAAGAATAGTGCAAACAGTAATTGAAAAACAATGACAAACACTGATATAGATTCTTATAGTTCATCTTCCAGCTCTGTAGGGTCTAGGGACTTAGATGAGATCTTAGGCAGTCCTTCCTGGTATCTTTACCCCACTATTTTTTACACCCCATTAAAAGATTAGAAGACTGAAGGAATTTGAGAGTCATGGAGGCATGATTGAGCCTAGCAGAATTATATGAGAAGGTTTAAAATTTCCACACAGTCTAATATCTTTTCTCAAACAGTGGCAAGTAGCAAATGCTTTGGAAAAGAGTATGCAGAATCAATCATCCCTGGTTTCCTCTCAATCAGAAGTCCAAAGACTTCCTGAAATGGAGTTTCCATCAGGACCATCAAACTAAGTAATTGCTACAAGAGTTATTTTTGTTGAATTTGTCTGTTTGTTTTTGGATTAGCTTATCTCTTTGATAGGATTTCCTTTTGCTGTGTTAAAGGAGTAGATTTGAATCTACACATTTTAATTAGCTCCCCAGGCAGTATAACTTTTAACAACTCCTTCTGCTTCCTCAAGTCTGCTGATTGCTCTGTGCATTATTCAGACCTGTAATTCTCTTGTGAGGAATCTTCACTGTATGGACACCAAAGTCTGTCCCTGAAGAAAATGAATTGTAACATTTTAAAGGTAGTGTTCAGTTTCATAAGGATCAGATTTAGCACATGCTAAATTATCTGTGATGCATAAAAGCAGACATGTATTATCCTGCCTATGTGTTTAGTAGGAGAGGGTGGAGTAGCTAAATCTGTACTAATTGCCCTATCCAGGGAAGCAGGAATGCCAAAGTGTTTGTATCATCCACACTTCATGCAACCCAAATATATGCGCAGGCTTAACCCATCATAGATGCTGGTAGAAATATTAAATCCATGTCTCTGAAGATTTGTAGGCTTTCAAGAGATAAACACTTCAAAAGGAGCACAGGGAAAAGGCAAGAATAGACTGCAAAATGCCAACTGTTGTTGTCCTTTCTGGTCTAGCACTACAGTGCCATTTGGCAAGACAAGGACAGTAATCTTGGGGGGATGCACCTTAAACTCCTGTATCAAATTATTTAGGACATTTTTTAGAGACAGAGTGAACGCTAGTGGTCAGTAGATTTGCTGCCACAGCAGAGGGCAAACACCAGAGCGCTGTGTGCAATGGGCTGGCATGGGTGTCTTAAGCACCCTACAGAGTTCATCCCCATGCCTGCTGGTCGGCCACTCCTGCCTGCCAGAGTTCTTTGTCCCCAGACTGCCACCAACAGAGCCCACAAAAGGGAGACAGCATTAACTAAAACAATGAGGGAATGGTGGTCCTGTTCCAGTTATGGAGTGGGGTGAGTGGAATAGGCATGAGGGGACTGCAAAATGTCCAAACCTCGAGGAAAGCTGAGAGAACGCCTAATACAGCCTTCCTGGTTCCAGCACTCTACCCCGCAGCCACCAGCTGCTGGGCTGCCTGTCCTGCTCATAGAGAGGCTTTCTGTACTCAGAGAGGGAGGGAGTTTCCCACTTCACATCAACAGAGACCCGTGTGCTTGGGGCAGGGTGTGTGTGCACAGCGGGGATCGCTGAGGCTAGAGATGGAGCATCCCTGCCTAGCCCTAGTGCCACCTCACAGGCAGAGGGTGGAAAGAAAGGACAGGAAAAGGAGGCGAGTAAAAGAGGGGAACTGAATGGGGGCAGGACGATGGGAAGCGCATAGAAGTACACAGGGAGTGGAGGGAGGCAGTTCGTCAGAGACGGACGGGACGGGAGCGGAGCGGAGCCAGCGCCCCTCGGGCCATGCCCCTCCTGGCCACGGCGCTGGCCGCCCTGCTGGCCACGGCCCCGGCCCCAGGTAAGCGGCACCGGCGGGACCCCGCGATCCCGCACCGCGGACGGGGCTCTGGCAGCGCCCCGGGCTCGGGCAGCGGGACAGGCGCCCGTGGGAGCTGGGAAGCACGGCCGGGAGGGGACCCTCTCCTGCGCCCCCCGCCCCGCCGGTCCCGAAACTGGAACCGAGCTCCGCTTTTCCGGGATCCCGGCAGCAGCGCCTCTGCACAGCGACCTGGTCCTTTTTTAGAGAGGAAAACTCTTTCCATGCAGAAGTTCGTGGAACCTAACGGGTCCTCGGCCCTCTTCTGTGTCAGCCAAAGCCGAGGCAAAGGGAGGTTTGACGTTTTTTCCACAGGTGCTCTGATGCCATAGGCATCAGGTGGAAGTGCAACCCGTGGGTCAGCTATAAAAAACCTCCTCATTTAAGACCTTTATGCATCCAAAACCAAAGGTGCGTTGGACAGCGTTGTGTGTCGTGAAGCTGCAAAACAGACAGAGTCTGTGGTTGAACTTCCAGATGCAGTAAGGTTAGAGGGTGGGGAAGCCCTGCACGGTCAAGGTTAATGAAGGAGTTGATTTTGAATGTTCACCACAAAAGGGCAGGTGATGGTGCAGGCAAAGGTTTGGTTCAGGTTCATCTTTAGTTAACGCAGAAGCTTTCTCCGCGGGGGAGCCTCTGACTTGTGAAACTTGCAGACAGATCCGTTCAACTGGAAACAGCTGTTTGGTTTTTGGTGCTCTTGCTAACCAGCTCCTAATTATTTTCATTCAAACAAGAAGTTTTTCTTCTTCCTGGCTCATCTACTCTTTTTAATTGTAGAGAAATGAAAATAAAGCAGGCTTTGACAGCAGCATAGTTTTACAGAACAAACTACAACACAGATAAAAGTCATCCCATATGCTTGTAGTCATGCAAATCTGAGATCAGAAGGCAACCATCGCAGTGCCGTGCCTCTCTAGTCCCCCAGCTATCAGTGCTCTCAGCCCTGAAGGGTGGGTTGTAGATTCTGTTTATCGGTCTCCATGGAGGAAGGAAGAGTGGCCTATATAAAACACTAAACCTGGACTGTGAGCAGTTGTACACAGGAGCAACTCCACTCCTATCTCCACTGAAGTAGCTGGGGTTCTCCCACAAAAACACAGCCATGCTGAAATGGCTCACCACATGTAAGGACCTTGGCCACTGTTCCAGCACAGACAGAGGGAATAGCCCTGGAATAAATAAAAGCTGCTGCCTGCTACAAGTATAGTTTGGTACTCCTGGCACTGCTGTGAAAATGTTTTGCTATTCAGTATGGCAGAAGGCAAAGTCCAGACCTAGATAATTCTTGGAATTGAACTGGTGTAAGCAGAAGTGGACTGTTTTCAGAATAGGATTTTTTAAAACAGAGCTTAGTCAGCAGTCACCTTTCCGGACTTCCCAGAGGCTACGGAGACATGCAGGTGGAGCAAACAGCTAAAAGTTTGGGATACGGGTAGCTAGGTGTGCTGCTTGCAAAAAGGAGAGACATGTTTGCTGATTAAGCACAGTGCAAAGAAATCTTCAAATCTTTGACTCATTCTCCTCCCCCTTTCTATAAAAAAGTTTCCCTTTCCAAGCAGAAACAAGACTAAAACTCTTGTGGTGAGCTCCACCTGAGCAGCTACATCGTGCTATATTGGGAAGGCAGGAGAAGAAAAAACAGGGATTCCTCTCTTGAAACAGCAGTCTCAACTCTAGTGCTCTTGGCACACAGGCCTGCTCTCAAGTTGTGGAGAAGTCTCCTGTCCTTGGCAAGGAGCCCATTACAAGGGTAAACCTCATGTTGAGGCTGATCCAGTGCCTACTAAATACAGGAGGAACATATCCACTAGTGTCTAGGCATTGTGAATGAACATTTTCCTTTCCACATAAGAGGTAAATGAACTCTTTCCTCCAAAATCCATCACTGTTCCTCCTCTAGTGGCAGAATAAAGTCAAATTGATACTGTTTTCCTGTTTTATATAAAATATCACCTGACCCTGTTCAGCATGCGCTGATACCATGGTAAAAGCATCAGGAGATTTCCAAAGCTCTCCCGAGTGCTGCACTTGTGCAGCTGCACCAATAGGAGCTACAGAAGGAAGATATGGAGATAGTTTCCCACTGATCAGACAACATGAAGGATGGAAAATTTGATATCTCCTTATAAAAAGGCATGTCCCCAGAGAAAAAGCAGAAGTCTTAGGTATAAAATACCAATGTCTGTATGAGTGGAAACAGCTAGAAAGGGATCAGAGACTCCACATACAATGCTTCTTTATCTTCTTGCAGAGGCTTCCATCATCACCCTATCTGACTTCCTCTGTATTTTCTCTTTGGTACTTTTTGGCACTGTTCTGCCTAGTTTCGAATTAAGCAATGATCCTTTTGCCTTTTATTTTGGGACTCTGTTTCACAATTACTCCTTGCCAGCTTTTTCAAACCAGAAGTTCACATGTCAGGAAAATGACATAATTGTTTTTCTTTACAGTTTTCATGACATGCTCATAATTTCAGTAGAAAAAGGTCTGTGTTTTTCATTTACCCAAACCATAATTGTATAAATGATTTATTAAACATTTGTTGCCTGAGGACCCCAAAATGTGTTGAAATTCTTAAACTTATTTATCCAAGCTATAATTTTATAAATGATTTATTAAACATTTATTGCCTAAGGACCCTAAAAAAGTTGAAATTCTTAAACTTATTCCTTATTTGCTATGCAGCACAACCTTCAAAATTTAATCTTATTTTGATGGCAAAGGCAGCCATTTACCAGCTTCACTTCTGCCAGTAGAGCACCAAGATCAGGTAACTCCAGTGAATAATAACTGAAGTCTCGTGCCTGGAAAGCTTTTGATGGGATTCAGCCTGAATTTTAAATATCAACATAGTTTTCTACTTGTGTGCTTCCTACAATCCAAAATTATGTCTTTTTTTGGCATTTGCATGAATTGCAGACACAAACATCATGCACAGATAACTTTAACGATAATGTCAGCCATGCTTAGTGGCAGTTTCTAAAGAGATTTTTTTAAAGATGTCCTAAGCCCTTCTTTGTACAACTTATTTTCTCCTTCATAAGTAAGAAAACAATGTCTGTTTGGAAAAAGCACACCATTCAGTAGAGCTTTCTACTGAAATGACACAAAAATTAATAATTATACTATTAATTTAAAGAAAGTTCCTCTCAAACAGTTGCAGTGTAACTTCTTTAATTTAGTGGATTTACTTTAAGTAAGGTGATAAAATTCACTGCTTCATTTCACAGCTTCACTGGGGCCATAAACCCAGTGTCTGCGCCTCAAACACTCATTCAGAAATAGAATGGAAATACTTTACTTGCTTATTTTGAAGATAAATATATGTTTGTGTTTCAGGAGCTGATGTCAGACAAGAGCCTCTGCCAAAATGCTCATCGCCTTTGTTAAAATGTTCCTCACTGTTGCGCTAGAAAAGTGTCCAGAAATGAAAAAAATGTTCTCCCAGAGCTGAAATTCTCATTAGTATTTGAGTACAGTACAGTGTTCACATAACAGGAAGCTTCATGTTCACAGTTTAGAGGACATTTCATGCTTTCCAGAGTGCATTGCAGGGAGTGCTTGCTCACTGCTGAAATATGGTTCTCTCTCTAGTGAGTGCCCTCAGACTGGTAGATTACACATTACAAGTCATGTAGGGAACGCACTGCCACAGTACACCATTGGTCAAAAGTAGATCTGTCTCTGATATGACTAATAAGGACATTCTTAATGTACATTAGGAAGGAAATAAAATGAGTGTTGATTCCCATGCCTCAGAAAATCAGTCCAGTACAAATCAGTTAGATCAGGAAAGGAAAAATCTTCCTCCAATGAACAGACAGCTATGAACACTTCTTCAGCCTCTGCTTATACTGGCTGTTGTTAGAAGTAAAGCAGAGAGGAAAACAACTGGTCTAAGAGAGGTTCGTAATGAAGAACGTTAAAGACAAGAATCAGAAATTAATGGAACAATGGAATAATAATTTGCCCCAATATGATCTCATGTCATATTTTTCTGGGCAAATAATTTCAGATTAACTTGAATTTGTAGTCAGAAGGAACAATCTGACAGATTTAGCCCAGGTTTGAGATGACTGTTTAATTATGACAAGGAGAGTATTGCTTAAAATACAGGACATGGGGAACTGTAGCATATAGGGAGTTCAGTGGTCTTGCAGTGATCATCCAGGGAACAGTATCATGTAAAGTTTGCATAAATGATGTCTAAAAGAAGTAGATGGAAGCATGCATGTTGAAATTATGTGACTTTATCAAATCAGCATAAGAAAGGGATAACATATAGGAAAAACTGAGGATGGAGTAACAGAAGTTAGTAAAGCAAAGTCATGTACTTGAGTATTAGTAAGAATTTCTTTGATACACTAGGAACTGAACCACAAATGGTAAAGAAGGGAAAACACCCAAGTACGCTGTTTATTTATAAACTGACATATAATCACATGCAAAAGTGTCATGAAAAAGGACAACAGAATTCTGGGATTATAGCAGGCAAGGTATATCCCAGACACATCTGAGAAGTAATGTGAGTATTCCACAGGACATTGAAAAACTTCTTTCCAGACCCTGCCTATAATTGCAGTCAATTGCATTAAAAAGTTTAAAATAATTACAATCAAACCCAAAATCTAAACTGTAACCAGTGCAGAGAACTGCTGCAAAGGTGAATAGGGAAGGGAAGACGCTAGTTTACTGGAGGAGACTAACAGGACTTGGCTTCTTCAACTCAACAAAGCCAAGGCTGAGACAGCAGATAATTGCCTTCTATGTGGGATCAGGAAGCAAGCTGAGAGAAGAAAACACTATTTCAACTTAAAGTTGGCACAGGAACAAATGGGCATAAACTGGCTATTGAAACCATACTTGTGAGTCCCTTCCAAATCAGCATATTCTGTGATTCTGTGATCTAGCCTGGAAGTCCTAAGAAGGATGCAAGTTGTTGGAAGACCTAGTCAGGGAGCAGCTTTCCAAAAGACATTCTTGGCTCTTGCTCCAAGCTAGCTTTAGATTAACATTTGTTCAGACTGATGAAGGATTACGTGCAGTTGGTTCTATGACAGCAACAAGGTCTTCACGTCAGCCCTATGTTACTGATTAGTGACAGCAAGAATGCTATAGCAGACTCACTGAAGGAGGCCATCGTTAACATTCACAGAGAGGCAGATGATGTCAGGTAATACAAGCTCACTAAATTGTTGCACAATAAACAGATAACATCAGTTTACCTGCTGTGGGCTTACGTGCTAGGACAGATTATGGTGCTGTTGTGCCAGTATGGAGGATTCTCACCATCTTTTCTTTTCTTTACAGATGTTTGTGAGGCTTTAAATGTGACGGTCTCTCCTGGACCAACAGTGCAATACTTTGAGGGAGATAATGCTACCCTTTACTGCCACATTTCTCAAAAGAGAAAGACAGACAATTTGCTGGCTGTGCGGTGGGTCTTTGCTGCATCACCCACCCAGGAGCATTTGATGATCAAAATGACAAAGTTTGGGTCTGTCCAGTACTATGGAAATTATACTCACCATTTCCACAAGCAAAGACTTCATCTTCTTAAAGAGAAACATGGAACTATGTACAAATTTCTTATTTTAAGCCTCCAGCAAACAGATCAAGGACGTTATATATGCAAAGTCCAGGAAATTGGCAAACACAGGAATAAGTGGACAGCATGGTCAAATGGCACAGCAGCTACTGAAATAAGAGGTAAGAGACTACTGATTTCAAGTCTATAAGTTTTTCTTGTGCTGTGATCCCTTTTTTGTTTCTTACAAGTTCATCCATAAGACATTTGGACTTAGGTTATTTTAAGTATACTCTGTGGATATGAGAAGAAAATGTAATACTCAACTTCTTTACGTATGCATTGTAACTTAAACATTATTCAGCCCATAATAATATGTAAAAAAGTGAGAAGGTTGGTAGGTTTGTAGAAGATAGTCTATTTCCGTTGTCTTTTATCAGAATAGCTGTAATTAAAACTCCTTTCCATTCAGCTACAGGTCTGTGGTGGGTTGACCTTGGCTGGACACCAGGTGCCATTAACTCCATACCAGCCAGATACCATATAAGGTGTCTACAGCTTTGCTATTGAGAATAAACAAATACCACTGTTAATTAAATATAAAGAGGCAGAAACTGGAGAGAAATTAACATATTTTCTGAGGAATATTCAGTGGGTCTCTCAGAAATAGAAATATTATATTTTAGATCCATGTTTTACCTCTCTCTTGCTGTTTCCCTTGCTTTTAGTTCTAGTCTAGCAGCAGTTTGTAAGCAGCACTTCTAGTGTCACTTCTGTACTATTGTTTATACCAGTTGTAGCCAGAAAGCAGAACTAGAAAAGCAGTGGCCAACCTATTGATATTGAACTTTGGATAAAAAAGCAATGAGTGACATATGTGAACCAAGTTGAAAATGAGCCATCTCTTCAGGAACTCAAATCTTATGCCACCACACCCACACTTTCAGAGATGAAACTGGTGAAACACGGTGAAACTGCATTTAGAGAATAGACTTCATGTCATTAGTGTTAGCTGGCAAACTAGCTCTCGTTTGTGGCTTTATAAGCAGAAGAGTTGATTTCCCACAGGGCCAACTCTCAAGATAATGCCAGAAAGCAGTTAAGAGTGTTTTCTCATTCACTGAATGATGGAAGTTCTTAAATGCCTATAGTGAAACGTATAGATTTGTCAGGAGTACTTGGAAAGGGAATGGCATGTTCCAAGTAAGTGGCAGCAGAAGACAAAAAACAATATAAAACCAATATAAAATATTGTTACACCACCTGTCATGTCCCTCCTCACAAAAAGCTGCCCAGCATCTTTCATAGCTTCTCAGGCCATTGCTAATTATAACACAGAAACCTCGCATTGCTCTTCATAGCTAAAGTGTGGGATTCAGATTGATTTAGTTATTGCATGGGAGGCAATTTGTAACTTATCAGTCCAGTCCTTAAATAATATTTTTCCCTTAAATAATATTTCTAGTGTAAGTTATTAATAGATAATCAGTATAGGGATTTCAGACTCGTGACTTCATCATTTTCACACTGTCTGTTCATCTGTATTCTCTCTGCTTCAAATGTGATCCAAAGCAGAGCAGGAACCCTTGAGGCAAGGGAGAAGGCTGGCCAACCTGTAGACTAACCACACCGACAGTACACCCTGTGGGGATCTGAGAAAAACACCACAACCACCCTGGCCCCCCGAAAGGGCATTTATTCCAATTCTAAATCCAGATTAAAGATACCAAACGATATCGGAAAAATGACATGTCTTTGAATGCCATAGTAACTGTTTTACTGCTTAAAGCCACTTTCCTGGAAACAAAGTACTGCCTTCCCTGGCATTCTGCTAATGCACTGCGAGTGTACAGAACTGGCTACGCCTGGGAGGGAAGGCAACTCTTCTCTGAGTAGCGGTAAAATTTCCAGTTTTCCCAATGGTAACACTTGGGCTTTTCAAGGAAATTTTATTCCAAACACATTTTGTATTTTGTATTATGTTCAGTTATACTTTTTATTGCAAGGGGATTTACTTATATTACAATTAGATCCAGGATGCAACAAAAGGAGCAGTACAAATTGCCTGAAACATTTGGATACTTCAATTGTACTGCTTGTACAAATCAGCTAACAATGTTCCAACACATCACCATTGCTGTGTTGTCTAACATTTTGTTCCAGCTAATGTGCCTGCAGTTATGCACAAATTCAAAATAGTATCTTTATGCTAAAGCACCAGGCAAACTTATTGAAACTTTGCACATCAAGCGGTGGCAGAAATAGAATAGTCCCTTCTTTTTTTTCAGTTCACACAGGAAGAGCAGGTCACTGTGCAAGACAGAAATTTTCAGAGAGAAAAGAAAAAGGTCATTCCGCTTCTTCAAAAATGTAACTTGCTCTGGAAGCAAACTGATGGCTGGATTTGTTGTATCTACTGCTGTGAATTTATTGAGATTCTGTTATTTGCTAGCAAGTTTTCAAGTGTAAATTGGTGTAGGCCATTAAGATTGCAAATGTATTTTGTTGTGACACATACATTTATATACAACTACACATATTGGAGTTGTGGAAAAACAATTGAGCTACAGTTACTTAATGTCTAATAATGGCAGTTAAAAGTTTAGCTACATATCTGGCTTCTGCTTTAGGGACAGAAAACATTTCTTCAGGAAAGAAACCTCGTTGATGGAGATGGAGTCCTTACAGTGCCTCATTTGCTGTGCTTATGTCAACTACAGCAATTTTGTAGTGTTTTCAGAAGGTCCAGCTGAAATATGAACTCTTGCAGTTTTCCCCTTTAGATGCAGTGAATACAAGACGTCAAAGAGGATTTATAAAAAGGCTACTGTTAAATCTTGTTAGTAAAACCAGGAGAAATCCATGTTACCAAGAAGTGTCTCCTACTTCAACATTGCAACATCTCTCTAAGCAAAAACTGAACCTTTCCCCCTTCCCCCATCTTCTTATCAAAGGCATCTTCTCCTCTCCTGTGCTTGTGTAGTCAATATTAGCCTAAAACCACATTAGTGGTCTTCATTATAGTACAGAATGCATCAGAAAACAGTTTGTTTGGGCCAAAAATAAAAAAAACCGCACCAAAATTAAAAAAATAGGAGGTATCAAAACATGCTCTCCCACTCCCTATCAGAAAATTCAAAATAGTCAGTAATCAGGACAATATGCAGCACCTCCAAACCATAATTTACAGTCAGGTAATCCCTCCGGGTACTGCACATCTCTTTGGAAGAGCAATATATGTTCCAAATTGTTTACAATCCAAGAGAAGAGGCTTCTTTTCTTGGGACAAACATAGAAAATTAAGCAGTCCAACTATAATCTTACTGGCATGGACAACAAAAACAAGTAGAGATGATCACAAGAAGCTGTCTTGTTAAGTTTATGTGTCAGAATTTCTCAATTTCTCAAAGAAGAAAGTCTGAGTTCTATTAAATATTAGTTGCAAGTGGCATTTTCTAACAGTAAAACTGTTGCAAGATACAGGAATGCAAGATTATTTCTCCCCCCCAAATAAGTAAGACTCCTTCCTTTCCAGGGAAGTTATTCTGAAATACTTGCCAAAAAATCTACACGTGATGCTTTCATGTAACAAATTAATAGATTTGTTAAAATATTCAGGATGAGGTTCCCATTATAACTGAATAGAAGATTTCATTAGTCCTAAAAGTTCTGTATCCCTTGAGTTAGTCCCACACCTCACATCCCTGCAGGGCACTTCTTAATGAATTACCTTTCCAGTAAGATACTTTTTCTCTGATGATTTGCCACATGAAACTCTCTTGGGATGTTCAGAACTCATTGGCAATCTGGAGGACATCACCAGAATCCTATCCTATTACAGTGATTGCTAGCAGAAATAAAATCATGGATTAACATAAGGGACATCATCTAATCTGATGTCATAAAAAATATCAGCATGCATAAACAATCTGTCTGAGAGCAGCAGAAAGGGTTTTGAACAGTGATCCAGTATTCAGAGCATTTGGGTTCTAATGCTAGGCTGTACAGCTGTTATGATACTGAGAACTTGAGCTGTTCTGCACTCAACAGTCAATGACCATTGATACAGCAGTGACAGGGCAGTTTACATTAGTTAAGTTGTTCAGCCTGGTCTGTTCCTACATTGAAGCCAAGGACACTGGAGGTAAGTAGATGTGTTCTGCTTTACAGCTCAGGTAAGTGATTTCTGAGCCATTTGGACATACCACAAAAAGTCCATGCATGTGTGGGTGGGTTTTTTCACATAGGCAGGCGTCATATCCATGTATCTTTAAAAGGCACAGCATAGAAACCAGCCTTTGAGGAAAATAAGAAGAAAAAGAACTCATGAGCAGTGCTTTCACTTGGGGTCTCTCCATGTGTAATTTGGTTTGGAAGGAAGGCAAGTTGAGGAGGATGGGGGCCTACAGAGGCAGTCCTGAAGCTGGGAAATGCTATCACAGAATCATATAATGGGTTTGGTTGGAAGAGACCACAGTGGACCATCTGGTCCAACCTCACTGCTCAAGCAGGGTCATCCTAGAGCACATTGCAGAGGATTGTGTCCAGCGAGTTCTTTAATATCTCCTCTGAGGGAGACTCTGGGCAATCTGTTCCGGTATGTGGTCACCTCCACAGTAAAGAAGTTCTTCCTCATATTCAGGTGGAACTTCCTGTGCCTCAGTTTCTGCCCTTTGCTTCTTGTCCTAGTGCTTGGCACCACCAAGAAGAGCCTGGCTCCATTCCCGCAGCACCCTCCCTTCAGATATTTATAGACATGGATAAGGTCCCCCCTCAGTTGTCTATTCTCAAGGCTGAACAAGTCCAGCTCCCTCAGCCTTTCCTCATAAAAGACAAGCTAGTCCCCTAATCATTTTTGTTACCGTCCACTGGACCTTTGTTACCCTCCACTGCTCCATGAGCTCCGTGTGTCTCTTGTACTGAGGAGCCAGAACTGAACACAGCACTGTACTGCTGCATGGAGTTATTCTTCTCAACTGCAGAACCCTTCATTTGCCTTCGTTGAATTTCAAATGGTCAAGGACCTTCTGAAGGGCTGCACAGCACTCCAGGGTATCAGTCACTCCTCTCAGCTTTGTGCTGTCAGCGTGATAGCAGAATTTACTTCAGTGCCACGTATTGCTAGAACAACTTCCCTGTTTTTTAAAAAGAGATGTGCCTGATGTGGTTTGCTCACAGTCAGTTCTCAGGCAGTCTTCAGATCTGTGTCCTTCAGTAAAGTCACTCTTCTTCCCATTATTTTTTTTTTACTTAACTTCTAAGGCTTAGAAATACACCACAGTGTTAAATCTTCTTATTTTTAGCTGTAAGAGAAAACAAATTCTCATTCTCTTGAGCATAAGTTTTCCATCTCTGCTCTCAGAAGTAGCCTGGAAGATATTCTTATAATGCTGTTGTGTAAATAAAGTGTTTCATTGAAAGGTAATTATCCTGTGAGATAAAGCAAGATCTTAGTGCACTGAAGTCTAAGGCAGAATACACTTACTTCAAGAGGTCTAAACCTTTTATGCCATACAATTTTTTAGTTCTTGTCATGTCTTTGTTTTTTTTTAGTGATTTCATCAAAATCTTCTGATCATCCCATTTTCAAGAAAACCCATGAAGCTTGGAAGTTTTTTGAAGGTAAGGATGCATCTAACTGCTACTGCTTTTATACACAATGTTACTTTTGTCCAATGCTACAGGACAACTGAAGTGCCCCAAATCAGGACCAATTTTGCTAGTTTCTGTGCAAACCCAGGCCTTGCCTGAGAAACCATCCCACAAAGTACAAGGTGGGCAAAAGAGAATAGTACAGTCCACCTTCAGTTTCTCATATATCTGTTATGGTCAATGGGAATTTCATAGAACATTCTGAGCTGGAAGGGACCCACATTGGATCATTGAGTCCAACCCAAGTGAATGGCCCATAGAGGGATTGAACCTACAACCTTCATGTTGTTAGCACCATGCTCTAACCAGCTGAGCTCATCTCAGGGTCACCAACCTATGCCTGGCTAATCACACAATGCAAATGCAGAGCCTTATTCAGGAAGGTGTTGCGCATGTCTGCAGAGGTACCAAGAACTCTACACTCCTGGTTGCCTTAGAAACTGCCCAGTAAACATGCTTGGCACTGCAAGAGCACCTTGAAGTTCCCTTAAGTTTCAAGGCAAGCAGTATTTTCTGTTTAGATTGGTGGACAACTGTTCCATGAGACTGGAATCCAGAATTTGCATGCAGTTAGGACTCTCTCCTCCTCCTCCCCTCCCAGTCCGGACCGCTAGTGAAGTGCCAGCACAGCACTTAAAACTGCTGTGCTTCCTGCCAGGCAGGAATGCTCACTTACAGGACGGCCCTGATTCTGTGGAGAGCCTTGCTTTTTAAACCATAATTTATAAACTATATTGTTGCACTGTGTAAGGGGAATGAAACACAGAACTGCAGGTCAGGGGTCCAGTTCCAGCAATGCTATTTTCTACAAGAACACTTGACCTCTGAGGCTTAGTTTCCTCTCTGTGAAGCAGGAAAGAAGCCAATATTCCCCCCTAAGGACATCTCAAGGCATTAATGGTTAGAGCATCCTTAAAGTACTCTATTTAGAGTTCTAGTAAAAGCAGAAATAAGTCATTAAAAATTTCTTCTCCTTCTGAACAAAATACTCCATCTTGATCTGCCATGGTACAACTCCTGTCAGCTCCACTGGGAATGAGTTACAGCACCTGAATGAAAGCCATAAAGGGAGATTGAGGCTGTAGTTTGAAAAATAAGAAAAAAATCATACAAACATTTCAAGCTAGTGGTGCCAGCAGAAAAAGCAATTGTAGATTTTCTACCTTCTTCCCCAGCCACTCAGCACTCCCCCCACTTGTTTTATTGTGTGTGTGTTTGTTTTTTTTTCTTTTGTTAACAAAAAAAAAAGTACTGCTGTTTGAACTGAGAAACAATCCAGCTGAACTCCATTTGGGTTTTGGGTTGCCACTCAAAACAAACAAACCAAAACCAACCAAACAACAAACAAACAAAACCCAAACAAAAAAAACAAACACCAAAGCAGTCCTTTGCCCACTCCTAAAAGTCAGATCTCATAGGTGTAGTTACACCTATTTGCATTTATGGACACTTCAACCAAATTTTAAACTGAGCAGGATTCTATAGGAAAGTAACAAGAGGGTTAAGCTACTTCTGAACTGTAACTCTACATCTTTAGGGCCACCCTCTATTTAGATCTTGTAGATGTAAATTTTTGCTATTGTGTCATCATGAAAAATACAGCTGCAACACTAACTGTCATCTGTGCTTGGTTTTCAGATCTATATGTGTATGCAGTGTTCGTGTGTTCCATAGGAATCATCAGTGTCCTCCTTTTTACGCTTGTCATTCTCTGTCAGTCACTTCTGAACAAGAGGAGATCCACAGGTGAGTGAGATGTAATTCTTGACGACTTCAAAGCCCTTATCAAAAAAGGGGCCAGGGGAGAAGAGAATGCAGAAGCAGCAGGAAAAATAAATATTTCTTTTCCTTGATTTTAATAAAAAATAAAAAGGTATGAAAAAAATTCTGCCAGCCAAACTGGAACAAAGGCATTTTCCTCCCTTTGAGTATCTCTCTCTTCTTTAAATTTGCTTTGAACTTTTCAAAAATCTTTCCCCTTCGCACAAGCATAAGTTGAGGATTGTTAGGACTTCTTTCAAAGGAGACTAAGGAGACTTAACTATCATTAAGTTGCATTCTGACCAGAATCTAGCATTTTGCATGAATCATGTTTCTGCAGACACATAGAGTGGTTTCAAAGGAGTCTTGCTCTGTTCTGTTTTATTCTGCCTTCCTGAGTAGCTGTCAATATTCTAGGGACTGTGAGGACCTTTATTAGCACTTCCTCATTCATAGCATTTTTTGAAACTAAAGCGTCATTTCGACATTCAAATCTGTCTTTTCTTTCAAGATCAAGGATTACTGTTTGACTCTTCTTCAGAGAGGTTTTCTCAGGGAGGCTACATTTGAATCAAAGCAGTCCTTTTGCAAACAAATATGCTGTTTTAGATCTGTGGAGTAACCAGTGCAGGCTCTACATTCATTTTGGTGTAAATGTGGTTTATTTGGAGATCTCACCCAAGCTTCAAGGATGAGACACCAGCATGCTTAGCAAGTCACCAGGTTAGAGGAGAGCGTAAGGACCACCTCTGAACAGAAGGTTTCAGAAGGAGCTTGGTTCTTTTTAATGACAGGAATGAATCATGACTTCGGTGCGTCTGCAGCACTACACACATACCACAAAGGAATGAGTGACTCAGATACACAAGTGAGAAGACATGTAAACCAAAAATAGATGTATAGAGAAGCCCTTGTCTGACCACAAACACATTTCAGGCTGTGGCTCCATCTTCCTGGTAGTGCGTCCAGTAGAGTAACTGATTCTAACTGAACCCAGCAACGCTGCTTGCCAAGAGGAAGGAGCAAGATCGATGTTTTTCTTCCTACCCTGTTAAGTGATGACAAAGGTTTTGTGCCAAGGGAGTACCCACACTTAAGTATGTTGGTCATGGTGAGTCACTCTGAAGCCACAAGCACCAGATTGATGCATCCCAGTTTTTCATGAGCAGACCCAATTCGTCGATTAGAATTTGCTTCTGGTTTTGGCAGTTTACACTGGTGTAAGCATACAAGCAGCTTGGAGAAAAGGCCTCTTTACATTGAACCAACACCAGTTAAATCATATATAATATAGAATAATCATATACAGCAGAGAAAAAGTAATTTCTTCTAAGCTGCTAAAACCTTTCTTTGCTTCCGTAGTATCTGAATAATTGCAGGCCTCACCAAATTTTTATTGAAGTGTTGAATATTATGCAGTAAATTCTAGCAGCATTAAACTTAAGGGTTCAATGAAAATATTACAGAATAAAGCTTAGCAGACAGCCAGTCATATACAATTACAAGATTTTCAGGCAAGTTTTTCAGCTGGGACCACCTGATCAGGGTATTTTCCAGAGCCACATTAATTGGCTCAGCACCCAGTCAGGCATCAGGGTATTAAAATTTCTGAAACAGCAGCGGAAGGAGCACCAGCCCCACATTGCTTTTTTTCCCTACAGCCTCTGAGATATGTCCCAAGCTCAGCCCTGAGCCTCTGCTCACAGAGCAGCACTTCCCTGAGATGCTATTTCTACACAGCACATGGGCATGAGGCGCAGAGCGCCCCTCCTCTTTCACAACTCCTCTACCACCCCCAGAAGAGCCTTCCAGGGATTAGTGTCTGACCACAAGATATGCACCCTGTCAGCCAACAGCAGTACTCTGTGATTCAGTCTGTAAGCACAAGGCATTATTGCTTAAAAACCATTATCTTACCTCCTCTCCTGTATTAGCACTCTGTACCTCCAGTGTAGGCAGGACTAGACAGGTGCAAATATTCATGTGAAAAGAGCTTGCAGTGAAATCATGAAATCCATCCTTCCCTGAGAAAGGAGAAAAGACTGCATCAGCAAAACAGTCCTCTCTCTGCATAACCCTAAGCCTCCCAGCAGGCTCCAGGCACAGCCTTCTTCCACCTGCAGTGATGTGCTGCCACATCATCTTCCTTAGAGGTCCTAAAGGAGAAGCCTCACCCTGCTCTTCCCTTTGAGACCAGGTCAGGGACAATCAAAGCTGTCTCCTTACTTCATTTCGCTGGGCAAATTTCCATCTGGGCTTTTCCCTGAACCTCTCCAGTTACCTCCACCCCTGCCACAGAGACACCAGCAGCTTCCCTCCACCCTCCCACCACAGCAGGTTCCCCTGCCCAGTTATTTGGCCCAAATACCGCAAGGAGGGTAATGTGTTCTGCCCCACCCACACAGAAGAGAGTGGAGGCAGGCACCAAAGCACAGGGAGAAGAGGGAAGCAAAATTGCCCACCCTCTACAAGAGCAGCCCCACCTGATCTTGAATAAGGCGGAACTCATACCTAAACTAAAAGTTGGAATTTGCCAAAGATGAAACTGGAGAGTGGTTGAGTTGCCATATCTGGAGACATTTAAAAGACAAGTAGGTGTAGCACTTAGGGACATGGTTTAGTGGTGGACTTGATATTGTCAGGGTTAAAGGCTGAACTCAATGATCTTAAAGATCTTTTATGTCTAACATCATGACATTTAAACCTAAATGATTCTATGATCCCTCTGGAGTGTCTCTCTGTGAAACCTGAGCAGATCGTGGCTCACCTTAGGACTCTGGCATGAGAAGGGTAACACTGAACCCAGTTCCTCACTGAAGGAGCTCTCTCAGTTTGACCAGATTGGCACTGCATCTGGGGCTGGCCCATAGCACAGGGAGCTATGGGATGCTGTGGGAAGCACCAGTGGTTGCAGCTGGCAGTCCCTGTGTGGTTCTGGTAGGAGCCTTTGCCCATTTGTTACAGAGTAATTGCTCTTCCTAAGTCCTGGTTCAAAGGATTGGAATATTTACTGCAGGGCAAAACCAAATAACATATACCTAGAGATGCTCAAAAGTGTGTCAACACTGTACGTGAGCATCCCCTTACTCCCAAAAGGTCCGGCCTACTGTTCTCCTGTGCATTTAAAAAAGGCCTGACAGGTAGATGGAAGCACTGCCTTTCCTGTCTTAGACATGTGTTAGCCCTAGCTCCCAGTACTCTCAGCTCCCCTTTGCTTAGGACCAAAACACACCTCCTAGCAGCTGTGTAGCTCCCTTGGGATGGGAGGATTTAGGTAAGACCAAAACCGAGAACTTTACCATAAAGAGGGGCATAGTCACATGAGTGCACTGCTGTCTGGTTTTCATGGCTCTATAAAGAACTGAGAACAGGAAGGGAGGGGGATGTCTATTTTGTATTCAACTTCACATCATGACCCAGAGGTGCACCCTCTCATCCTTCTGAGAAGTAAGTTGGCAATAGGTCGACCAGAAGAGCCAGTCTGTTCTCTCAGAGAAGCATAGAAACCATGAAGCCACAGAAGAGCTTCTTAATAACCCTGGCTCCTAAGAGGCTGCAGTGGAGGCAGCTGTCCTTGCTCAGAACTACTGACTCAAAGGGATACGAAGTGGAAGGATTTGCACAGCTCACACACACAGGATTTGCACAGCTCACACACACAGCTGTCAGGGACAGGATAGTGGCTGGACTGGACTTCTGATCTGCTCCCAAGAGGCAATCCCTTTATGCCTGTGACCACAGTCTAACTTACATTAGGAACAGCAGTGGCTCCTGTGGGTCAATGGTTTATTTCAGGCTTCTGGAAATAAATACAGGCACCACAAGGGAAATAAAAGTCTTCAAAGTAAAATTACTGGCCTGCTGTGCTTTTCCTTAGCAAGCTGTCTTTTGGCTGGGCTGACCACTGGAATGTGTGTTGTTGAGCACTTCCACAGCAGATTTTTGTTGTTGTTTCATACATTCCCCTCTCCCAAGCCTAGCTATTGTCTTTGAGTCAGACTACATTTTAATGCACAATATAATGTATGGTGATGATCAGTAGTTCTCCCAGTGTAACAATCTGGCAAATCCACAGTCTCAGCAACACAGGTCTATCTGCAGTGCGCATTTGTAATTCATAAACTGTGTTGGTGCGAAGCCACATTTTCTTTCTTTTTTTCTTCTCTTTAACAGTGAAGCATTACCTGGTGAAATGCCCCCAGAACAGGTAGGAGATTATACATCTCTTTACTATAACCCAAGGCACCAGTTCTGGTTTTGTTTTGCTAAGTATGCTGAAGAAGATGAGGAGTGTTTTCCAAAATGTTTACAGAAAGATAAAGAGTCCCAGATCATGACTCATGAATGTGCCAGCTGGGCATGAAAAGGGAGATCTGCCTAGGCTAGTTGTAGGTCCTGAAGGTGCTTCAGTGAGAAGCCTTGCTTACTGAAGAATCCTGCTTTCATCCTGTGTGTCTTTCTAGGGCTTCTCAACACCTCACAGGATGGTAATGACTTAACACCATCCATGTACATGGAACAAATCCCAGTGTTACCCAGCGATTTCCACACCCAGGAACAGGCAGTGGGGCTCAAAAGCAGATTTTCAAGAGCCTATTCTCTGATAAAGACTCTTAAGTGTTGGGAAAAATTCTACTTCTGCTTCACTCATTAATCATTGTCCCTTTAAATACCACGCGCTGCCAAAAATTTTTAATGGTGTGATGCTATAAAACTGATTTCTGTTGCATGATTTTCCTGAGGTATATATTGTGCTGGAACTGCAGTAAAAAAATATGACAAGTATTTTACAAACAAAAAAAAAAAGATGAAAGAGGGATGCCTTGTAACAACACAGAAACACAGCTGTTTCTCAGTTTTCAGTGACATAAACCATGTGTTTCTAGCCTTGTAGTTCAAATCCAGTGCATCTTGGTATCACATACTGTTTCTCATAGTATCTTTAGATACTACAGGATTCAATGCCAAGTATAGCACACACTAGATCCTCCAACAGTGTGATTTTTAGTGCATTCTCACGGGATTATCACTGAATTCAATCTAACTGACACTCAGATGGAAGTGAAGTCACAACAAAACAGCACAGAGTTCAGGAGAGGCCAGTACAAACTGAAACTTTCATGTTATTCATGGAAAGATCTTTGTTCTGTGACCCTGACCAGCCATTGCACCACACCAAAAACTTAGAGAGACAGCTCAGCAGTTTCTATTTTTCCCTGGATGTTTTCTCTTTCCCCCTTCTTTATTAGCTGCTGGGACAAAGTTGGAATTACAAGAACAAACAAACAGAAAAAGAATGGGGAGGAAATCAGAGTAGATTTGTGAAGAACACAAAAGGAGAAGAAAAGTGAGATCCAACTGAAAAACTGGAGCATGGCAGTCAGATAAAAAGACTCATGCTACAAAATCTGCCTCTATGGGTATAGATGAAGTTGCAGTGATGCTACTGCAAACACTAAACTTAGGAGGCTGAATAGCAGAGAGAAAACAAGCCAATGTGATTTTTTCTCCATAAAACAGAATATCCAGAAATGAAAGAAATGTGTGACTTTATATGGATAAAAATACAGTTTCATGTGTTTCAGTGTGACAAGGTGTGCTAATGAAATCCTTGATCACAAAAATGCATGGCTAAAGTGCATTGAGTTCAGGGCTTTAAAATTAAATAGCTGTTACCAGTATCATAATTTTTGTAATGTTTCACACATGGTACCTTTGATTTTCCACCCGCTGCTCAAAACACAAACCATTAATTCCTTGAACTCATTACTCTTCGCCTGCACATGCCTTGTCTTGGAACTTATTCCAACACGTTTATACCCAAAACCCAGTATCCAAATACCCATTAGGCCCAACTGATTAACTAATTTGCATGAGATTCTTGCCATTTAAAATTACTATGCTCTTCAAAATTCAGCCTTGATTAGAGAGGCTTAGCTCAAACTCCCTTAGTGACATTTCAAACACAGAGCAGAATCCAGTTTCAAAATTACATTAATAATCTGGTGTCTAAGAAATGTCTGTACTCCCACTGCAGTAATACCTAAGCATCTTAAAATGTTTTATGTCTTGACATCAGAATAGTGTTTTTACTTTTAATTGGAATCTAAAGCACAACAGGCTAAGTGATTTGTCCCAGGTCTCACAAAATGGCCGTGGTAGAAAAGAAAATTAAAACCAGATTTCCTGAGTAGAACAAAGCAAATGTAAGGTTTTGGTTTGCTACTTGACCAACAACAAATTAAGGGAAAAAAAAGAGTTAACCAAAACCTATTTCTTTACCACGTTTTAAAAATAACTATCTAAATAAAAAAGTACAGTTATTTTTGGTTTTCCAAACCACCTAATTGCCTTTTCTGGTGTTTTCTTTTCTTTAAATACCCTTCTTACTATTATTTTCCTTGTTATTTAATCACTTTGTCAGTTTTCAAATCCAGAAACCACCAGGAGGTGTAGCTTTTAAAACAGGATTTTTTCCCCCCTGTCCTTTTTATTTGTTTTGGCCTGAACTCTGTAGTCCTTCAGTGACTGCTCTTCTGGAGTAAGTAATTTACAATTTGAGGTGAATTAAGTGCTCACCTCAGAAAGCTGTCCATCTCAACACTTTGTTTCCACGGTGCCAATCTAACACCATAGGAGCAAATTTCTCCAGACTGAACCAGAACGAGGTACCCAGTCCATTCCTGGCATCTTTCCACGCAGCTCCCCTGTCTGTAAAATATCGAAGCAGCTTCCAGTTAACTCATCCCCCTGCAGACTTTTGACATGAGGAAATGGCTGGTTTAGATGACAACAGGAAAAGTTCCAAATCGTAGACTCTAGTAAGGCTAGTATAGCCAAAATTCTAGTGGTTTCCCAGCTCTTGGAACAGCCATGGCCTCCAGAGAAGTTTGCTGTCCTGGTTCCATGATGATTAGACACCTTCTACAGGTTATTTACTCAAACTCCTCTATTTTTTTCGCTCTCTAAAAACTCATTAGATCCTTCAAAAAATGCACAACGTGACACTGTTGAAATAGAAGCCAGGAGGCTGGAGGAGGAGCTGGAGATAAAAACCTAACTTTCCTTTTAGACATAGAACAAGACAAGCTTACAAAGAGGCAGTGTTTCAGAGCCAAGGAGTCTTTTCAGAGCCTCCTTGTTTGGTTTGAGGAGCTCAGTTCTAAGACAGCAAATATAGTTATTGTATCTCCCAGAATTAGTTAACCCTGTATGGCCCTGGCATTTAGAAGAAACGTGTAAATCACAAATAAATTTCACTTTTCCAGTGGCAAAGCAGGAATAATAACTAATGCAATGAATTGACAGTAAGCCTTTTCATATATTGTGCTTAAAGTAGCAGTATCAGAACAATAGTACTTTGAAGCTACACATCTGCCTCAATGACCTTGCATTATTAAACACCAAAACATTTAAAAAAATTATTCTCATCCCCTTTTTGGTGTTTTTTATTCGCAGTTTGCTGCTTGGGCAAAGTAGCCAGGCAGGACAGTTTCATTTCCTGCCAGTTTTAAACAATTTTATGTCTTGATTTTAATAGAAAAACAAATGGGTGTTGTGGGGTAAGTTCATAACAATGCAGGCAGACTTTGAAATTGTTTCAGTGTAACCCTCAGTTTACATAACTGGTGTCATGTATTTATAAATCATGAACATATTTTACTTTTTAAATACTTTCTAAAATGTTTGGCAGCAAACCTATGTTTTTCACTCAGTACATGAGCAGAACTTGGGAAAATCAGCAAACCAGGGTCTTTTTTGTAATCTATGCAAGTGTAAATCCAGAGTGATTTTACCAATGGAAGTGACATTCATTTGGATTTACAACTGTGTAAAATGGTAATATCTGTTCTTTTGTTGTTCTTGTGTGGGAAATAGCTGAGACATCTTAACTTTCATTAAGTCTTTGGCCCAGTTTGAATATTTTATTCTATTAATATAAAGAGAGTGTTTCATTATGCAAAAGAACCTGGAGAGGAGCAGCAGCCTGGGACAAATGATTTAAAATTCAGTGAAATCAGTGTTATCAGTGTTACAATCACAGAGACCCTGACTGGATCCCATTGTGTGGTAGAACTCACCAGCACAGAACAGAAAAGTCCCCACAACCATACTGCCTTAATCTTTGCCAGGGTGAGCCCAAGGTCAGATGCAGCTGACCAACAACTGCTTACCAAGTCACCTTCTTCACCGTAGTCATCATAACTAACTGGTTTACAGTCTCCTCCCACCCCAGCTGTAAGTTAAGACTTTTTTCATTATCAATTAAGCCAATGCAGTTTTATTTCCCTTTAGCTGCAAGCTGGGAGCCCTTGCACAGTCAGTTACCACAGCTCAGCTGACACACGGTGGCAATCGCTGCAACCTGACTGCATATCTGAGCCCTAAATATTCAAGGCAGGGTTTATTACCTCAGGCTTTGGGAGATGATAAGGGTGAAAAATCCAGTCTTAGAGGATGTTAAACTGCAATAGTCCAAACACAGAAGCTGTCTTAGATAGGAGTCTATTTCCGGTATAACCTGTACTCTTCCCTCATAGCTACTAGAGCTTTTTCAGCTTAGATGTATTAGAGAATGCCCAAGTTAGAGATTGGGGCAGTTTCTTCATTTTATATTCTCTGAGCACACTTGGCTCCCATGAGGAAACTAGTTTTTGCAAATGTGGGTTTGTGAGTTGCCTGCAGACATATTGCATGCTCTCCTGGCCTGCTGGCCCCTCTGCCAGTCTTAGCCCACAATCTGCATCGAAGGTTTTGCTTTGCTGTACACTTTCCATGAGAGCTTATGCAAGTCACCTAATCTGTCTGTGCCTCTGGCCCTTGAGGGTAGGCGGATAGAAATTCATCCTGCGTGCAGCAGTGGGGTCATATGTGTTTTAAGGAATAAGTGCTACGAACCTGACAGTTTGTATTTTCTGTGCCAGGATGAATCAGACTCTTTGAGTTTCTCAGCCACACTGTATGGCTGAAAAAATGTAAGACCCAGAGATTCTCCAACCCCCACAGGAAGTTTTTCATTATATCCCTGATCACAATTGTGGTTATTGGGCAGGGACTCTCAAAAGTGAAAGGTGGTGTGTTTGCATGAACTCACTGGAACAAACTGTCTTTCCCTCCATTGCCTTCATTTTTCCCTCACTTTTGGCCTGTGCTTTGCAGCTCTGGGGAGACAGTTACCAGTGTGACAAGTTTGTCTCCTCTGCAACCTAAGAAAGTAAAGAAAAAGAAAGAGAAAGAGAAACTGGAGCAGCCACCAGCCATCCCAGCAAAAGGTATGAAAACAGAGACACAAAGCTATTTCAAGTCCTAGACACAACCATGGAGGGCCAGAAGAGCGTGAGATGTCAGGACTCCTGCACTCGGCCACTGACTTAGTGAGGTGACCTGTGCTTGCTCCCATCAGTGGGGAAAGAAAAGGCTCTCACCTCCCTGCAGCTTTAACCACTGGGAGAAGCTACTCACTGAGTCCAAGCAAGAGGTTTCAGCTCCCACTAACCAGAGGGGGAGAGAAACCTCTGTAGCAACATTCACCCTGCTCAAAGAGAAGGTTAAAGTTAGGCAAGTCGAAATTACATGTTGGGGGTATTCTGAGGAAAGGCAGCAGATTGCACTCTTAAAATTGCAGGTGCATTTGGGAAGTCAAGCAAGCTGAGCTGATAAAAACCAGCCCCTCAAGGACCTCACTCTCAAAGAGGTTTGTGACTCTGGGATCAGACTCACAAACTCTTGGATGTACTTTCTGAGCACCACTGCCAGTGCTAAGCCAGTGGCAGAGAGGAGGGAAAGGACCTGAAGTTTTACTGTGGGTTAGAGCACAAGTGATCAGTTCTCAAGGGGTGTATTTGCTCTAGCATTTGCACAGAAACCATGTCCTGCATATCAGGTACTTTAATCTTACGAATTTTTCTAATTCATGAGCATTATGCTCCATTGTAAAATATGTTATCTGAAATATGATTAATCTCTGGTATAAGTACATGTATTTGCTCCTAATTTGCTATTAATCTATAATTTATAAATTGCTAATACATATACTAAAGATTACAGTGAATGATAATAATATGAAATGATCCCTTAATATTTATTTTCATAGCTCCAATTGCCAATAATTTCCCTAAGCCCAAGCTCTTGAAACCTCAAAGAAAATTGATCCTGGTAAGTAATTTTCTATTACATAATTTTTTGCATATTCTTCTCTCTCAATACAAATGCTGTAATGTTGCCACAACTCCAGATTCAGAAACTATAAACTGGCCTAAAAATCATACAGGTCCTTCTTTTTTTTAAAAAGTAATACATTTTCAATTGATGAATTATCTTGGGTCTTTTCATTTTGTGCATTATGTTACACTGGATTATGTTTTCCAGCTTTCTAGCAGTTGTTCTTGTCTACAGATTTAGGTCGTTCTTAAATGAAACCTGCTATTGATTCTCACATGCTTCTGGCAGCTGGTGCTTTGCAAAAAGGTATCAGTTACAGAATCATAGCTGTACTGGTCACACTGCTTTTGAGACTTCTCAAATCAGAAGTGGGGAGCCTGATTCTGTGCTACATTGGTGTAAGTCAGGAATAACTTGAATTGCAGGAATAACTGATATTTATATAGCTCATACTAAGGAAAAAAAACCAAAAACCTCATATAACAGTTTCTTTTGGATATGAGTTTCTGTTTGAAAAATATCCCCGCAGATATGTGCCAGACAAATCAGATAGATGGTGGGATGTTTCTCTGCTTTTGTAGCAAAGCAGTACCTGGACAAGACATCCAGCAGGAATAGAGGGACACAGTTTTACACCAACTAACTTCAGCTCCCTGTATGGTCAGTAGAAAGAGAGGTGAGTTAGAGTAGGAGCCTGATGCTCCCAGTAATTCAGACTACTGCTCTGAATTGCCTTTTGGGAATCTTTTTTCCCTTCTTTGGAGACAGAGAGAGCCCAGAGAGACTAACTCTCTTAACTTAGGTGAAGGTGGGTGCCTAAAATTAGGCCGCTGGAATAACCCAAATGCCATGTGATTGTTTCAGTTTCAGGTGAGGGTTAGAATTGGGAACCTTCCCACCAATTGTCAGTAAATAACATCTACCCTTTTAGGCATGGTCAGGGTACAACCCTGGATACCTGGGCATAATGCCAGGTGATTTCAGAACAGCTCAGCTAATATCCTAGGAAATCTTTCTGCTTGGATATGGAGCTCGTCTTTCCCCTGCTGGTCCTGCAGGGATTGTCTCTTGACCAGACTTTGCTCATACAGGTCAGGTTTCAGTAGAGAAAGAGGCAGAGTGTTAAAAGCCCATGAAAAAACACTATGTCCCGGCAGGTAATTGCGGCAGGCCAAAACTATGCTAAGAGGACAAAGACACAACTGAGAGCACTGAGCACCGGGGTGACAGCCACCCTTTGCTGTGCACACTGAATTAGTCCCTGTGCCCAGGCACATCAGTTAGTCTTCAGCCATCATAGGAAAAGCTCTCGCCAGCTAAAGCACTCATACTCTTCCTGCAGGTCAATAAAGCACATCAACACATGCTGAACTGGAAGTAAATCAGTTTCCAGATTCTTTTTCTTACTGGAATAATTCCACAGATAACCCTCAAATAGCTGTTGGCTCTTCCCTTCCTGCTACGCAGTCTCAGTCAAGGTTCAAACACTTTGGAGGTGAGCAGGAATAAAGCTTTTCCAAACAATGAAATCAGCTTTGTTTTCCTTAGCATGGCTGAGGATCCACATGCTGCATGCATACAGCAGACTCTATTTTAATGCCTTGCTGCTGGACTTGAGCCCGGCAGCTGTTTCCATATGTTGCTCTTTTTCCTTTCATATTTCAACTCAGAGTGCACCTAGAGAGACATAGAAGGCCTCAGGACACATGATCTATGAACATGAGTTGGTTTTAAGTCAAAAAATAATCCAACAAACATAAGCCCACCTAGCAATAAGGTGCAACAAAGGACAAAGTAAACTCAACCCAAGTTGGTCAGAAGTTAAACCATACACTCTCCAGAGCAGTTCTCCATTTCTTTTCATCTTGCCTCCTTTTACTAAACAGTTGTCTATGTTTTGGTATTATCAGGGGGAAAAAAAAAAGAAAAAAAGAAAAGAACAGAAAAGGAAGAAAATCAATTTTTTCTACTTTTAAAGTATTTTTAAGTGAGAAGGTTAAGCCAATTGAAGTAAAAGTAGTTTCAAGAATGACAGAAAATGTTAATAAATACAGAGAAAGAGACATATCAAATTCATATAAATGAAACATTATATTTATTTTCAGCAAACTTGTCACCCCATTTTTTTAATTCTCAAAAATTTCTCAGATTTTAAATTTTCAGTCTACTTCGGGGCAAAAAAGTATTACCATCATCCTGCCTAGTCTCTGTGGCATAAAATAACTTTTTCTTTCCAACTATAATTGTTGCACAGCTGCTGTCTGCACTAGGTCTTTTTTCACTGATGGCACATAGTTACTAGGTAATTGTCACTGCAAAAACAGACACAAATCGCTGAGTTTCTGGACTACTTCTACAGCTTCCCTCTGCAACACAAGGAAGGTACCATATTGGGGCACCAGGAGAATATTCTAGAAAACCTAAGCTAACAAGCTGGAGTATAAAGGAACATTACAAAATAATTCCAGTGTTTTGGGAAATTTTTTTGTAATAACCTAAATACCAGCAAAATTATTTCCAGAGGACATGTGCTTCTGGTTTCTTGAAAGATGTTTATAATAAGCTAGAGAATTTCTTTTGTTGTTAACATGCTAGAGTGGGTTGCAGTATAATTTTACAAGAACACAATAACCTGGATAAAATATGGACATAATCTCAATGAAAATTAAAAAAAAAGAGAGAGAGAAAGCCTAATATCATGTTCAATTGCACAGCCTTGAGTAAAGCCTTTTAAATACTCTGCTTAAGTCATATTGCTTTTGCTTTAGCCAAAATAACAATTCTATGCTCCCCCTGTTGCAAAAATATTCCCCATCAGTGTCATTTTCTATTAGCATCAATGAAAAATGTGTACAGATCAAAGGAAATAGAGATGCTGCAATACAAAAAGGGATGTTTTTTATAGCATGCAAGAAGCAAAGAGAGTCATTAGGAGGAAGAAAATTCTAGGGGCCCACAAACTCTTCTCTCTAAGGGCTGTTCTGCTATAGCCTTAAGTACTTAGCCCTTTGAGTTAGTAGAGATAAATCATATACTTCCTCAACCAAATTTTCTGGTAAGCCTTTCATTGCCTCCTAGAGATTAGCTGTCATAGCCCAAGAGTGTCAGTTATAGAACATCATCTAAATGAAAAGGCTTTAGTGTCTTTTCATGAAGGTTTGATTCTGTGTGACTCACTACAACCAATGGAAAGGATGTGACTTCAGGTTAAACCAAACCCTGAAATCTTTACTTATGCAAAATTTGTGTCAACTTCATCACTTTCACACTAAATTTTAAGGTAAGGAATACCTGCAGAGATAAGACAGGTTATAGGGAATCTTGATTCTGCCAAATGATATAATCATAACAATTTGAAATCAGGTAAATATATCCTGTATTACAAATTATCTCCTTGGGCTTAGCTCTTCAAACATGTACATGTAAAGCTTACCGTACACAAGAGTTGGCTTCTGCTGTTTCAACACTGACTAACCTCTTGAATAACCTCTTTATTGGAGTGTATATGGCTTCTCTTGTTTCTCACCAGAGAATACATATTGTTCCTGTGTGACTTGTGAAGCAGAGTGCTTTCAGTGCTTTCAGATGGCTTATAGCTGAGATATTTAGGAGAAGCATGCTGCTACCTTCAGCTCATACAGTACAGACAGCATTGTTTATTTCAGCATTGATTAGATCACCAGTGTCTCAGAGCTACATGATTACTGAAATCTGCTTTTGATGATGATGATGTAAAAGCTACTTGAGAAACAGGAAGGGATTATGGTTATCTAAGACTGAGGGAAATTTCTAAATCTTGTTAACTTAGAGTGAAAGCGTAATCTTTGGCACCTCTTGCCTTTTTCAGACATCACATAAATTTTATGGTGACACTTGCAAAGCCAGCTAGGAGATCTGTGTTCTCAGGTTTTTACAGATGTAACAGAAATAGTAAGCTCAAGTTTCTTTCTGCAGCTTTCACCCATCTTTATTTATCATTATAGGCTAAGCACTGAGAATGTACTGAGTGCCTGCCAGTGCAAGTCAGGACAGTCATACCTGCACTGAAAGTACTTACTCTGTAATGAGCAGTATATCTGAAAGCCTCCATTTACAAGTATTCATTCAAAGAACAGCTTCCCTGCTCCTGCCATGCCCACAAAGCAGAAAGGAGTTGTTTTGAGCAGGAACTTGACATAGGTTTGATACCTGAGAAACCGAGAAGCCTATGACTTGGTCTCATCTGCCTATCCTCAGCAAAACTCATTCAATGGGACTTAATAAATCACCTTTGTCCCTGACTTTATTATCAAAACTTTGGTGGGATTCAATAGCAAAGTATAGATGCAATGCTGAAAGAGGCTTCACAAATTGTAGATATCATTCCCAAGGAGTATGGGAAGTATTTTATAATTTAGGGAGCAAAAAATAGGCATCTCAAGTGAAAAAAACCCCAAAACCCTGTCCTTTTAAATTTGATAATGCCACTAGAAGTCATACTTCTCGATCCCCATATTTTCTAATGCGGAATTTCTTAGCTCTGGCACTGAATCTTTCTCTTGATACTTCAGCACTCTTAACTGGCCATTAGTTGCATTTCTAGGGGTTAACTCATTCTGCAGATCTAGCTTCAGAACTTCTGCAGAAGTAATCTTTGAAGCTCCTCTGTTTCCTCTGGTTTTCTGACTGCAGTCAAGTCACTGACACTGATAAACACATAAAGCTCTAAAAAAAAAAAAAGGAATAGAAAGAAAATACCTTTCTGACTTCTGAGTTAAGGTGTTACCTTAATGAGGGAGTCATCCCGCTGAAGTTCATAGGGTTTGAGCATAAAGTGCGTATGTGACCTTCAGGAGCACTACTGATTTCAGCACAAGAGAGACTACACATTATAGAGTGTTTTCTGGTGTATATTTAAAAATAGGACTGACAAAGGTTAATCCTTTTCTCTCTGAAGCTACAGTGTCTAACCCCAACCCCTCTACTAGCATATGCTCTCTCTCCTGGTCCTGGTGGCTCAGACAAGGGAGTTGCAGCCTGTCCACCAAACATGCTGGATCTTTGTTTCAATCCGCTATCCCCTTCACCTTTGTAACTAACCCTCCAGTGATGGCCAATTGGGCAGGCATATGCCATCCTCTCACACAGCTCCAAAATCCAGATGCTTATGAAAGGGAGATGTGCAGAGGAGAGGAGAAGATGGGCTACCCCCTTTTTCTTAAGTTGCACACAGTATGCAGTTTTCTCCCTTCTGGTCATTGATGCAGAGAGAACTAACAATCTGTCCCTGTGGTCAAAGCCCATCTAATTGGTCTGGAGAGTCCTGTCTAGACACTTTTCTGATGAAGTGCGTTCAGGCAGTGACACAGGATGCTCCTGAGCTGTGCCATCTGGACAGTATCAGCATTGTTTCTGTAGAGCTCTTTACCAACTATGACTACAAAACAGGATGTTTCTCAAAGATTCAAGTTTGGCTTTTGCAAGAGAAAGGAGGAGAAAAAAACAGTAGTTCTAGCATGTGCTTCTAAGAAAGAGCTACTTAATGGCATTGTTTTCTTTGTGCTGCAGAGTAGCCTGGAGAGAAGTGCAATTCCTAGAGACTTTATCAAACAAACCCTCCTGATTCTACCTTTCCCATTTGCACTTCCTAAAGCATCCCCCAACATCACAGTGTGCACCCCATAGTACAGCATTGGCAAGGTCCTTGCTGACCTAATCCATTCACCTGTGAGTGCAGGGCATGCCAGTGAGGGTGGAGTTTCATTTTTGAGTGTTGCTCCAGGAAACCAGAGTTATTAAAAATATTGTGAAGTTCTAACTTGAATTACATAGAACCACAGAATGGCTTGGGTTGGAAGGCACCTTAAAAATCATCTATGCCATGAGCAGGGACACAGTTTGGGACAGATGCTTGTTAAATCCAGAAAACTCAGTGCTGAAAATTCAATTTCATCTGCAGGGTTTTTTTCCCCTGGTCCTGTGTAACAGTCATTCTGTATCATATCCCAAAACAAAAACTGCATCACATGAAATTAAATAGACACTGAATTTGAAGGCAAATGTCAGCAGCAAAAGTCTCTGATTTATTCAAGATGGAAAGGAACTGGGAAGTCAGGCCTCTTCTGTTTACTTTTGATAGTAAAATCAAGGATTTTTTTTTAGTAATTAGAAATTCACTTTTTTTTTCATCTTTATGTTAACTGGTGTAATCACGGAAGAGTGAAATTGCAGCAACCCGTAAGTGCAAGTTGGCATCAGTTGTTTTTCCAGACAAGTTAAATTTATGAGGTTATTATTTACTTGTTTTCTTCATATCTAATTACAAATTTGGATAAAAGTACTCTTGAATTAAAGAACTTTGAAGTCTGACAGTGCTCACAGTAAACATCCTTGAGTCTGCCAAGAAACAAACTAGCTATGCCTAGGAAGAGCAAAATTGACATTCCTGGTAATTATGACATAAAAATCAGAATAATTTTGATTAAAACCCCAAGCCTTCTAATTAATTTCTAACACAAAGTAGGCAAATACAATAAAGCCAAAACTATATATACACATACTTTAGTTTCTTTTATATTAGTCACATGATAAACCTTGCAGATAGTTTAATAAGAAAAATGTTCCTGTAAGTGAACTCTTTTGAATAGTTGCCCATGGGAAGCCCTGTGACTGGAATAAACTAAAATTAAACTGGAAAAAATCTGGAAGAAGAACCATTATGCATTTATGCATTTACCAGAAGATACACTGGAAAATCATGACTCTTCCTAATTTATATTTTGCCAATGTGTGTGATCCTGAGATGAGAAAACAGACACACAAAATAAATAGTGTATCTAGGAGTGCCACATTGGAATACCATCCTATTTGAAGAAATCATTTCCATGTTATTTTAGAACAATGATGTATTTTTTTTAGAAAAGGATGTTGTAGTCATAGCAATCCCAATGACCTCCTAGTTAAAGGGCCAGGACAGAAAAAGAGAGGCAAATGGCCAGTCATTCATTGTCTCTCCCTCTTCTGCCCTACCATCCGTCCCACTTTACAACATCAGTTATTAAAGTCACATGTGATTGTTCAGAAAGGAGATGGTGGCATGGTTCCAGGTTTACACTGCCAAAACACTACCCAATCTAAATGAGAGATGAAATCGTAGAATTAGTTTTCTTTCCTTGTCTGCTCAAAAAAAAAAAAATGGTTTTGGACAAACAAACCAGCAAAATTAAATTAAACATGTGGTTGATAAATGAAGTGCAGAAGAGTGTATGGATTAAAACCCTGGCTACCACAGGTACTTAGAGTAGTGTTGGCTTCCATGCGCTGTTATTACACATCCTTTGCTGAAAACTGTATACCTTTCACAATTTTGAACCTCCTGTGTGTTTCCTCATATTTTCAATCAAATTATTACATACTAGAAATATGCATAAGGGAAATTATTCTACACATTTTATGGTGTGCTGTTGCTTGTAGCAGTAATTGAAGTACCTTTTCCACTTATGAAAGTACTAATTTTATTTGGTTTTATTGCTTTTCTAGATGCAATTATTTATTTAGTGTGTTTTGGCTTTATTAAATTATGTTTACTATAGGAACATCATAAAAATGTATGAAAGCAACACATCAGCCACTACTGCCCAATGACTTGTTTTGGGGAATCTAGTGTTATTTTTCATATCCAAACATAATAGAATAAAGTAAGAATAAAAAGATAATCTACACTGGAAAACAATGCAATTTTGAGATAATATAATAAAACACCTGGACAATATGATTTCATAAATCTTACTTCTAAAATTTACATGAGCTGGGCGTTGGGGTGGCTATTTTAGGACATGCAGCATTTTCTAAATGGAAACATAACAAGAAATATGATTAAACAGCAAAGGGAAAGCATATACAGATTTAGCTTGCCCTGAGCAACTGACTCCTATAGAACAACAAAAATATTTCTACTTCAACAGGTGCTCTGTGTCAGTCTTGGAAATGTAGAGTTTTACTCTGGCAGTGACCAGGAGTTTGTAAAGTTTTATCACATTTGCAGTGTATCACTATGCATCAAGGGTCTGATGTGACACCCACTGAAGCTGGCAGCAAAACTCAGTATCTTCAAGGAGAGACTAGATGTGCTATCATACACTGAGAATAAAATCTTCAACATTTGTTGGTGCTATTGTGATGTCCAGTCTCAGTGTAACTCCTATCTTTATCGTGTCTACTACCTACTTAATAAACATGCATGTATAGTTTTGAAGTCTCAAAAGGAATCTTTACCATATAAAAAAGCAAAAATCCAAATGTATGGAAACTCAGGCTAATACTTGCAGGATAGAAAGAAGAGGGAATATAAAAATTAATTATCAGAGCAGTTGATCAAGAGTTTTTTCTAACCCTTTAAGCCAAGGCCAGGATAGGGTTGATGTCTTTCTAAGCACTGTGGTTCAGTTCAGTCCTAATACATTAACAAAGAAAAGATATGTGTGATTTTATTTCTTTTACAGTCAAGATCTGTCTGGGACCCACAGGAATTTCTTTTGTGTCATTACATGAGAGAGTTCAATGAAAGCAGGGAATTTTCTGTGTTGTCAACATTGGAGTATTTGATAGTGAATGAGGACCAGAAGCTGAGATCCAGTAGGACCACCTATACAAGTGAGGGAGGGAGGGAAGACCATGTGAATAATGAAATGCAAGGATACCAGTCCTGCAGGCAGCTCAGCCCTGCAAATGGCCTCTACTCACACACACAGATCAGCTGAGTGCAGCGACACCACCTGCAACAGCTGCACAAAGTATTGGAGGATCTGATTTGCAAAGAAGAAATAAAATCGGATTAATGCTGGAAAAGCGTAAACTTTTCCACCCTGAGAGAAACAACCTGAAATGCCGAGTGTGAGCAACTGTCAAGCAAAATGAGATGATCCCAGAGCAGTGCAAAAGACAGGAAGCAGGGGAACACAACAACTGATTTCAGAGGGTATTAAATGTTTATCCTTTTAGGCAAAAAAACAATACAATAATTATTTAAACACGTTTCAAAGAAATGTGAATCATTTGTGGGAAATCTTGGTTTATGAACTTTGAGTAAGTCTTAAGTTTACAACTAGCAAAGGCTTTCTTAGTCTGAAAGATGCAATCTTTTCATGGTTGCTTGTTATGACCACAAAAATTCGCATGGCTGAAATGTTTGTTTTTTTTTTTTTAAATTGTCCGTTTTACACTTCAACTAAAGGACATAATTTATTCAGGTAGAAAACAGTACTCGAGAAGATAAAAGAACAGTTCTCCACTTTATCACTTACACAGGTCCGTAGCATTTCACCCTTCTTCAGGGAGCACAGATTTTAATCTTCTGTAGATGAACTGAAATCCATTTCAAGTACCGAGGTCCTCATGTACGATTCCACAGCATTTCTTTTGTTTATTGCTACACTTTTTGAGTTGAGTTTGACCTAAACAACCCATGCCCAACTGATGAGCAAAACACACACAGGAGCACAAGACAAGACTTTCCTCCTGTAAGGCACTGGAGTCTGGATGAAGTCCCCAGTGGCAGTAGGCAGCTTCTGCACCACACATAGGAAATTTGTTTGGTAAATTTTATAGACATCTCTCTTAGCTAAATTATTAAGGTTTTATGTCTAAAACTCAACCACTGTAATATAGCAGACAGCTTTGGTGGTATGGCCTTTGTTCTAAACTCTGAACTCATCTATATCTTGGCAAAAGGGGTGAAATTCCATTGGAGTGGCAGTAATTCTATCCATTTTTTTTCTGCCTTCTGTGTATTTCTGACTTTTTTTGTTCTGTTAAGAAACATACTGAGGCACTGTGAGTGACTGTGATTAGAGATGTAACTGGTCCAAGGTTTACAGCTAGGAAGCAAATCTGGCATGTATCTTTCAAACTGTGAAATCTGCAATAAATAAAATTGGGAAATTTAATATTAAGGAGGCGGAACATTTTGCTAACATACATCTTTCAAATCTGCAATATTTGAATTGTCTAATTAAAATGTTCAGTGTTTGTGAAACGAGGAGAAATTAGAAGGAACCTGAAAATCCTATTTATTTCTGTTTCTTATTTTTAATATTTATTTTTAATTCAACTTGTATGAACTAACTAATGCAGAGTAAACTGATAAACAGCATAGTAGAATTAGCATGGATGAGAGAAGAAACATAGCTCATTCTAGAGAATTTCTAGATTCAGTGATAATGACATTATAACTAATTTGTTGGTTCTGTTTTCTAGCCAAAAATCGCAGAGGAGAATTTAACATATGCTGAACTTGAACTCATGAAGCCAATTCAGGAAGCCAAAGGCCTTCCCAGTACGACAGTCTACGCACAGATACTCTTTGAGGAAAACAAGCTGTAATAGTTCATGCCTGTATAAATGTCTTATGTCTGTGTTCTATTTAATTCTTGCTGCGCTGTTTATTTATAAAAATCATACAAATGTTCTTATTTTTTTATTTCCATTCATGCACTTCTATTTTTCTATGAGACTTTTAAACACCACATAGTTGAAAGTAATCATAGAAAAAGCAGCTGGTCTACAAGTGACATCTCAGAGATACTCTTTGCAGTGTTCTTTACCCCTGTTGTAACTGGACTGAAGTCCCACCTGGGGCATTTTTAACACTAAACATTATTCCTTCTTTATTGTTAATGTGACACATCCAGCTGCAGACATCAACATCTTAACAAGCCTCAAGAGGACTAGTGGCAGAATCCATGCCCATCAGCCTGCATCTGAAGGCAAAGACCACTGGCCAGGAAAATGGACACTTTAATGCCTTTTGTTCCATCAGAAAAGCATTAACCCAGTAAAGCTGAGACTTTTTTCTAAGCAAACGAGACAATAAAACTGCTTTTTCAGCTTTTTTTCCCCCTTCAGAAACAGTTAAAAAGGTTTGTCTTCTATGTTTTCGAATTTTCTTCCTAAATGGCATTGTCTTTAAAAACATACTTAGTAAAGTAATTGAAATAAGATATTTCAAAATAATCCAAAGGAAACAGTTAAACCCCAATGATTTAAGAAAGAATATTTATAGCTTGGGAATCTTTTCCAGGATTTGATCTTTTTTTAATTCTGATTTGGAATAGGAAAAACTTGATAGGGAGTAAAAGACTGACAGAACCAGGACACTGCTTTTGGCCTTGGTTTCGTTTGGTTCTCCCAAACCTGCCAAAGTTTCCTCCTGTGGTTTGCATTACTGAGCTGCTGACCTAGAGGAAAAACCACAGTTTCTCGTTTAGTATGGAGCAGACTCTGTAATACCCTCCTCACTTACTTTGGAGCTATTTCTTTGGAAAGACCAGGGCTCAGAAAATAGGGAAATGAGCCTAATGTGAGGACACAAAATAACCTTCCTCTTTCTTTACCTCTTGATGAGTGAGAAGGCATTCTTCCTTCTCCTTTGATACACGTTCATGGCAAATGAGCTATTCTGTGGCATCATGGGCATTTCAGCCATCAAACTTAGCTGGACTGATGTTTTCAAACTCATGTATCTCCAAAATCCAAATTTCACCAAAGCTCAGGAAGAGTTTGAGTAACTGTGGAGTTCATAGAGAGGTAAAAGCGTAGGCTCTTTAGCTCACAGTCATGGAGATTTGATACTTGGCATGCACCAGGGCTCCACATCTAGGATGGAGCCCTGTGACCATCTACTCATTCAGCAGTATTTAATGTGGACTTTTGCAGGCCTTGGGTTTTGTAACCCTAACTAAGGTGGTTCAAGTTTCTTACTCCTTTAGAGGTCATGCCTTTTTAGTGATAGAACAACTTCTCACCAAGGCTCAGAGCACAGCTGGAAATCATCATAGCAACACTCATTCCCTTGTTTCTTTTACTGTGCAGGAGGGCAGGGGTGACAATGCAAGAATGGGGACATGCAATCAAGGGAGAGAGCACATCACTGCCTTTTGGAGGGTTTCACCAAAATAACCAAGTTTATATAAAATGATTTCTAATTTTTTTGAACAGGGGTAGAGATTAGGCAGCACACATAATCTATTACTATCTACCCAGGATCTGTAAATATAAAATGCAGCCACCAGCTTCCACATTAGATAAAAATCTCTCCTATAAAAAAAGAATTTAAGAAAAGCTTATCAGGCCGACCATTATGTACAGTACTAATTTCAGTTCTAGGCCTTCCTCAAAACAGGTCTTTCCAAACCAAGGCCATCTTGTATCCATAGGTTTGCTAGTAATTATTTGCATTTTTAATGTTTGCATTTGTGAGCTGTCAAGAAAACGTTTGTCTCACCTTTTCATTATCCCAGGAGTTAATCATCCACCAAAAGGGCATGGTATCTTTCCTTGTTCTCTAATCGGGTGTTGGACTTTCAGTGACAACAGCAGTCAACTAACTGATCAAAAAAAACCCTTGGTGCTGAAGAGTGATCCAACATTCAGCAATTAATTTTGGAACAGCCAGATTTTGACTGACTATTCAGAGAGGACATCTCTTATGCAGACAGCTGTTTGAAAGGCTTTAAAAAAGTATGGAATTTATTAGTCATTCTTTTGGAATGAAAAATAAAACACTAACACATGAATGATTTAGTGACTTGTGGACATTTTCAAGTTTGGTTATAAACACTCCTTTTGCATTCAACTGGCTATTGTGTCCATTGTTCAGAAGAATCCTCTACTGTATATTGATGCCCAGCATGTTAATGAATACCATTCCTTTTGTATTAATATCCTATATATTCTTGTTTAAGTTTGATATCTAATTCCCAAAAACAATAGTTAATTGAGCTGAATAAATTACCCTTTTTTGTAAGATACGTTCTCTCAGTCTATTGCTTTCTAGAGAACGATTCAAGGATATGTGTTTATCTCTTACTCAGCATTTAGAAAATCCCAGGATTTGGAACTGAATTCCTCATTCTATAGAAAATTCCAGGCTTTTCAAGTGTTTTCTGTTTGTAACCAACTTCAGATGACAGCAGGATCCAGAAAGGCAGCAGACCAGCTGAGTGAAACAAGACCAAAAATACCACTTGGGGGAACACCCATCTTCCTGGGCAGACATTTCCTATGCCTTTTCATATGCAAAGTCCACTTAGATTTGATAATGTCATATCACATCATTGGAGAAGAAAAAACAATCATTTACTTTGCAATTAATTGCATATCTTTAAGTATCAAAGCAATTCACATGAAAGACTACAGAGAAGAAAATTTCACTCAGTATAATACGCTTTAGGGTGAGAATTGCAGAATAAATGGATTTAACACCTTCTAACAGGAACTGCAAGGGCAAATTAATCCCTGGCCTAACTCTCCGGCCTCAGCAGAACAGCAGTGGAGCTGCATGTGGTCCACTGTTCTTTTATGACAGGAGCTCCCATGAAGACTCTTAATACCTTATTAAGCAACAGCTGGAGTCTGCTGAGTCATACTATTTTGGTTACTCCTTCTGTTGTCATTGATAAAACGTGGTCTAGTGCTGCAATTTTAACAAATACGGCTCTATTAGCTTAACACCTATTTAGTATTAGATTGTTAAATGCTAATGTACTGCACCCTATAGCTTTAAATAGAATTAGGTATGTTTACAGCTTCGGTTAAATGCACCTTGTTCCTCCACATTAAATTTTATTACTAGAATCCTCCACCAGCAAATAGGAGTAAATCATATTAGTGTCATGCACTGTGTGTGGGTTGATTCTGCAGCCCAAGGAAAAGGTATTTTATTACTCTTTATTACAATTTTCTAATTGGTAGGTGTGGTCAGCATGTCATTATCTCTGTAATTACAAGCAAATTATTTGTTTTAGTATAATTGTAACATAATTGTGGAGTTCTCCTCATTAAGAAGTTCAATAAACTTGTGTCCTTAGCCAGGGTTTGGCCAGGTTCTGTTGGCATATCAGGACTCATCCCAGATACAATTGCATTTGATGTTTAATTTGTAAGTTAAATTCTGTTTTTTGAGGGCTTCTCCAAAACACCTCTGGTGAGTGACATCAAAGTACAGAGATCCTTTTCAGCTGCAGTTTAACCTGCCAGGGTAAAACATAAAATTCCTAAATTCTACTGCATAACAGTGTGGATTTTCTGCTCTAATCTGAAATACACGCGTTCTGTGTGCTTTGTTCCACCAGCTGGTTTGATTCCATTTTACTGCCTTGGTTGGGAGGCAGGGTAGATCAAAAGAGTGCATGCAAATAGAAGATTCTTGAGTTCATGTTATTCCTCTTAGAAAAAAAGGAGAAAGTGCAGGTAGGACAGATTTTGAGATGTCAGCTAACCTATTATTTGATCTCAAGGTTGAAGTAATTCAGCTTGACTTAACCTGGTGAAAGTTGCTCTAACCTCTTCCTACAAATTGACAGTTATAAGGTTCCATACTCTCCTCACCATCCACTTCCACAGCCCTAATCATTCAAAATATTTCCTAGCATACAGGTTTTATCTTTTTGTCTTTTCCTCAGTAGATATACAGAACATCTCCCTTTCATCTTAACAGCCTTACCCATATTTTAAGAGTATTAAAGGGAAGGTTGAAAAGATAATTAACTACCTCAGTTATGTAAAGAACAGATTATTCCCAACATTCTTCGCTGGAAAATATTAACAAATTATTCCAAAGAAAATAGCCCTGAAAACTCAGGGAATAGTTAGGTTCGTTTCTGAACTGGCTTCCCACATACCATTCTGAGCACAGCCCATAGATGAAAATGCCTGCTGAAACACACCATAATTCCAACATGTGAATCTCAAACAACCCCTCTCCCTGGCTGCCCCAGCTCTTTCAGCAAACTTTGTAGCAGTTTCATATTCCAGCATTTCCTCTCAGAGGCTACACACTGAAGCAACCTGCTCTACTGACTGCATAGTACTAGGTAGGGCAGGAATCCTACTTGTCTTGGCACCATATTGTGTCTCTCTTGTTCCTTACCAGAATTGTTGGGCTGTCTGCAAACCTCACAAGAAGCTTTTCAGTCTTTGACCACTCCAGTTAGAAATGTCCTGGTAGCCCTCTCTGAGTCCCCAGCTGAGACCTGCTCAGGTTTTTATTTTACTACATAACAGAGTTAATCACTGCAATTGCAATTCTCCTTGCTATGAGGATCTGAGACTCTCCTGCATCTCATACCAGGGAAGTAGGAGGTCACATGCAACAGAATCTTCATGCAACCTCACTTGGGTTGTGGTCCTGGCTAGGGAAAAACTTCAGGGAAAGGAACTTCTTACCTCCCTGCACGCGTGTTCTCTGCGCTCCTCCTGAATGCAAGCTGCTGAGGCAAATACAAATTTTCCCTCATGGATTTGAGTTAAGCCGTGTTAAAATTCTATCTGTCTGCAGCAATATTTTGCCATAATGAAGTCAATGAGAACACAAGGGTGCATTAGGGCTCTGTACATAGGGCAGCACAAGCCAAGATCACCTTTGGGGATTTCAGTCTTCCCGTTCCAGGCTGGCATCATCATGGGCACAGTTGACAGCAGCTTCAGTATATAGCTACCCACAACCCCACATCTTTCACAGAGAAATTAGCCACTGATACTTTTTGATTATCCTCAGGAAAGGAGAGGCTTGCAGGAACATCTCTGACTGCTAAGAGTGTCTCTCCTGACATGGGGGAGGGTTGGGGACCACAGCACAGAACAGAGGCTTGACATAAAATATATAGAGCAAAAAAGAACACAGGGATGGGCAACAGCTATCACTTTCAAACAGAGTAACTGGATGCACATTCTCCCCTTACTGTGAAAGCAAACAAGAAGTCACTGGATACTGCTGATACTGCTCAGTGGTGCTGAACCATTTCTTCCACTTCTGATTCTGCCTGCTGTACATAGAAACTAGGAGGGAACCTGCCCAGCACTGTTCATGAAGGGATTTTTCAAGCAGCCAGTTAAGCAGCTTTACACATCTCCTTCCCCTGAACTAATCCTGTGGGAGGCACAACAGGAATCCTGGGCCAAGTACTCAGATCACAGGAAGATCAACTATTTTGCCAGGCAGCCATTAGTATTCTACATGGCACCTCTACATCTTAAATGGTCCTATTTTGCAACTGTACTCTGTGCTCACAGGAAAACATGCCCTTCAAATCCCTCAGGCAAACATAGCTATTCTCGCTTCTACCTCTGCTTCCTCTGGCTTGTTCTCAAAGAGCAACCAGAGGATAAAAGAGCTCTGTCCTGCCAGGGAACTAACTCAAAAGCCAAAATTAGTAAACCACTGTTCACATGATGACAGCAAATGGCAAAGGCCACTCCTATGCATCACTATAAAAAATAACATTAATTGGGATGCTTTGCAATTTCCTGTACAACCCATAATTAGGTTAGATAAGAAACTAGCAGTGTCTAACTGCTATAAATGTCTAAATTAAGTTATTTTGAAAGTGCTTGGCACTTTGACATTTGAGAGTTCAAAGTAATTTGGGTATTGAAATAAAATTGCTTCTGTTATTTAAAAGGTCATTATCTTCTTCGGGTAGATATATAAAGACTATTTTCTACTCTACTGAGCTGCTCTATTTGGTACAATTAGACCTGCTTCAGTAGATTTCTAGTGGGTCTCCTCCCACTTATCACAGTCCCAGCACTGTCACAGGGAAGGGCCAGTAAATATACAGCCCAGATAGAGAGTATATATTCAGCTCATAATCATGCTCCAAAGAGCCAAGAGCTGCCCAGAGCTTCTGCCATGAACATCACGGGCTGCTACACCCAGCAAGGTGGCAACTGAGTCCTTACACAACCAAAGTCAACAAATGTCAGGTAGGCAGAAGCCAGGCAGACAAAGGCTCTGTAGTGGATCAGGATTTCACCTTCCCAAACAAATAATCTCAGTCTGGCAGCAACTCTGGTTATTTCAATAACACTACTGAAATCCCTCGTTTACAACATCCATAGTGCCACTGTCAAATGAAGATAAGCCTTTTTGCTTGCTTACCAGATCTGGTAACAACTGTGACAATCAAAGGTGGGAACTTAAATGACTGCATCTTAGCTGCATTTTATTTTGGTTAGTCCAGCAGTGTCAGTAAAATAAGGAATATATGTAGACTTTGCCAGAGGACATGTAACTTGTTACGACTTCTTCACTGGAGACTGCCACAGCAGGAGATGATAGGGAATGGACTAAGTACAGGAGTGGCCAAAGAGCACTCTAAATGTTCATTCCTGTGGCTTAATCCATTTGGTCTCTCCAGGAGAGCAGAGCATCCCACCGAAACTGGAGTAGATATGGGACTGTGTATTTTTGTTGTCCCTCCTGGCCAGGGAACAGCTGTACAAGGGAGAAACAAAGTCCTGAGAGCCTCCTGTCCAAACTGAACAAGGAGACAATTTCTGACCTGAAATAGGGGAAGTTCCCATGCTGCCATTGCAGTCATCCCCAGGGACGACTTCTCCCCCATCAGTAAGATCTTGCGACATTCTTTCTACCACAGGACTCGCCTGACATCCTCAGCTCCAGCCACCCAGCTAGCACACTCACCTGTGCTCCCCCAAGGACTACCCTACACCAACAGCCTCCACGTGCATCAGGTTGCAACACTGGAATATCAAACACATTGAGTGATCACTGAACAGAGGCACTGCTGTCCCCAGTATAAGGACATTTAGTCAGTACTCAATATTACTCATGGTCACTAGTATTCCAATGTACTGCTGAGGGCTGCCTGGTTCTGGATACCAGATTTCCATAAGACACTTAACTCTAATCCAGGGAACAAGGGTGAGCCCTTTTGAAAACTTCATGTGGCAAATTTGCATGAGCCTTCCGACACTTGGGAAGAACTCTGATTACAACATGTCTATAAGGCAAAAAGTATAGGAAAGCTGGCATTCCTTCACCAGCTCTGTACCCTCTCACACACCCCCCTAAGCCTGGCTGACTTCAATGACAGTAATTGCCATGCCACATGTCTGACCAGTGACACCAGTAATGCAACAACTGATCCCTGAGTGATATGTGTGACCATAAGCAAACAAATCACTCCAGCTACCTGGCTTGGAGGTGCTTGGTACCAAGCAGGAGATGAGAGCTGGGATCAGGTCCAGAGCTTTCCTGAGCTTCTTTTTCAACTTCCTTGGGATGTCCCTCCTAAAAGATGAAAGAAAAGTACAACAGGTTATATTTTCATGCAGAAAGAAGTGTATTCCTGCAAATTATTTTAGGTCATATCATATGGCTCTCGGGTAACTTTCTTTGTGACTGGCAGCGGCAATCACAAATGATATGATCTTACAACTCATACCCTCTTGTAACAAGTTTTGAGAGTGCTGTATAGAAAGGACTTGGTAAGCGCAGCACATGATGACAATCATAGGGAAAATTTTCCAGAAGGAATTACAGATTGCTTTGGATAGATTTCTCAGAAAACATTTAAGTAAATTCTTCTTTATGAGGATGAAAAGGCCTGGCAGTGCACAGGCAGCTCTGCAAATATTGCTTCACTACTGTTTACTAGCTTGCAGAATGCCACAGATCAGACACTACTTAATGCTTACTGCAACATTTATAAGACTTCTGTTGCCGAACAAGGAAGCAAGATAGTCTGTGTAATAACCAAATAAGTGTAATTAAGGCATTTCAGGGTTTATGTTACTCGATTAGATTAAACTAATTTTTAAAGTCACATAAAGGTTGTGCTGTTCAACATTTCTCTTCTTGGTTTCCCTACAGGGCAAAGTAAAAACTGTGCCTTATTTCTGCATTTCTTATCTTAATAGGATTGGATTTTTTTAAGGGTAATTCTCACCCTGAGCTACTCACCCCTTGCAAAAGTTGGTTCTGAGACAATTACAACACTCTGTTGATGTTCACGCTGTTCCACTCGCAGTAGCAATGGATTTATGCTAAAAGTATTTGTTGTGGAACTGCTCTACCTTTTCAATTTTTCAAGCAATTCTAGATCTGCTACCTCTACATTCTATGCATGTATTACATCAGGATACTCACTCACTAAGTAGGCACCACTACTGCCCCTGACCTAGCACCCAGTCTTGTCTATGTGTCAGTGAAAAGCTACCTCCACATCCAGAGCTGACGGTATTTCCTGGACATTTTCTTGGACCAAATATGCAGCAGACCAAAACAAATATAAAAATAGGTATTTGTAAGAAGGTTAATTTCAACTGATCATTCAACCACATATTAAAAATTTTGAGCAAGAACTTCATATCCCAGAGACTTACCTGCAGAAAAAATGACCATGTAGCACTGTACCACTGTTGCACACGCTGTGTGTATCAGACCTAGGTAATCTGCGGACTGCAGCATCCTTACACTTGTGCCTTGACTCCGCAAACAAGGAGTGGTGCTTTTGGTACTCTCAGTATGCATTTCTTTCCATGACTTAGGACAGCAGGGAAAAATCCTCTAGAACTAGAGAAGAAACCAGAACTTCCTCAACTAAGCATTGTTGTCCAGCGAATCATTCCTAATCAATTTTTTTACCAGGATGAAATTACAAACTGCTTCTATTCATCTGCCTTTTATATTCTCCCAAATTACAACTCCCTGGAGATGAGAACAAGTTTGACTCGAGAACACATTTACTCAACTTCCATTCACACATGCACACTCTGGATCTGTTCTCTGTGATTCAAAATGGATATTGCTGATGCAACTCTTGAAGATTTAAGAAAACTGATATTAGGCACAAGGAGCTGAGCCTGTCAAATCCACACATGGCCAGCCTACAGCTGGCCTCTTCTTATACCAAAGCCAGGTTCATGTCCAGAGCATTGGAGGCATTACTGCAGCTGTCCAGGCTGCAAAGTGGGTGCCAGTGCCAGCTCTAGAAAAGGGAACATCTGCTATTGGCAAAGACTGAAGCTGCCTGAAGAGGCTGAAGAAGGAGATAATTAGCAAGCTATTCAAGATGACTACTAGGTAAATGAAAACACAGGTAATGACCTACTTTTGCAGCTCTTCATCACTTTTGTCAAGGTTCAGTAAAGCTGTGTTCACAGTTGACAGGAGTCCAAGTCTTGCTGTCCATGTATTCAAATCACAGCTTATTTTTAAGGAATGTGCAGAGGGAAGAAGGAAGAAGTAGCATACTTTTGTTGGCAATTGACTTTTCCCCAGTCCTCAGGAAAAGTAAAGATGGGCATGTTTGCTCCACAGGGTTACTTTGTTTACAAAACATTGGTGTGTTTTGGCATGTTTTCACTGTATGTTTCCCTGAGCACAGAAATGTTAGTATTTGAATCATCAAGTCACGCACCTGGAGGTCAGAAAGGACAACCTGGGAGGTCATCTGTGTAGACAGAATGCAGACTTCCTTGTATGATTGTATCATGAGCTAGCCTCTAACTACTACATTTTCCATAAGCAATTACCTCACTCACTACAGGGGATCAACAGGGCCGTGGGGTGGGTTGGGGACCTGTCTCAGCACTCTGTAGGGAAAGAGGCTGTTTGCCATAGGAAGACTTGCTCATTCAGCAACATAATTCAAAAGTCATTAGCAAAGCAGTGTCCTACAGGAAGAAGAAAGCTGATCGTGTAGTTAAAGAAAGGCTGGTAAAAACCTGTCTTCAACTCCAGATTCTTCCTAATGATGCTGGCAGGTTTCAAGCATCAAGATTTTGGCATATAGCAGTTCCTCATGTTCATCATGGCTGTCAAATGGCTGTCCAGTGCAGCACACAAAGGGCTTCACTCCTGCAGGACTAACCAGTCCTGGTGCACTGGAAATCAGGGAAGTCCCCTGGATCTGCCTGTTCAAGGGTGTGTTTGGTGGTATGAACAAAAGGGCCTTCATGGCCAGAATGTCCTCTGTGTTCTTCCTGGAATTGCCCTGATTCAGTCTGTGGTGTTCAGGAAGCTGCTCTGCCTTAGTGGCTACTCAGCTCTTGTGTATGTAAGATAAGATACTCAATTTCTTTACCAGGTCAAGGAGGAGCAGCAGGGAGAGAGAATTAACAATTTAGGTCCTTCAAATTATCCTAAAATGTTAAGGATCTTGATTTTTCACACTTTTTCCATCTCTGCTAGGGACACAAATGGAACTTGAATCTATTAATTTATCGTCTCAGCCTTATTATACTACAAATACTCACTTCTACCACACAGGGTGATTGCGAAGTGAAATCCTGAAGTACGTTTCATATACTGATATTCCAGGGAGTATAGGGACAAGGTTAGGAAAGAAGGGAGTGAAGGAGGAAAATAAAAGAATACATTGACCAGTTGTGTCAGATCTTCATCCTCACCCATTCCATACATTTTGCCTGCCTTATTCACTGTAAAAAAGTCAGAGATTAGGAAATGTTGCACCACAACACAGGTTCACAATGATGCTGGATAAAGACACCAGAAAAAAAAAATGGTTTTCTGAAAGTACGCATACATTTTTATACAGACTCAGAAAAGAAGGAAGTATAGGAATGGTGATACTAACATCTTGCATGTTAATAAGAACAAAAATACTGCAACAAACTCACTTAACATCTGTTTGAAGCCTCAGTATATTTTTATATCATGATACTAAAAATAGAACATGTTCATTTTATTAAGCTACACTGCTCTGTGGCATAAATCAGTTCTATTTGCTAGCTAATATTTGTAAAATACAATGTATTATGCCAAATTGAATATGTAAAATAACATGTAAAATACAAAAGTTTTCCCAAGAAAAACACCACAAAATCTCATTGTCTATGTGCATGTCCGTCAGCATCTCTCACAACTTTGCAGTCCATTGTCTAATTTAAATCAGACTTGACTGCAGGGTCAGTCCAACAACTCCTTTGAGATTCAGTCCCCAATATCAGGCTTCCCGTTTATCTGATTCTTTCATGCTCTGAAGGGTAATTTTCCTCTTCATCCAAAAGTCAGGAAAAAAAAGAATTCTTGGCTATTACTTCTTAACCATCCACAGACCAGCAGCAGACTCTTCCCCAGTCATCACCAACGAGGAGCTTAGAGGAATTTCTTGAGAGAGAAAGAAAAAGAAAACCTTGTTTAAGAACAAGACTGAAATAGGATCAAGGCGCTTTTTTTCTGTATGTGCAGCAAATAGGAGGATGCAACATTCAGGGGAGTACATTGTCTTTAATGTTAAATTTGAAGAACAATAATATTGAATAGACAAAGATTGGTACTTCAAAGACTGAGCTTAGAACTGGGTCCAAACTTTCCTAAAGTTCAGTGAGATAGTTGTGGACACTCTAGCCAGATCAGAATCTCTTAAGCTTCTCTGAGACACTGTGGATGTTAAATAATCTGCTGCCCAGATTCAGAATTCAGACTTGTTAGCACATAATGTAATGGCTTCAGCCACTGACATCTCTGCTGCATGCAGTGCTACCAACACTAATGAAACCAACCCTGCCCCCAAACCTTCCAACTTTTGATCCATATAAACATCGCATTAAGTACTCTAAAGATGAGCATGCAGAAGATAAGAACATTTCAGTCAAAATGACAACACCTTTGGAGAAAAAGACAGTAACTTTTACAGTGCATTGTAACATCCTGGCGTAGGCGATAAAAACAAATCTTGCAGCCAGATGAAAGCGCGGGAGGGAGATTGAGTAAACTAAAATAGTGCTGGCTGCTCAAACTGAGCGGAGTTGAACAACAGAGTTCTCCCTTGGCCAAAAACTTTCTGTTTACATTTTAAGGAGACAGTATCTCCAGCAACTCCTAGGACAGGAGTTATTTCCGTGTTGCAGAGACAATGTAGCAGCTACTGAGCTCCACAACTATTCTGGCCAAAACCTGCTGTTCCTCCTTGACTATCCCAACCTCCTTCATTAATGTACTTAGCCAGGCCAGCTCCCTGAGCGGCTGCGCTTGGCTAAGAGTGATTCGACTGAGCTCTCAGAAGCCCCAAACCCCCAGCCCATCCCGGCCCCGCCCGGCCCGTACCTGGACACGGCCAGCGCCGTCACCGCCGGGCTCGCCCGACCCGCTCTGCCGCTCAGGGCGAGGCTGGGATTCAGTTCCCGACAGAGAACAAGATGTTTTCCACACTTGTTACCTGTTGTGCGGGTTAAAAATAAATATTTAGAAAGTGTCTGGGGGGAAGCATGGATGGGATTGTTATTATTTACGGTCAGCAAGTTGTTAAGTTGAGAACAAATATATTTAATCTTAGCCTGTGCTGTTGCAAAATAGGCCCATCCCAATTTAATTTGTGGCTATGATAGTTACATGTGCTGACGTGCGGCTGTATCAATTGTGTGCTAAATTGGATTTGTGTATTATTGCTTTCTAAATTGCATGCCTAGTTCAGCAAAATTGTTCATCAGTTTTCACTGGCTCTATGCTTAATAAGATGCCCCACAATACCTTGCTGCCAGGATATAATACAGCCCATAATTACCTAGTAAAAAGAAATTACATAAAGCCATGGTATTATCAACTTATCTAAATCTGCTCATAACAGGACCAATAATTAAATGCTGTGAACATTTCACATACACACATATACATACACACACACAACAACATAACTCAATCACAGTTACTTTGGTCTTTTTAATGGCTATGTTTTGTATTAATTTTATTTTCTTTAGTATGCAGATGAAGATTTGGGAATATTTGGCCTTTTAAAATAACTCTGAAGTCATTTGAATAGGTTAAGGGAGTATGACACTGTTTTGATTACAGTTCTCAACTCTCTATTAAAGAATGCCATTCCTATTTGCATCAGAAATGCACCCTTATGTTCATGTGCAAACAGGTGTGTGTGTCTACACATCACCAGGTGACTGAGGTCAGTGCCTGTCTTCTGTGATCCTCTTTGAAAAAGGTACAAACAAGAGTGTTTTGCTGTGCTCCCATGGCCAGCTTTTGTCTTCATTTAGAAAACAGTTTAGGATATCTATTTTATAAATAGCTAAAACCTCAGTCCACTCAAAGACATGCATATGCAATGTCCTCAGTAAATAGGACCTGGAAAGACCTACTATGGGAAATTACAGGTGAGAACTGAGGAAATTCTTAAAACAAATTAGGCTTTTCTACATGTAAAAACAATCCACAAAATGACTACAGAATACTACAGCGATTTTGGAAAGAATGTTAAGTCTTTTGCTTTGATTTAGAGCAATCTTTGATTAAAGGTGACAACAAAACTAAACACGAAGACACCACAGCCAGACTATCTCACATCTGGCACCTTGAGTGTTCTTGCACCTTCCCTAGAAGCTACTCTGAGACATGACAAAAGGTTGGATAGGCATCTGCTTTGGCAGTTATACATACAGAGGCATATTGGAAATATTTTCACATAGCAATCTAAGTACTGTTGATGTTCCATGAACAGCATTTCTGAAGATCTCGGTGGTAATGCCCAATTACTGTATTTTTTTTTTGCAGATGTTACACCTATAGCTCTGTATTTATGCAAATTGCATGCCTAAAATTGAAGTAATAGAGAATGTCTGTAATGAGGAGCACAGCAAATAAGTGGTGTAAATTATACATACTAACACCACAATTCCTTTCTCTTATAAAAAGCATTGGGAAAAGAAGGAAGCTGTGCTATTTAGGATGTGCCTTTAAAGCTTCCTGGCAGGTTTCAGCTCCTGTATTTGTCAGAACAGAGAAGAGAGCTTGAGCTGTTTTTAGCACCAGTTAGCACGATAGACCCATGATCTTTATAACCTCAGCTCTGCAAGAACTCCAGGGTATTAACTTCAGCTTCACACAGCCTTGAATAAACAGCTCCAAGCACTAGTGCCTGCTTCTGGCCTCCCACCAATTTGAAGGACTTCTGATGACTTTTAAAGTGCCAAAGAGAACAAACTTCTCTGTTCTGACCCAAAGCACGGTCTGGCACTGCCCACTCTGACATTTCAGGATCCTTCAGTACAGGCCATCAGCAGAGATACCAAGGGAATGGGCTTCACAGCTTTATGCAGAAAAGTGGTCTACCATGGTTGACAAAACCTATGAGAGCCTATGAAGAAGCTTTCAGCTTCATTCAAGTAGGATGTGTCCCTAAGATGGTAGGCTCAGGAGTGCTTTCTGTCTCTATGGTAGGGCAATTGCTACCCTCCACTGCTGGTGCTTACAGTAACACTGCACCAGTTAATCACACCACCTCCCAGTCACACCACTGTGCTCAGACCCTTTTCTTCCTCACAACCAAACTGCAGCACAAAGTCACACTGCAGTTCACAGCCCGTCCTGTGCTCATACCTGTGCTGCCTGGCTTTTCCATCACGCCTCTCTGTGGTCTCACTCCAGCAGCTTGGTCTGGGGTATTGGTGTACTCAACCTTCCACAGCTGTGCCAGTGAGGAGATAAAAATGGAAAAAGCATGGATTATAACATTGAGAGAGAAATGCAGCTCCTGCTTCCCAGCAAGTGGTGGAAATTTGGCCTCTAATACCAGAACACAATTATGCAGCGGTGTCTCCCTCTGCCACTGTGCTGCAGAATATCACACTGGGGTTGCAAGGCTGATATGTTAATGAGGATCCTGGTAACCCAGGAAGCTCTCCTACCAGACTGGAAGCAGAACCAGCAGTGAATTCCTACTCATGAGAATGTACAACTTAATAAACTGAGCTGTGAACCAACTCTCAGAAACCAGACTCAAACATATTTCTGATGGGTGATAGAATTTTTCCCTTCAGAACCACCCCAGAATAGAAAGCACATTTTCAAAACTCTCCCTGAATAGTTAAGGCTCCTCCATTCAGGAGGATAAAAGTTGATAGGAAGCAAACGTTTTACTTGGATTTTCACTTTCTGCCCTGTTTAAGAAAATGACATGGGTTTTTTTAGTAGCTCTGTCCCTCTATTTAGAGTGAAAAACTCTGCCTCTAGTCTACAATGAATCAGGATTCCCTTTTCCTCACTCCCATCCACCTACCCTCACCACTCCATCTGTGCTTCCTGTGATGATGATGCTCCTTGTGTCCCAGTCCATCACTTCAGCAAAGCAGCAGCAAACAATATGGCAGGTGGGGCTGCAATCAGTCTTGATGCTTGCAAGAGGCTGGCCATTGACTGTCCACAGATACAGATAAGATCCAGCACAAGAAATAATATCCCCCTGTAACAAAGCAAGTGGAAATGTCTCAAAATCTCACATTCATCCTCCTCACAACTCTTAAATGTCTATTAGAAATTACAGAGTTGCTCTAACTTAAATTCTCACCATTGTTTTTCTTCTGGGCAGATGATATAAACCAGAGAAATTAAAAATTACTTTTTTTTCCCTCATGAAAAATTCTGACATTTTTCATCACAGAAACCTGAAACAACTGTTTCAGATTTAGAAAGACTACACAGAAACAAAGTTTTTTTACACTTTTAAATGAACACTTTTAATTAAATGTTCCCTTTCTATTTCTCATAAAATCCAGGCTTTTAGTGAAAAAGCAGACTGAAAGACTGACCTAGCTACTGTCAGAGACAGGGACTGTGCACAGGCAATGCCAAGCATAGGTTTTGGTCCAGGACTAGTACTCCTATAAATTTTACAAATAAGCATTGTCTTAAACAAGGGCATGTTGTTCACCCGCTTCGCTGTGAAGCCTTTGGTGATTTCACAATCCTCCTCTGCCCCTCACAGGGAGCTCACTGTCATCGCATTTTTACACTCTTGAGTTTGACCAATGACCAGCTTTGCATTCAGTGACCTGCACTGCTGATGCAGAAAACATATGTTGCAACTGAACCTCTCCTCTCCATTCCATGCCGGTGCAGTCTTATCAAGAGACTGCATGTAAAGAACAAATACACAGGTAATTCCTTAGGGGCAAGAAATATGCAGAACCAAGAGCCAAAGCAAATGATCTTATCAAAAGTGCATTTTGATCAAGTTGTTAATTGAAATTCTACCTAACCTTTCCACTCTTGATCCATACTAAGAATCATCTAAATAGAACCCCATCAGCAAAATCATCTGACTCTGGCAAAGGACAGTGTGCCCTTAGATTAGCAGCATGCATCTGGTTTAAGTTAACTAACACATTACTTCACTCCTGCCTCATTTGCAGCCAGGGCTCTTCACATTGCAAAGCAGAATTCTGCAGATAAAAAAGGATAGCGTGCCTGAAACAGAGTTGCCAATAATTCAAGAGATTAAATTTCAGCTACTTTATCTGCATGAGAGCACATGATGTCCAGGCATTTAGTAGTGATCTACCGTGCTTTTGAGGTCTAGACAAGGGGTTTAAAACTAACTAATCATTAGTTAGTTCAAGCTTTTACGATCCTCCTTAGCTTATAAACTTTTCGGGATGGCCTTCTTATTTTGTGTCTATGTGACACAAAACACCATGAAGCTAGGATCTATAGATGAAGCTTCTATTTCACAGAAAAGTATGTGGTTCAAAAATTTATTCCCTTCAAAACTTTGCTTTGAATAATTATGATTTTTCAGGAAAAAAACATTATGACCAAACATGTAATTTTGTGTCAGTCAAAATTATTTAGCACAGTGGAAACACTCTGTTTTTATCTTCACATTACAGTACAAAAACATATAGAGAAGAATGAAACAAAAATACATTTCAGAATAAAGTGTTCTGTTCTGCTAACATAAAAAAGAATTTTTGTATCCACAAAATATGGACCATTTATTTTTCCTTGAAGGTTCAGTCATCCTTTCCTAAGGTTATTCCTCTTATATGAACCTTTCTACAGATTGTTATCCAAACAGTTTAACCATTTGCACTCCAATAAACTGGAGAACTGCACTTGGATCAGTCACCAGACTGTTCCTGGCACAGACCATCTCATTTTTGGACAGCTCCAGAAGACTAGATACCAACTGAAGAGGCTACTATATTGGCTGGTACATAGAAAGGAGAGGACTCCATCCCCTTGGAATCTCAAGCCCATGCTCTGTGCCAGCCCACTCACTCATTTCTGAATGCTTGGCACTTCATAAGGGACACCAAGGTATTCTGAACTGGCCTGCTGAAGCCACTGGCCATTTTACACTAACCAGGACCCCTAGGGCTTGGAGCTGAGCTGGCACTGAACAGACCAGTCAATTCCCATCCTTGAATTGCTAGCCATCAGACTGCATGGTTAATAAAGCACTGATATGAGATGACTCTTTTGGCACAGACTAAATAGAGAATATCTGCCTGGTTTCTTAGTGTTATGAACTCAATTTTGCCTTTGTACAAGCTCCAGTACTGAATCCAACCTTGAATAGTCTCAGCAGCTGGAACCCTGCTCTAGTGTATTAACAGACACAGAAAATACAAATATTAAGGCAACATTTTTGGGTGATAGAAGTTTAGGAAAAAAGTCTCATCCAGAGTGTTTACATAAAATCCAATACAGAGTATTTTCCTATAAACACATATGCAATTCTGGCCAGGCACAGACCTCAACAGACTTATAGTCACTGCTATCAAGAAACTGCCCCCTCCATCTGAGAGTAGAAGGGAAAGCAAAAAGCCAACACTGTCCCTGCAAAGGTGTAAGGCAGTCGTCATCTGAGGCAGCAGACTGCAATCTAACATGTCTCAGCTGAGGTGGCTCTGCTGCATGAATGTCAGGAGAAATTAATGAAATAAAAGGGGCAATAAGGTTATGAGTCAGCCAAGTCCAAGAGGTACTAGGATAATACTTCATGCCCCATAAACTAAAAGTTGTTTAATCCTGCTATCTATCCATTCAATGATGCTTCTACTTAGCTACTCAATCTAAGATGTTTGCTTTTAGTGCTCGGCTCTCATCATTAAGAACACTATTAGCAATCTCTGTAGAAAGAAAGAAAATCAATGTATCAGACTCTCAGGATGTTTTTATGTTGGGAAAAGCGCCCATTAAATTATCATGAAATGTTCATGCATGCATCAGAAGAAAGATGATAAATGAAGACCTTACTGTTGAGTTGTTGATGGCAACAGAACAGAGGCTTGCCTCGTGGGCAGGAAGCTGGTTTATGTACGTCAGCTGGTTCAGGTCCCAAATGATGCAAGTTCTGTCATCAGATCCACTCACAAAGATGCTGTAGGTTACACATGCAGCAAGGCAGGTCACTGCCTGAGTGTGTCCATATAAAGCCTGGTGGGAAAAAAACAACCAATAACCAGCCACAGCAGAGGGTGGCTGATTTACTAGGGAACTACAGTCTTACTGTCATTTGCTTAGTAAGAACAAGCAACCTAGTCATTGTTAGGAGAACTGAAGAGGGCATGAGGGGAAAATGCCAAAGGATCTTATAGAGAAGCATCCTTGTTCTCAACTTATGACTGAAAACACTGGAGGGTTCAAGAGATTTTATGATTTGCCCAAGTTGTACAGTAACTCAGGGTCCTGGGCCTTAATTTCAGACTCTAAGACAGTGCTTTGTGCTCAGCAACAAAAAATTATTTTTCACTCAGTCCATGAAGTTTTAACTCAGATTTATGCTTGGAAATTTCTCAATCTTATAAAAAATAATTTCTCAATATTTAAAAATCTTCTTGAAATAAAACTTACCAATCTTTTTGTTTATCTGAAAAACTACTAAAATATTTATAATTTTGGTTAAGAAGAGAAACAGCATTTGTGGAGAATTTCTGCTTTAAAGCCATATAGAAATCCCTTTCTCTTTCATCAATACACAACATTCTTTTTTTTGTTGTTATTGCTTTATAGTTCCAGAGACATAAGGAGTGCCCAGTTTAACTTTGCCTTATTTACAGTTTCTTAAAAAACGAATATACACTTTAGGTAATTTAATAATTCACTTAGAAGGCATGGATTGAAGTATACTGCTGACAACTGCAGCATTCTCAAGTGACAGTAGTGTATGTTTCTGCTGCATAGCCACCAATGACAGTGAAACCTGTAGGGCACCAAAGAAAAAGTCCTTCACAGTTTTCCTAAAAAGCCATTCAGGGCTCATTGTTTAGCTGCCTTACTTGGAAAAATCAAACCCACCAGTTTTAATGTCGACTTTAGCAGTAAATGCATATTCCCTGCTGGCTTTCTTCCCATTATATAATTAGCATGTCTCTAGGGTCTGTCTCAGTTCAGCATGAAGCAGGGGAGCCACATGTCTCAGATGATTTTTGTGGACACATCTCATTCTCTTTTCCCGCATGTGACTGTGAGACTGAACTTTTGCTGGCTGACATGTGCTGACACTTGTCAAGGTCATCAGGACAACAGTATTCAAACATTAATCCATTGGTGAAGAAGCTGAGCTGCAGCAGGCTACGTACTACTGAAAGTGACCTGCAACTGTGAGGGATGAATTTTCAGCTTGTGATTTATTCTATTCCCAAGAATTGTCAACTGAAAATACTGACACAAAATTAGGTCTCTGACAGTGGTTTTCAGAGGTCAGAAACACTCTCACCTAAGCATGGAAAAGGATGCTCAGCAGGAGCTGTAGAACAGTCTCTTTATAAAGGACTAGGCATAACCAAGTGCCTGTACTTGAGAACTGCACTAGACTGCTGCAAAAAAGGGTAAGACAAGTGAGGTTCAAGGGCTCAAAACTTCCTCTCTTTCCTTCAAAGCATGAAAGAAAACACACTCACTGTGAAGCATCCAAACTGCGAAGTCAAGCAAAGTTAAGCTCCTGCAGAAGTTTTAGTAAAACCCTTTTTTCTCTTTTTTTAAATACAAAAAGATCCTACCTGGCAGTGAAGTGCTTTAAGTACAAGCTGAGTGTGGAAGAGAGGGACAGACCTGAACCAATTATAATATCAGCTTCAATCCACCAGTATCTCAATGCATATTCATGAAAAAGTTGCATGCTTTTGGCTTTCTACCATCTTCTCATTATTGCTCTGCAAAGACTGACAGGTTTTCCTTCAATGGGAAATTTTCCACAGTATATTTGCAGAAAGAACATGAGGCCTTCCTCCAAAGTATTTTAACAAATGTCAAAATAAAAAAAAAAACAAGACCAGCTTCACTGAAGGAATGTTTAGTCCATGAAAACTTAAGCCAATTCTGACCATTCAGCTTAACTGGCCGACACGGACACAGAAGCTTCACAGCTACACTGAATATGTTCCTGAGAGGTCTGAGGCAGACAGCACATCTTGCCCAGGTGCTTATCCATGTTTAGTGTTCCATTTGGCCCAGAAATTCTGGGGACTGGATCCACTCTGCTCATGAACGCTGAGGGAACTAGTAAATTGCATGGATCAATACTGAGGCTATTATGCTCAGTCTTTAGTGTTCCACAAAACTGTGGAAGCAGATCCCACTAGAGAGGAAAAAGCTACTTTTTCTGCTGAAATATAGTTTCTGTACTTTACTACATTCCCAACCAGAATGTGTCAGTCCCATGAGACAGCTGGTAAGTGAACAGCATCCACTTTATAGCACATCAGCTTTTCTTAAGCAAAGCTCACTCTCTCAGGAATTTTTTTTTTGTTTAGAAGAAAAAGCAGCCATCAAAACAGTGAACTACATGAAAGCAGCAAGTAATTCATGGAAGAGATTTAGAACCATAGTTCAACTTTGCATCCATGCCAGACAGTCATTAAAAAAAAAAAAAGACCTCTGCTAGCAAAGTGAAGGAAAAAATACAGAATTTGTCATTGCATGATCTCATATCGCTTTGTGGATTTTGGGTAATAACAAATTAATCACAGTAGAACACATCAGCAAAGCTGGTTTTACATTGTTAAAGAGAAAGGCATTACATTGCAGATAAAAAATAGTCTCTCCAGTTGCCTGAAACTCAAACTGACCCCCTAACTAGTATTGTTTGGATATTGATGAAAATTACTGCTTATGCTTTTCTCTACTGCTATTTCTTACATTTCAATGTCCCTGTTCTGCTTTGGCATAATAACTAGCTGCATTAAAAGGTCATCACTGAAGATCTTGTCTCATGTTTTTCTCTTCTACAGCAGGAAACATCATAAACCTCACAAGAGAGACTGCTCTAAACACAGTTTCCCCCCAGTTTCAACACACAAGAATTTCAAATAAATGAAGATCTAAATACTTCTCTGGCATCCCAACAATGAGGTTTTCACATCATTTAATGACAAACAAAATATGTTTTTGCTTAGGGTACAGAAAGTGCTGAAATATCATCTGAATTTTCCTCCAAAATAAATGAACAGAAGAAGATTCTAACACTTGGAGACCTTGCTGATCAACAAACCCCTTGTCAGTTTGCCTAAATAGCAGATATTTTATGTCTGTTTCTTTAGGGAAAAAAGGGCTCCATGCCGCCTTTCAGATATGATAGTGGTGTACTCCAGCTTTACTTGTAAAGCTGAAAACTCACCATAGCTGAACCACGCAAATCTTGCATAAGAATTAACTTTTAAAAATGAAATAGCATGTATACAGCTGGTTGATGACCATAGATGAGCTCCAAATCAACAACTGCTCTGGATAATGATGACACAAACCATATCATTCTTATTGGATGCATCCACAGAGTGACAGATAAATCTTATGTGTTCTGAATTTAGGCTGTGAAAAAAGAATCACGAACTTTGCCTAGCTGAGCCTTCATCTCCATCAGATAACTCTGCAGGATGTTTTGGAGATCCTGTCCATTGCCATAGCAACCTAAAACAAATTATAAGCACCTCCAGGTGATACTTGGTTTTGAAAATAACCAAATGGCTGGCTGTACTTCAAGAGAGGAGAACATATGCCTTATCTTTACTGTTTCTTTTATCATTATAAACTTTGGAAAAGCTACCAAAAGGAAAAAAACCACCAAGTCCCATTCATAGCTATAAGCTACTGGTATAAGGCATATTATCAGCTCTTGACCCAATAACAGGCTGTCACATGATATTGCTGATCATTGGGTTTTTTTCACTTACTTGATTCAGCCAAAGGTATTTCTTCTGTGAGTCATCTGAGAGATAAAACCTAGTCTTCTGGGTTTCATTAAGTTTCCATAGCAGAAGAGCTCCAGTACTTACCTGTCTCAGGTTTAGACATTTCACTTTGTCTTTGACCAAGGAAAGCTCCCAGACACACACAACCGAGCTTTTTCCAGATGTGATTATGGTGGTTGCTGAAGGACACACAGCACAGAGGCACTTCCCCCAGTCTGCCATGCACTCAAATGTAGTCACGTTCTGTACAAGAAAGCATCTTTAAGTCAAATGCTCATCTGGTGATACCATACATTTATTAATACCAAATGGCAGATCCAGTTCTCAAAACTCAGTCTCCATTTCTTCAAATCTAGGAAAGAAAAGCTCATCTTAACCAGTTTCTATGTGAACACAGTTGTGAACATGAATAGGCTGTGGCTGCATGCAGCTGTGCCATCTTACAGGGGCCAAAAGAAAGGCTGAACAAAGGTCAGTATCTTACATCTTAGAAGACTTGAAACCCAATTCCTCTTGTGCCACACTTCCCACATGACTTCAGGAAAGCTTATTCTGCCACCACATAGTAACAGAATGCAAACATTCAATGTAAATTGAAAGGAAAGCCCAGGCTGTGATGGCCACTGGTATCAGAGCTAGTGCCAAAAGACATAGCACCAAATTTCATTCTGTGCCAACAGCTCCATTAGCAGCACCCAAACCAGTCTAAAGCAACGTCAGGTCTATTACATATTGCTACAACTACATCATAAACATCCTTCTGCTCCCAATCTGCATTAGCTCTCTCCCATACAAGTGGGACAACATTATGTTGCTAATGATTCTGGTGGAGCTGGATGGCACAGCTACAAAAATGCTACCACAGACAGAACAGACCTTTACCTCCTTACAAGGATGAAAATTTCTTACAAGCTCATGTCCAGACGCACTGCTGAGCCAGAGAAAACTCAAGTTGGACTCCCAACTACTACTTACAGTGACTGTGTCATCACACTCACTATGCTCAGTGTCACCCTGACTTTTGAAGGGACAAACTGAATCATTTCTACCTACAGTAACACTATGAATTGCTAACCACTGATTTCAATTGAAATCAATGGTGAGAACTTTCAATAGTTTTATATAGGGAGCAGCAAGTAAAATGCATCTCAACGCTTTTTCATTTCCATTGACTGTGGGTATGTCTGTGAAAACAGAATGATGCCAATTGCACAAATACCAAAGTCAGTATCTTGCTGAATTATGTGTTATGCTATTCTGGTACCCAAGCTAATTCAGAAGTCTTTGCATATCATAATATTGTTCCAAACACATCCAAAAATCAATGTGTTTGTGGTAAAGGAAGAACTTTCATCTGTCAAGTCCCTAACAAGCAGTGTGATGATACAGATGATTTATTTTTACCATAAAAGAAGTAAAAGCATTAAGTTTTTAGAATAAAAGACATTATTATTTTGAATTAATGCACTGGACTATGTTTGGGAGCCAGAGGGGAATTGACAGATGGTTCTGTCTTAATTCTAGCAGAAACTTTTGCACAATGAAATTTCTAATCAGTGACCAGGAGAGCTCGTGTTGTCATTGCAACCTATGAAATGGGGTTTCTCCTTCATTTTGATGAACAACACAATCACTGGATGGAAACCCTGAGATAATTTAGAGGGAAAAGCCACATTTTTGAGCAATGTAGAATGACTTTATACTGTCTTGGGATATCCAACTTGAGATTTTTCAAGGAACTTGACTGTGAGAAAGTCCTGTAAAGCATCCTCTGAAATCAGCTCTCCAACAGCCTCAGAAATGGGTGCCCAAACCAGTCAAAGACCACAGCATATCATTAATTTTTGGAATTCTAACATTTTTTTCTTATTTACCTTCTCAGATCCATAGTTGCCAAAGCAGCAGGTGAAGTCCTCAAATCCCCAGCAAAATGTTTTGCTCCAAAGAGGAGGAATCAAAATTTTGTTTCTTTCAACAGCCAGAACACCTTTCTCTGTATGAACAATATGTCCAATGGCTCCCTTGGGATAGTCTGACAAAACAGAGAAAATATTTAATTCTCTTGGGTTTAGGGCACTTATGTCAACTTTCCTCCCTGCACAGCTTGTGTGGTGAGGCTGACAAGTCGCACACCTGGGCTCAGCGCTGTGCCCAGGTCCACAGACAGAAACCCACTCTTAAACTGAGATTCCAGACAAAATAGTGGAAACACTCCTTTCCAATGGACCACATAAATCCATGCAGAGTGAGTGATGTGTTTCACTGCTTTAACAGCAGTATCATGAAGCTCTTTTTCATTGGCAGACTGCCTTATGCCATGCAGTACAGAGGAGGACAGGCATTGTCACCAACAGCCTCTCTAATACAGCTATGAAAGACTAATGCCCCCACAAAGATGTGTGATACAAAGAACGTCACTGTGGAATGAAAGAAAGAGACACTGAAGCATTCCTGTTTCTTCATAGTAAGAAAAATAGCAGACTAAGAGAAAGAAAAGATTTAAAGTTGAGAAGTGGGGACACAGACAGTACTTACTTTACTGTTGAATATAAAGAGAGGGAATGCAAATGGAAGACAATGTGATTTAGGTTTCAATTTGACATATTCAGATTGTAGAAGAGAGGACACTTTCTGGTGCCTTATAAAAAAAAAAAAGTGTCCTGAACTCCACAACAGAAGTACCTACTCCTAATACACACACACACGCAAATAATAATTGGCCCAACAGGATCTTGAGTGAACCAACTCATACAAAGCTACATGACTACTTTTGTGCTCTTGAAAATTCAGATTCATCCTATCCATGAACTGTACACTTATTAGGTCAGCAAATAGAACACAGCCCCTGCCGCACCTTTTATAGTAACTGGCAAGACCTTCAGGTTTTGCAAGTTGCTCAGAAAAGGAGGAAGAATTCCACTTGAGTGAAGGAACAGCATGGTCTCTCTTCCTGATGAACTTTTCCCTTGGGCATTCCTGGATGGATGTGGTTTCGTGAACAGCTAGTACAAAGGAATGGCATTGAAAAATAAATCTCTATTTTAAGATCATGAAAGAGAAACAGTAATTTAAATCCTTGATCACAGACTCCAGGACTACCATACATGAATCTCTTAATTAAAATAAAATCTTATCCTTATTACATTTTAATCAAACGACATCCCTTCCTCTCATAGACAGAAAGCTAATCTCTGCAATTCCAGACAAGAAAGAAAAGTATAGGTGAGACTTCAAGCTAGGTTTTATTTGACCCATTCCCAGACTAGTGGTCACTCATGTGACTGTACTGAAGGAGCAGAACCCAGAGTTGATGCTGCCACCTCTGTGACATACAACAGGAACAGCATGATTAGAAAGTGTGGGTGCATACTGATGTAGTACACAACCTGCAAAAGTCTATAGCTCATCCTTCAGAAGATTTAAATCAGAAGTTGTTTCTGATTTAAGCTACTATCATTGCTTTCCTGTAAAATAATGTAAGATCAAAATAAATCACACTCTCTATGCTCTTGATAAAGTCATACCTGCTTTGGTATCTGTCCAAAGTTGCTGATAAATCCCAGGATAGTGCTCTTAATCAGAGGATCTTTAATGTTGTTGAGGTCCACCTTGTCTCCATAGAAGTAAGGATGATAGGTGTTAACTGCCTCCACTGCAGCTGAGCCATGCTGCTTGTGGCCAAAAATAAGATCTATCCAGCGATGAAGGTGTGCACTGACATAGTCACTTTCCAGTGCCTGAAACAGAAAGAACATTACTTAATTCCCTAGACTGTATCCATTACAAATGCATTTACCACTTTCCAGTCCTTGCTGGAGGCTTAAATTCTCTGCAAGGGATTCTTTACACTTTCAGTTCCTCTAGTACCACCATTCTCAGCATATCCTCACTAAAGACCAAGAGAGACCAGAGTGGATCCCCACAGGAAATGAAAGGAAAGAATGCAGCATGTTTGATTTAACAGACACCAGGAGCAATATATTCAGAGACAACACAGGTAGGCTCCACACGGTAAAGTGAAAGCATTTCACAGATCTTTGCACATCCTTCAGCTTTCAGCACACATTGATGACTGTGCTATCATGTCATCATCAATAGTGTCTCTGACACAAGATGGTTTAAATAAGCAAAGCATTTGTTAGCTTTTGGTACCACCATTTTTCTCTACAGACAAACCACAGGTGAATTTCTATTTTTAGAAATACACCTTAGCTGTGAGTCACACGGAGTAGCAGAGATTTTTGAGAAGATACATATAAAATAGAATGGAAAGGGAGATGACTAGAAGAGGGGCTTTAAGTTGAGTCTGAAGGATACAGCAGGAAAGGCTGCACGCCATGAACCAACAAAGAATGGAGTGAAATTCAAAGGCTATTGCAAGCCAAGACATGGAAGGGGTTATGCAATAGCTGCAACAGCAGAGTTGAGGTGCATCAAGGCAGCTGTATGACAGAAGCTTCAAGACCACCTGAATTAGAATAACAAATATTTTGCTACCCTTGCAGAGCTTAAGCAGAGGCAATCGCAGCACCATATTTTCTCATCCTGGAAAAACTCAGGGTCTAAATGTTTTTCTCCCGAAGAAGAAATGTTTGACTTTCATTAGATTTGCCATCTATAGTGACTGATGTGGATTAATGGGACCAAAACAAACAATTACTACTGAAGCAGACTGGGAGAGATGCTAGAAGATAAGACATCCACTAAAACATGTGGGCTCCCTGAAAACCTCAGTATAATCATGAAGGAAAACTTGTGCTTGTAAGACCCAGACAGCAAGTCCATAAGCAGTGGACACAAGTTCAAGTTGAACCTTTACCCATTACCAGGCTAGCGAGTCTTACCCATGATGTTTTGCTAAATGATACTGCTCCTGCCATCACCTCCTCACCAAATTTTTGTGCATTCCCAAACAGTCTTGTCCAATGATTCAATCATCAGTGTTAAACATTATTAAAAGTACTTTCCTATCTCCAAATCATTTGACTGTGTAATACTCCCTGATGCTCAGTGAAAGGTCTCCCAAGCAGACCATCCCACCGAAAGCACAGCAGAAATAAACAAGCTAATGGGATCCAGAACAATGGCTCATTTCACAGAGCAGACAGTTAGCCCAGTGCAGCTGGTGTAAATGACCCTGCCCACAGCTATAATGATCGCAGGGCAGCTCAGAGAACAAGCACAGCGTACAATCTGTCCCCTGCAAACAACAGGAAAACACTTACGAACAGACTCGGAACCCATCCTTATTAATAAAAGCACTTAGTTCATGAATTACAAACTGTAAATTTTTTCTGGCATCACTGCCAAAGCAAAACAAAGCAACCAACAGAGCAGCAACTGTGCAGCCTCTCAGTATTTCACTGAGCACTATGACAAACCCCACCAGGGAGGGAGAACATGTGGCCTAGGGAGGAAGTAAATATATTTATTTAGTAGAGTAGATTTCTAACTTATTAAACATGAAACAGGAAGTTATTCAGAGTTTTATGTCAAGAACAATTCTTTGCTCTCATTCTTTAAAACAATAGCCAAACCTTAGAACAATGTCAACCCAGATCCAGTTAATGCACCTAATTCATTGTGAAGCCTCCTAAAAATGGCCATGATAGCAGTAAGTAGTACCTCCAGTCTTGTGGATGTTTTCAGAGGAGACAGAAACACTCGATTCAGAATTCAAGATCTCTGACTCTTCAGGTTTAGACAAACTTTCCCAGGCAGGCTAATGAACTTTTCACAGCAAGATTTCTTGTACTCTCCTGTGTAATACCTAGTACCAGCTACTGCTGAAGAGAGGATATTGCAGTGACTGTATGTGAAGTCTGACCAGGTCTGGTAAATTATTAAGAACACAGGTCTATAAATGCGATCTTTCATTTGCTAAACTGCTCCTATTTGAGATGTGAATTAATCTGTTTATCAGCTGTGCCAATGTTATTAAAAAGTGCAGCTCAGTGGAAGCAGTTCTGTAGACAAATGGTAGAGAGGGCCCAGTATCCACATTACATGCACTGTGGGGACTTTACTTCCAACTAAATCTAGCCTGCTCCCACAGGCTAAATGCCATCAGCATCTGGAGCACACAACTGGAATGCAGCTTTTGTTTCATTTCATCCAAAACAAATCTAGTTCACACAATTTGAGATCACTCTACAGTGACAGCAAAACCGTGCTACAGAGGGATGACTATAGATTCATTTCCAAACTGCAGTATTACTCCAAAGTGCAAGGCAAAAGCAGATTTCTCCATTGTATCCAAGTGCCTTTGGAGTGCTCACCATTCCATAAGCAGTAAGGAGCACAGCTCAGTACTTTACACTCCCAACAAGTCACAACAGACGACACAGCATGTCTCCCTATGTTCTTTAAAAAACACCAGTGTAAAACTGCAGCATCTTTCAGGCTTTCATGGACTTTTGTGTGCAGCACATCTGGTAGGTCTGAAGAATGAGACTGAGCACCTTGGAAGGTCACAGAGAGAGCAAGAGACAGAATAGTGAAAGGAACCAGAGAGTGAAAAGTGGCAGAGGGTTGGAACTACATGGTCTTTAAGGTCCCTACCAACCCAAATAATTTCATGATTCTATGAAAGCATTGTGGTCACTGTTAGTGGTTAAGGGAACAGTGCAGAAAAGAATATTTACAAAATAAGAGTATGACACTGATATTGTTCAAAAGAGGAACAAAAGGTAGTAAGGAGATCAGGGACAAGATTTAACACTGGAAAGGTCAGCTGAGGAAAGGCTAATTTTGAGATACCAAAATAGAGAAGACATTTTTATCTACAGGTTGGGATACAGTCCCCTACAAAGTGATTATTGGAGAAAACTGAAATCCCAAGGGCAGGATCTGCATAGCATAGGTGAGAAGAACCCACTGAGGCAAAAACTGAAGCTACGCATGACAAATCATGATAATGCAGTGCCTTGAAAATCATGAGCTGTTTGCTTAGTCCCACAAATGCTAACATATATAATTAACATATTTTTTGTACACAGCATGCACTGTATGCACTCACAAATGCAGATTGCCAGAGGAAAGCTGATGGGATAATGCAGGGGCACTATAGAGACTTGCACCAGAATATTATTCTGCAGTCTGAGTTCAATGAAACAATCTTCACATAGATTTACATCTGCATTCACTTCTATGCAGCAGATAGCATCACACAAGTTAAGACTTTCCAGCTATACACAAATATCACTAATTGCAGTAAGGACCTTAAAGCTATTTGATTTTAAGTTGCCAAGGCCGACTCTATTAAAGGCAGAAAATTACATCAGGTTTCTCCCTCATTCCCCTCCACAAAAATAAAAAAATAATTTTAGTTCTGGCATGACTCAGAGATAAATAGTTTAAATAAACACACAGTTTGTTATCAACAACCTGGAAATATATGCATATAAATGCCTGCACCTTATATTACGTTCTCTTACACTTACGGGATGAGATATGTTCATACCACAAACCTAGATATAACCCTCATCTGGTGTGGAAAATTGGCCTTGATTCAAGGTGAATTGTTAGGAAGACAAGTCAACATGCAAAGTTCAGAACTGACACGACCTCCACAAAGGCAGGATGCAGCTGGATCCAACATTTTTGTTTGTGATTCTGGCCTTCAAAGTTTCATTTTCAGTAAGACCCAGTTAGCATTTTGTTGCAAATCTTTGTATTCACTTACCTGTCTGTGCAGGAGAATGAATTTATGGGGGTCCCCATCTGCCCAAGGAGGAAGCTGCACATCTCCCAGCACTGTTCCATCCTGCATGCAGCCTGCAGGAATTACAAAGGGAGAATTGAAAACAAGAATCAGACATTGGAAATAAGAACAGCTTTTCTAATATACTAATTCAAAGTAAATGGAGGTGATATTCCCATATGCAGTTTCAGGTTCATCAAATTTAGTGCCATAGAATACTGAAGATCCAGTGTCTTGGGAATTCTGATCCAGTAATAAATCACTGAGATGATCTTCTAATAATTGTCAGTAATACAGTAAAAATATGCATGCCCTTAGCACAAACCATTTTAGCACAGAATGCAAATGCAGACAAGACAAACCTCTTTGCTCAACTTTCTTTTTATATATAATCCTGTGGTCTATTCCTACTAAAGCAGCCACAGATAGGGATTTTGTTCTCAAGTCTTTTGCAACCTGATTCCTTTCAGAAAGCAAGCACATGTTCTTAAATCAGCACAGTGTTGCAAACTAGATGAATTCAAATCTAAACTGAGGTTCAAGTCTAAGACCACAAGTTTCCTTATAGTGTAGCAGTGAACAAATTTGGGCTCTTACCTTTGCCTATGGTAAAACCTTCCTCTATACTTGCTCTCTACTGGCAAGACTGATGCCTTTTGGGACCCCAGAACCCTTCATTTAATTCCACTCAGGTCAATGTCTGGATCATGATGATTTCAGCCACGCTTTGTTTCTTGGACTCCTCTCAGGATGAAACAAACCCCAATTCTTTCTTATCTTTTAACAATCTTATCTTTTTTTCCTATTTTGCTCTTTTTTTTTTTTTAGATGTTTCATTTCAAGGATATTTTAAATACAATTATAGCTGGACTTCAATACCATGGAATAAGTTGCCTTTGCTGTCACCAATTTGGGATGATTCTTGAGGTATTTTTCCTTTGCCTTAGCTGTTAACCAACCTTCGTCTAATAAAAAAAGCAGCTTTGCATTGCAAATGGTGTGAATGTTCTGTAAAGTGAAGTAAATCAGAACTACCGTGTCTATTACTGAATCCTGTTTTTTCTGGATTCTGCCCCTTCATCACTGAGAGGTTTAGAGACGGTGTACATTCAGAGTGGACTGTGGTGCTGCTTGAGTACAGGGAAAATACAGCAAGTTCATGTGACTTGTACAGAAGCTTTCAAGATGATAGTGAAGACATTTGGTCTCACATGAGATTAAAACACCCTACCTTTCACAAACACCATTTATCAATTTACCCACCTCTAAAAGTCAAATGAATAAATTTTTCATAGCCATAGAGATGTGATGATAGAAGTCAAATTTTCAAAAGCAGACAACTAGATTGGTTATATCAAAATCCAATTTTATCTGATTCTGTGTGATTCCCTTGCACAGTAATAAGGAAATATTAGCTCCTTTCTGAGCTGGAAACTTCATTCTTCTGACATCATGCGGGTACCAGAAGCTTGTATTCTTGTAGCCTTATTTTAATAAAAATGGATCTCATCACTAGAAAGCATCATCAGTCCACGTAGTCCAGGGGCCAACTCTCAACACATGATCTGAATCTTTTGGCAGGATGGTGGGAGGAGCATTTAAGTCCTTTCTAGAACTTACCAAGTTCAAAGTGATTTGCATTGGTTAGGAACTCTGGCAAGTAAAAGAATTCAGGGATGAGTTCCCTGACATCACTCATGTTGTCCCTTGATGCTGATTCCCACGTCCTCTTGACACTGTGAAACATCCTGTCTGCAACATCAAAACTCCCACCCTGTGAAATGCAGACAGACAAAAAGAGTTCACCGTGAATATTCTGTTAAATAAAAAGCATCTTGGCCAATTTTGCAATGATCACCTTATCACATATTTCATAAAGGGATGTCTCAAAATCTGCCCCAGACCTCTATACCGTGATTTTATTAGGGACTGTCTTAGTCCTGGTTTGTAGGTATGTATGTTGAGAAGACCATAAAGCTTGGAGTCTCAGCACAACCTGCAATAACACAGAGGCAAGTGGAAACAATCATGGGCAGCTTGAGAATATCAGCAAACCCATCATTAATGCTCCTGAAAGCAATTAATTCCTTCCACTCCAAAGTGATTTGCTAGTAGTGGACACACCTTCATTGTTTTCACTTGTGACACAAACAGTTGTGAACAATCTCATGTGCAATTCTCCTGTGAAAAAACCTTTGGAGAAGAGGAGGGTTACCACATTCACTAGATCCAGCCAAACAGGAAAACCGCAACAGGGAGGAACCTGTAGGGACTGAACATATGTTAAAAGAAGAAGGGACAGCATAAAGACGGGAAGAAAAGAAGAATGTCTGGGAACCAAGCTGAAGTGGTATGTAAGGAAGGAGAAACAAATTTCCTCACATCTTCAGAGCATTTGAACATGTTTAGATTAATGAGAGTCAAACACCAGGAAAAACACAGCCTTAGAGCCCAGGACATCATTCTGAACTCAAGAGGAAAGAAAAAAAAAAGTCACTTACTGAAGGAAGGGAATATGCCTTACAATAGAAGCATATTTCCTACAGGATTTCCTAACAGGATTTCAGATACTGTATATGTTTGTGAAAAGCCAGCTTTGCTTTTACATATGGATCCCTATATCGAGCATGAAATGATTTATTTTAACATAATATTTTTAGAGTAATAGAAAAAAAAAACAAATAGAAATCAGTTTTTTGAGATCATCTGAATGAGTTTGTCAGAAACACCAAACTGTTTTATAAGAAAAGCTGACTTTTTAACTGTATTAAAGTGACAGAACAAAATTGTATCTCATTATCTAGTTCAGGTGCTGGCAGCAGAGCTCCCAGGCCAATATAAATATCTCTCATTGGGGTTAACTACTTTGGATTATATGTCATGGGACATAACACTACATCCCACTGCCAGGGCTCAAGAGAGATTGTCAGAGATGCAACAAATATCTTTAAATAGTTCTGCAGTGCAGTGAAAATATTTGAATAATTGCTTATCCTCAACCATTCAATCCTGCTTCACTAGGCAAAAAGAATAAACTAGTGGGATTGTATAACAAAGACACTAAAACACAGACATGATGCAAGAGTCAATCTGTTAATGAATATGAGATGCAGTCAGGTTCTGTCTATGGCTGACCTCTTGGGAAAACTTTGGGTTAGTTTTCTCTTTGCCTATGGAGTGTTGCATGTGCTGGTTGAGAAGGATGTACTTCTGCACAATAACAGTTAGCTGAAGTTTTGGCTTGCAATCTATTAAATAGGAAAACAATATTTAAGCACCCTCAGTCTGTGAGGACAGGATCCCACTCCCAAGGACCTAAGGAACCCTGAGCAGCAGTTCCCACATGGGTTTCTGATGCTAAGAACCACTGCCCTTTTCGCTCTCCTGAGTACCAGCATACTTAGGTTGCAAGTCCTTTGGATCTACAAACTCTGCTTAGTCTGGGAACTGCAAGTCAAGAAGCAACTTTAGCCATACCTTTTGCTAGGGAGAAAATACCTTCATGGTAAGGTATTAAAAGACAGAAATCAATATATCCTGTGTGCTGAAGCCACATTCCTTGCTTGTCTTTTGAGACAGACTTGTACCAAAACCCAATACATATTCCAAATGGAAAGACGCTGTCCATGTTTCCCTTGAGGTGAATTCTGACCAGCCTTCCAGTCCAGCCTCATCTCTAAATGACAGCATAGCTCTGCTTTAGCTTCTTCTCCTTCTTCCTTATACCACTGACAATTGTGAAGCCTTTCCACATCCACTCAAGGGATGGAGTGAAGAAGTGGCTAATCACATGAGCAAGCTGATCTGGAGTTAATCTGATGCACAAGGTCATCTTGTTCTTGATCATTATTAGGCAGGGACCCTTGGAGTCAAATTCAAATTGAAATTAAAACAGAGTAGAAAGAGGACTATAAATAAATCAACAGCTAACAAGTATCTCATTGAAGCATATTAAAGGGCTTTGTATATTTAATCTGCACACAGTGTGCTGTGTCTGGTGGTGATTGATGCTTTTTCATCTTTTTTTGCAGCTTTTATGAGAGCTGGTCGTAATCTCCTGAGAAACAATATGATTTGTAATAAAAAGATTACCTGTATTAAATAAAAATAATATATACATAGGAAATGCTGTTAGCGCGACAAATCTGGTTAAAGATATTACCACCACGAAAAAATGTGATTTTTTCCCTGGCTGTCTAATTCATTTTAGGGAAAAGTAATATCTTTAAAACTTAAGCCTGTATTATTTATAAAGGAAGCAATAACTGATTTTCCCATTTCCTATATTAATAAATTTATTTGCATATATTTATATCAGAATTAATGAGTTTTCTCTCTCTATGAATGCAAAAACTGCACTGAAAGGGAAAAAGAACCAAGAATTGCTTTGTGCTTTTAGATTGCAAGATAACATAAACTCTTATGACTTTTCTACAGCTAGACACAGTAAGTCTCTGCTTTCTTTCCTTTCAGTAGAGGCCTTACTGTCATCAGAAATAGTGGGAAAATATGCTTTTAAAAACTAAAGTCCAGTATGGTATAAACAAAGCAACAAGATACAGTTATCTCTAGAGAGAATTTAGAACTCCACACATTTCCAAAACTAAGCATCACCTTGATGGTACTTTAAACCCTAAGACCTCAAACTGTCTCTAAGAATTGCTTATGAAGATGCAAAGAGTTTTCCACATGCCCAGAGATGCTGAGAAGTTATTACCTGCACTTAGTGCTTAAATGACTGCCCAAGAGTCAGTGACACAATGAAGAGTAAGAACCCTATTTTCTGCAAGTACTTTTGGTGGTCAGACTCAGGAAAGGTCAATCTGATACCTGAAATGCAACAGTAGCATAAGCATAACAGGGGATAAAAAGCTGAGTTGATCAAAAGCAAGTCTCACTGTTGAGTGCATGGGGTCCCAGAATGCTTTTCCAGCAAAGACACTAAAAGCAGAAACCTTTACTGCTTTGTTGCAGCACTGAGACTAACCTGTGAAAGGAATTCCAAGAGGTACTTGACTAAGGGGAAGTGGAAGGTACCAATACCTATTTGATGAGCCATATTTTCATTTACTCCAGTACAACATACAAAACACATACAAACCTTTCTCCAGAGTCAGATCTCAATACACTTAAAAAGTGAAATACTAAGGTTTCTCCTGAATAATCCCCTTATTAAAGGCAATGCTTCTGCACTGCCTTCTTCTGTGGTCAGCTGCAAATCAATTATTTGACTTGAGAAACAAGCTGTCATGCCAACATCAATTTTTCACAAGTTGTTGAATTTCCTTGTCTTGTATTCAGATTGTTTGCAGTTATAAACATAGCCTTTCCACTTTTAAGATGCTGAGAATCTTTCACAGCTCCTAAATGCAGCACCTTTCCAAGGTCTTAAGTTTGGGAGTACCCTTTTTGCAACCTGCTATTGATTTGATCCTACAGTTCTCAGGTCTGCTGTTTGCTTGACTACATCTCACAGTTAGCAATTCCTAAGCCACTATAGGACCAGTTACCTCGGGGAAACAACAGCAATGAGCTCAGCTAACATAAAAGCAAAAGAATAAGGATGGAAGAAGTTGAACAGTTTCACGGGATCCACATCCAGACAAAATTTTAAGTTCTTCAGATCTCAGCAGCCTTTGAAGATAACTATCCTCGCAAAAATGCTGGTAACCTGCTAATCACACATAAACACAGCCACAAAGCATTTGCTCAGACTGTGAACTCGTTATGCATGAAAAGTGTGCCAGTGAGATACAGCAGCCTTTGTTGTTTACAAGAAGAAATAACTGCTCCACAGTCATTCATGACTGCAGCTAACATATGGCTCACAGAGTGTGATAGTAACCATTGCCTCAGGTGGTTCACTAACCCATCAGCTACTGCTGGTAAGAGCCAATATCATAGGGCTTATTACTTAATTAGCACAGCACTTTATTTGTATTAGTTCATTAAAAGAAAAAAGACAAAGAAAAAAAAGACAAGTTAAAAAAAAACAACAACAGAAAACAAACCAGCACAATAGCAAACCACTCAGAAAGCTGCAGGAGACATAGCCATCTCTCACTATCCATACAGCAGTCTCTGAGTGTGGAATATTCTGGCTTAGTCAACTCTCTCACATTGCTCCACAAGGTAGGTAGATTTCAGCAAGATGCTCCTTAAAAAACACACTTTTGAGGATTTGTCCTCTTGGTAGACCCTCCTATAACACATGATACAGAAATAAGGGTAACAACTCTCTGCTACAGCTCAAGTATATTTGCTTGTGTATCACCAACTGCCTGCTGAAAAGGGCAATCAGAAAATTTGGTGCCCATGTATGCTGAGCAGATGAGAAAGGTAAGCATAATGTTCAATTTCCATGCAATTCAAATCCATGGTGAGAACCAGCTTGGCACAGTAAACCAGAACAAGATTAAACAAAATATTCCTTCTGGAGCACTGGATGTAGTCTAACCCTACTTCTTCAGTAAATTGATCCCATGATCCCTCTTATTTCCCACCTACCAGAACCTGTGTGTCCTTATCTGGCCCAGAAATGCTTTTTATGCCACCACAGCCACTTCCAAGTACTTGTCTGTAGCTGCATTACTGTATAGGCACTTGGGCTTAGTCTTCCTACCATGTAAGTCTCATCTGCCCCAAAGTCAAAAGCTTGTGTTCAGACAGATAATAAAACATTATCTCTGTGTTTACATGCCTCAGCTCTCACAAGAATAAATAATCCTTCTCCCTCACATAACTCTGCTAGCATTAAGATGTTGTCACTGAAATCAACACACATGGCATAAAACCTTCAGTAACCCCAGAGTCCACACAGAATATACAGAAAATGTTAAAAGTATTAATCCCCCTTCATTACACAACCACTGTAATGTGCTACATGGTTTGTAACAAGGTGTGGGAGGGAAGTTATCTTGTCCCTTTACCTGCAGAGAACAGAAGGTCTGGGTGAATGGCTCCATTCGGACCAGGTAAGATGCCACTATAATTGCTGATGAATAGTGAGTACAGTAGTGGCACTGGGCTGACAGGTCTCCTGGAAAGAGCACACAAACCAGATTCCAGTGAAAAATACCACCATTTCAAGCCCATAGCATCCTATTACCACAGCATGACTAAATAGGGAACACGTCTTTTAAGCAGATGTGTTCAAAGGTCTGTGAACAAAAACACACCTTGCATATTTGCATTGAATGTGCACAGTTACTAATAAAAAAATGTTCATTTTTTGCTTTCCACATTTCCTCTTCTGGAGAAGAAGGCCTTTAAATTACCAGATTATCCCTCTCCTCAATAGTACCAAATAAAGGTCTTGATCTCCAGAAGACAACAGATTCAACATTCTGTTTCCTTTTCTTAAAGCAGCTGTTAGCTAATCTGTGTGCAGCACTCTTCTACATGCAGCTTAGCTAACAAACAAGACTAATGTGTGCAGCTGACCTAACAGCACAGTCTTTTCCAGGAAACATTGGATTTTGCTGTAGCATCTCTTCCTGCCCAAGGGAAGAGAGCAGAATACAGCAGTACAAGACATATAAGGACATACTTACAGGAGTCATTTCTCTTTGTATTGTCAGTATAGTTTGCATACAGTGGTGAGAAAGGCACTCCTTGGCATAGTGTTTGTGTCTTAGATATAGTTCTGCAAAGTTTTTGGGTATCCTGAGGGGACTCAAGCCTCTGCTGTCTGTCAGTCTCCTAAAACACTCACCTTCAGTCTTTTCCACTTCATTGAAGCGCTGGATGAATTTGCATTTCCTCTCCGCAGTCTGTGCTCCCATGGGCTTTGATAGGTCCCGAAATGTCTGAGGATTAGTAAGGTTTAGAGTCTGAAAAGCAAAATGAGCAGAGATGTAGATTTTTAGATTCCCGAGTCTTAGATATCATGACTGTCTCAATGACACTGGATAGCAGCAAGGCTGTGTTGGAAGTCTCACCCATACAGGAAGGTTGCAGGTTTACCCACCTCCAGAACTTTACAAAAAAAGGACCTGGCAGGTTCCAAACTGCTCTCAAGGCTTTTCTGTCAGAACCTCCTGCTCAGGGGTCACAGAAGCGCACCCATGCCAATCTGCTGAGATGATGCAGCCTGCCCTTAACTAGGTATGTATTTAGCAGATGTTCACCCACTTTTGTGAGACAGAACATGTACTCGGCATGCTGACTTAAAGGTAAGGCTAATTAATCTATATAAACTCAGTACACATTAACTATTTCAAATTTCAAACCCTTGGTCTAGACCCTTCTGCTTCAGTAGCATCATTAAACCTTTGTGCAGTTGCTATCACAGAAAGTACAGAAAGCTGTGGCAAGCACTGACCTCTGAATGATAGTCAGCAAGGACCCATGGAAACACAGGATACTGCATGTAATCATTGTAGCTTCGGCCAGCCAATGTGTTCAGGTACATGAGGTAATCAAAGTTGCTAATCTCCCTCTTCTGCCAGGGAAAGGAAACAAGCATTAAAATCTCCAGACTCTACCCGTGAAAACCATGCACCAAAAGCAGCCTCAGAGCCCTGCAGTTCCCAGGTCCACCAGGACAAGAATTATAAATAGTATAATCAGTCATGCTTAGCCATTCAGATCAGCACGATGTCTCTTATACAACAATCCATTCAAGAGAACCTGTCTTCATTCTGTCTCTTCTTCAGACAGAACATTTGCATTTGTCTATAATCACATAGTGCTTTTATGCTGTATTTGCATAACAGAGCACTTTTCCCCAATTTAAAAGCGAGCCAAATGCATGCAGCTTGGATACTGGAAAACCCTAGACAACTGCCTGTACAGAAAAAGCTGCATAAAGTACTACATATAAACAAGAAGGTACAGATTTCTTCAGGTGTTTTGGGTCACCAAGGTCAGGTCTACAGGAAAGTAAACACGTCTTCTAGCTCGGCAAAACATATGGGAAAATGAGAGGTGCATTAATTTACAAGTACAGATGATATGCAAACAGACATTCAACTAGGTGGCTCTTTGGTCTCAGTTTAAAAACGTGCACAAAATCACACTTAATCTGCCAGACAGTAGCACCTTATGTTTCACAGCAGGAGGATGAAACACTCTGCAATAACCAGATGTAAATACTGTGCTCCTCTTGCCAACAACTTCACCTCCAGCAGCGAGAGAACAGCTTAGGTCTTGAGGTACTTACACACACACCACACATCTGTGTGCAGACACACAGGCAGGTGCTGCAATTCTTTGCTTAATCACATGCAGCCAAGATTTAGCTTACCTGCCACTTCTGGAGCATTGTCTTTTCCCCTCCTGAGTGCTTCCTGTATGGAACAAACATTTGATTGAAACAGCCTGCTTCGGAACAGTAAGAGAAAGTCAACACATTAACATCTGCACTCCCTGCGCCCCCTGCTCTCATCCTACAGAAACAAGAGAACACCAACACTAGAAGAATGTTGAGGTTTCATCATTGACCAAATAATTCCAAAATCAATGTCATTGATTAGGTTAGTGCCACACAATACAAATTTCATTACTGCTTTTGTTTGGAAGGAAGGCTTTGCCTGATGAGCAGGGATGGCCTAGCTTTAGGAGGCTGATGAATTTATCACTGTCAGTCACTCTCCCTTTGACATGCTGACTGTACTTAAGAAAAACATACGGTCATGGGGCTAAGGATGGATTCTGTTTGCCTCATGATATCACTGCAAACTGCAGCAGTGATGCCACATGGTAAGTTGCAAGAATTCAGAAGCTGACTCATAGGCAGAGAAGATGGTGCTGCAGCAGAGACAGATGCACAGCTGGGGGTAGCAACCTCCTCAGCTGTTCTGAGTTAAGCCACACTGCTAATCAGTCTGGACTCCCACTTTCATGCCACTGTAGAGCTAGAGTGCTAATGACAAGTACCATTAAGGCTGTCTGATTCTATTCTGAAGCATTAGTCTCAAAAACTCATGCTTTTCTGAGGTATTCAGAAAATAGAGGCTTGAAAACTGAGGTCCCTCAGTCTCCATATCAAAGATACTCTTGTTGCACAAAGCACTTTGAAACTAATGTCATTCTTAAAATGTGGATTGTCAACTTAATATTTTTTACAGTAATAGACTAAATGTGTCTTTTCCAATTTTTTGTTCTCAAAATGCAACTTTTTATTAAAACTTTAAAAAACCCTAAAAAACAGATCAACTGGAAGCAGATTATAAACAGGGGATTCACTTAAGAAAGGGAAACAAAGGTCACATCCCAACTGCACTGAACCAGAAGGTGTGTCAGTATCTGAAGGCCATGGGCTTTCCCTTTTCAGTTCCTAGAGGCCAAGGTGAGAAAAGTGACAGATTCTGGAATATTGTGGTTTAACCCCAGTTTATTGGCAAATAAGTCCCACACAGTCACTTACTCTCCCTGCACAGGGACGGGGGACATCTTAAAAGTGAAATAACTTGTGGGTTAATGTAGTTTAACAGATAAAACAAAAGCTGTGCATGCAAGCAAAGCAAAACAAGGAATTAATTCAGTACTTCCCATCAGCAGGCAGGTGTTGAGCCATAGCCAGGGAAGCAGGGCTCCATTACAAAGACAAATGTCATCACTCCAAATCACTGAGAATGTCTCTGCCTCCTTCTTTCCTCAGCTTTAAATGCCACATACAACATACTATGGTATGGAACATCCCTTTGGCCAGTTGGAAACATCTGTCCTGGCTGTTTTCCCTCCCAGCTTCTTGTACTTCCCAAACCTCCTCACTGGTGGGACAGTATGAGGAATAGAACAGGCCTTGACTCTGTGTAAACATGGCTCAGCAACAACTAAAACATTCCTGAATTATCAACACTATTTCCAGTACAAATTCAAACGCAATTTTCTTCTACACTGAGAAAAATTACCTCTACCCCAGCAAAACCAGTACACAGATTAAAAAAAAAAATTGATCATTCAAAGTAAACAGGGTTACTGACATGATATAATACTAGTAGCAAGAAAGGCTTTTCCCTTTGAGTGTAAAACTCAAACGAACCCTAAGGTGCCAGCTAAGAATCAGGATTATTATCTTCATGAATTGTAAGGAAATCAGTTCAGCCATAAATTTGAAAACTGCTACTGGAATAACTAGCTGCTATTTTGCATTCTCCTGCTCTGCATTGGATCACACTAGAAATCCAAAAAGCAAAGCTTAAGTAGCTTCAAGGACCTAAATAAAGCACTGGAATGGTCAATGATCATTACAGCTTTACTGAATTTGCAGTAGTAAATTCTTGTAAACCACCTCTTATGCTCATGAATCACTGTTTTACTGCCTATTCAATCCTGGACCAGTTAATAGTGTACATAAAGGAAAAACACTATGGTATTCTCAACACATTACTTTATTCCTTGATTAGGCACTCTCTTCAGAGTAAAGTGAGAGAATCTGAGAGAAGGATTTTGCATGAACAAACATGATACCCGGGACAAATTTTAGCATATGGTTTACAATTCCTAAGCTTTGTTTAGTTCTCCTCCTAAGCATATGAAATCTAACAATGATATGATATAGGTTTATGGAAGCCAGGCAACACAAAAAGGCATAGAGTACATGTCCAATACAGAAAAATAAGGTAAAAAAAAATTTAATATATAATTGTCTAATTTACACAATGTAAATTTCATTGACTAGGGTAGAGTTATGTTGGTTTTGCACCCTTAGTTTGAGCAACACATGGCTAAAGAATGTGGGAAATCCAAAGTACAAAACAGGTATAATGGACTGTCCTTCAAAATTCAGCCCTTTCACACTATTAGTAGATTTCACAGACCTTTGCCCAAGTGGCCTTTGCAAGGCCTCCAAGAGACATTTGGAACTCAGAGTATCTCAAAGGGATGGAATAAGATGAGGATTCCTGGCATTACTTGAAGTGTGGTTGGATCAGGGTGTTTGCCACAGAGGGATCAAAATAGGTTCTTTCCTTTCCACAGCAGCAGATTGACTCACTAAAGTTTGCACAGGTTTATTTTGGATTTCTGGCTCAGTTAGAAAGCAGGGGAGAACATTATAAAATGCTACACACAGGACTAAACTGGGCCAGTCTCTGTGTGTTATGTAAATATACATATGTTGACTTATAGGTGCTATGATCCTCTAGTGGAATGCTTGCTCTGTTTCTCATAAGCCCTAAACAGCTAATAAGGACTCTACAAGGGTCAAGATAATCCTCTCTGCTGACTTTGGAAGCCACTACATAACTCAAAGAAGTTGACAAGTTCACCACATCATGAAAACAAGCAAGGTTAAAGGTAGTCACTCTGTTAAAAGCCACCCTTCCAGGTCTCAAAGGACCTGTCATGATGCTCCCTCCAAGCCCCCAGAGAATCTGGAATTCTGCATTCTTCATTGTTGATTCATGGGCTCAGAACATCAACTGCATTACAGGCAGCTTAAGCTTATTCTTACCTTCTCCTTGATAATCAATTAGCATTTCTCCAGCCAACACCTCTCTAGACAGCACAGCAAAAGCTCAGCGTAGGTCCACGTCAGCTATCCAACCACAGTAAGTGCATTTAAAAATAAATACTCAAAGGCTGTTTTTTTTAAAAAGAAACAAGTGCTTTATGAATATAAATAACTTCCAGAGAGAATGAAATCATCTGAAGTCAAGAGAAGCACCTACATATCAATCTGTATTTTAATTAATAAGGTATTTGTAGGGCACCAGACATGGCAGAATCTAACCATGATGTATACTAATGATGATCCACCTTTGGCTACACTATACATGAGTGATTTATTAATCCCTCTTCCATTAACATCAGACTATGATCTCACTCTTGTGATAGCCAGTGCTCTCCATTTGCTAGAGACAGGTGGACCTCAATCCATTTGGAGATTCATTGCAGATGAGATAATCTCAAAGGATAAGATTTTGCCCCCGCTGAAATGAATACTAAAATTCCAATAAACTTAATAGGTTCTTAGACTTCACAAAGCTGCTTCCATTTTCTTTTTGTCTTCCATCCCCCAGACTTCTTAAAGTCTGCAAAGTGATGCCAAGGCTCTCCTAAAACCACTTTTCTGAAAGAAACTTTGCAATTACCAAAAATATTGGAAGGAAAATCCCCTTCCTGTTAAGCCACAACTTAGGCTCAAGTCCTACTATTAAAAAAAAATAAATGAAAGAAGACTCCAAAAGGAATATCAGCTTTCTTTGAGAAACAATCAATTATCTCTCAAACTCAGAAAACTGTTAGGTTAGATTACTTTAGAGTAAAGGTACAGCATTCTCCTTCTTTGACCGCACCAATCCATCTTCTGGGTATCCTTAATCTGTGCTCAAAGAATTGAGACATAATACAATTTTTATAAATAAGCATCATATTCAAGTAGGGCTCCTTGAAGTAGGATGTCTTGAAGGGGCTAGTGAGGGGGGAAAGGAATCTCCCCCTCCTTTGCAGAACTCTTTGCACCACGTGCATTCACTTCCTGAACCAAAGGGATAACATTTCCACTGTGGAAATGCTGTGCCCAGGCACACTTCAATCATGAAGAAACACATTGAGTAAATTCAGTTAACTTGTTGAGGAGAGCAGACCGCAATCTCCAACCCTGTAATCAGACAAGCACATCAACATTATCGGCTTCTTTATACCAATAATATCCCAATCCCATTATCAGCAAGAGAGAGGCCTCAAGATTGCACCTCCTGCATACATTACCTAAAAAAACCACTCCACTACTTCCCTTCCACAATTTTTTTCCAGATGCTACTTTGAAATTTCTGCAATCAGTTACTAAAAACTTCAGTTTGGTAACCTGGTTCTTAGAGACAAATTTCAGTAAATTCACATGCTAGAGGGAAATTGTTGTACCAACTGCACTTTCGAAGGGTCACAGATAGATGAATATAAATTGCAGCTCATATCCTCTCTGCTATACCACTGAATGAGCCTTCCCTCCTGTGTCCACATCTGTCCAACTTGGCACGTGCTAAGGATGGTATCACAAGTGTGAGTTTTAACACACATACAAGGATCTATCACCATGTTACAGCCAAGTAAAATGAAACAGCCGAAAGCCTAAAATGGGCAGTGAAGGCAGTGCTAGAAGCTGACTAACAGCTTCTAACGAGCTCCAGATGCTTTTTCTTTCTGCATAATTTGAAATCTAACATTGCCAGGCACTGCATGCTATTCGGTTCCTTTCCCTCCAGCTCGAACTTGCATTCTGGAACCAACCATTATGCTGAAGATCTCCAAGGGCGGAACACTCCTGTTGCTTAGTAACAAAAGTTTCACGGGTTGCGGAAGGAGCGCTGAACAGCAAGACCCTGAGCTGGGGAAGCCCCTTTGCCACTCCTCCCCTCTCCACAGACACAAGTCTCTTGAAGGGCTGCCATTTTCCATCAAAGAAGTGCAATTCAGAATTTGCAGGACTGTGGAAAAGAAACTGTCCTGTGTTTCCTGCTCATGGGTTTATTTACAGACTAAAAGACTAATCCATTACTCAGAGAAGAGCAGACAGAGGACAACTGCACAGGAACAGATTATGATCGCTCAGCCCACGCTACTGAGAAAAACCAAGCAGCTTGTGACACCCGTACCTCGCATTCTAGGCCTTTCTAGCTACTAGCTGGTAAGATCTTATGCAGGGGGGCAGTCTGTCAGAATTGTTAAAATGAAACAGTATTTTTGTTTGTTCTTGGTGGGCCTTGGTTTTGCAAGTGAGCTTGCACTATATGATAGTATGGTGGCTCTGAAGTGATCTGGAAAAGTAGGAAAACTAAGGAAGAGCCTCTCTCAACTATTTGCTCATGGCAGGATTTAGTCTAAACCTGCCTGTTAGCAAAAGACTGCATTAAAGATAGTCAGCGAATTAATCTCTCATCTACAACAGATCATATCCAAAAGTAAGAAATGATAGCAGGGAAATAACTCACTCAAAGTGCAACTGCTTGGCTTCATGCAAAAGTAATTTGCTGTACAAATGCTGGGTTTAAGCTTTATGGAAAGTAATTCCATAGGGGTATTCCATGGGTGAATTAGCATGCCGCTTCACTGCCTTCCTGCTGCAGGGAGGTGCAGGGCAGGCACAGCTCCACTGGGCTAGGCAGGCGGTTCTACAATGCACACACTTCCAAGAGGAAACACAGAGCAAATACGCATTCTTCTAGAACCAGCTCTCCTTCTTAGGACAGGCCTAAGATACAATGGGTCTGACCTCTGACCAAGTGCTTAAGGGCAGATAACAAGTAATCCCCAATCCTTCCTTGCCTCAGAGAGACACTGACACTTGGTCCTGAGCTCAGGGTCTGTTCCATCCCTGCAGCTCCCAGCAACACTGAGCACCAGCTTCAGCCCTATGAAACACTGACAATTAGTTTACAAGCATGCAAAGGGGCAAGAGCAATTCATCCTCTTCAAGCTGCCTGATGCACTAAAATGTTTCTGCAGACCTCTAGTACTAATTCCTATCTTTGGAATTGCAAATCACGTTTTTCTTATTTTGAAATCTGGCTCCAACTTTTAGCCCAAAGTAAATAGCACTTGGGAAGAGTGAGCACTCCCTAGGGACTTATGTCTCCCTGATCAGTGCATGTTAGAAGTTCACAGCTGGATTTTAAAAAATCTTACTAAAGGAGGCAGAATGAATAAAAACTTCTCTTTGAATTCTGGACATTATCCATAGTGCATCATACAAAGAGAACCATCTTCCGAAAAATGAAAGTGATCTGTTTGTTTGGAATTCTTAAAAATCTGAAAAGTCCAGATTCAAACTTTGTAACAGGTTGGAAGGGGTTATCGACAGAGGAATACCCAAACCGAACAGGTTAAAGTGTAAGGTTACCAAGCCAAGCCTCCAGCCCTGAACCTTGTGCGCCAGGCTCCCTCTAGTGCTGCCAGGCATGCACAGCTCAGAGGGACTCCAGCACTGGGAAACCAGCATTACCAGAACTGGCTGATTTTTTGCCTTGCTGGTATTTTTAAAAATAAGAAAGCAAACCGGTTTGGCTCAATGTTTCCCTCTTGGATCTTAAATGAAAAATTACAGAAAAAAAATTACTAAGAACTGAACAAAAAGTTTTCTTTCTAAGAGTTTTAAAAAGCGTTTTGAAATAAATTATTTTGAAATTAAAAAAACCCCACAAACATTTTTCCTTTAAGCTTCCATTCATTTTGTAAAGGCATACCTGGCTGAAAAGCTTCACTTATCAAAATGCACTGAATGTTTTGTTCAACTCATCCAACACAAAATTCTAACAAAGAGCAAGGACTCAAAAGTCACCTGGTTCACATCAATTACAGGAAGCAGATAGTCTCTTTCCATCCTGCCAACATGTAAGGAAGATTCCCTATCGATCTTTTTCTGAAGCACGGTAGTCACCCTCTGTGCACCAGAAAGGACTCAGCAGTAGGGCTCTGGCATTTCTCACACAGCTGAATTCTATCTTCACAGAATTGCCAACAGGAATATTGCCTAAAATCCTTAAAATGAGTCAACTGTGATTAGAAAACCCCGCTATTGTGATCTTCAGAACTTCCTACTTACTCCTGGGCAAACTATTTAAGCTAACACCAACAAAGTATTATAAAACTTATAAAAGTGTATTCTTACACTACAGTAAGAATAGCATTGATGCCCCTTGGGCACTGCAAGGTTAAATACAGCAAAGAGTAAGAAGCGTTCAGATGTAATGGTAATATAGTCCTGTAAGTACTGGTGAGGCAGAAACATGGGATTGACACATAGAAAGATTTAACTCTGCTTAAATATTTTTATATAAAATAACAAAGATTCTATTTTGGAACATACCCTCAGGGCAAGACTGAAACCACTCTGCTGCTTCCAGTATTTTCTGAAGCATCTGCCTCATTACCAAGCTCTTGGGAGGGCGGGTGGTAGCTGGGAGAGATTCCCCCTGCTTTTGCATTATTTTGGACTATGGCATGTAATTGAAAAGGAGCTGAAATGCCTTAGTTGTAGCCTGAGCTTCGCCTTCATGTATTCACACATGATTAATGAGTAGCCAAAAAGCCTGAAGGGTTTGTAATGAAGCCTTTCTAATAGGGAAATGTATTGTAGACAAATCCATATTTTGTCCCAAACAATCATTCATCAAAGCTTCAATTTGACTCTTCACAATTAAATGCCAGAGCACCCAGACCATCCTGAGGTTAACCAGCTGTAACCCATGCTCTCTCTGAACTCTGGCTGAGAGGGGCATTGTCATCCATTTCCAGGGAATCAGCCTATTCCCTTTGTCACTAGCCATAATTAGTAGCTGTATTTAATGGTCTTCAATTAGAGAGTTCACAAAACCTGAGACTAAGTGGACTATTCTTACAGCCCTCAATCCAAGAAAGCATGTAACACATGCTGAACATCAGGATGAGTCAAAAGTCTGACTAGAATACCCACGTGCATTTTTCTGAGGGCAGGGCACCTTCGCAGTGGGAGACCATCTATCCCACAGCATGGATGAAAAGACAAAGTTAGAGTACCCAGAGAAGACACTTAGCAAGGCCTGGTTTAACATGTCATTAGGCAGCACTGACATCAGTCCCTGTTACAGTCTGCCCTGCAGGTGACGTATGAATTGCCAACAGTGCTGGCAAATCTTGGAGCCCACTATATTCCTGAGTTCTGGTTAAAATAAGACTCTTAATAATTTCCTTTAAACATTTAATCTTTCAACAGCATTCAGAGCCCAAATCTTCAGTCATTTAAGTAGGACACTTAACCCAGCTGTTAGCAGATGCCAGGCCTATAAAGAAGGCAACTGTCGATCTGGTAGAACAAGACAATTTTGGATAGCTTCTTTTAACACAGTCCCTAAGAACTGGATTGAGACCCACATTATGTTTTGCTCTAGTCCTCAAATGGCTGATGGATAATAACACATTTCAGTTATGACATCCTGGGCTTGAATCAGTATTTAGGGATGAAAGACAGCAAATGTCTCCCACTTTTAATCTCACCCTGTAATGCAATATAGGTATTACATTGCAATAGAGTAATATTGTAAATTACTAGAATTTCACCTACTCAAAATGGTTTCAGGAAAAACTTTCAGAGTTGCAAATACTTCTGAAGAGTCTACCAATAACATTAATTTATAACTGTGATTAACAGCCATAGCTTTCAAATTTCAAAGGCTTTATTGGAGTTCCCACATTTTATCCACAGAGTCTGGTGTGTCTGGCGGAAAGATGGCCAAGGGGAAACAAAAAGGTCCAAAAGGGAAAAGGATCACCTTGAAAATGGCCAAAAATTTAATCCGGGTATCTTTCAATGGAAGGCGCCGTCTTGACTTAAGCAAAATGGGCATCACCACCTTCCCCAAGTGCATTCTGGATCTGGCTGATGTGGAGGAACTTGATTTGAGCAGAAATATGTTGAGAAAGATTCCAAATACCATTGAGAAATTCCAGAATCTGCTCTGGTTGGACCTGCATAGTAATCAGCTTGATGAGCTGCCTAAGGCAATAGGCACACTTCAGAACCTTACTTTCCTGAATGTATGCAACAATAAGTTGACCACAAAAAGTCTGCCAGAAGAGTTGACCCTTCTCAAGAACTTGCGTACTCTCAACCTTGGCTTGAACTGTCTTGAAAGTATTCCCACCACTCTTGGGTCCCTGAAGGAACTTATTGACCTAGGTCTCTTTGACAACAGTTTGACCGGCCTACCAAAGAGTGTGAGAAATCTCCCTAAGCTTGAGAGACTGAATGTAAAAAGAAACCCTTTACCAGAGTTAACAGAGAAAGAGGAGGAAGTTGACCCCATTAAACGCATAGAAACACTTTACTTAGTAGAAGAGAAAGACCTGTGCTCTTCCTGCCTGAAGATGTGTCGGGGTGAGAGGGAGGAGCTGCACAAGTTAGAGGACATGACACCAAGCTCCTCAAAGAAGCTAAGTTTCCCTTTACTCCTCACACCCAATTCCTCTGCAAAGGATAATCAAGAAGAATGGAGAGTAAGAGACACAACCCCTTGAAATATACCAAGGCACTCCACACACCATGTCCTGTGAAGTCCAGTCAAAAAAAAAAAAAAAAAAGCTAATCTGAGCTCCCTCCTCTTCAGTTTTCCTGCTGTTCTTCTTTAAAGATCTACTCTGTTTTAGAAGCAGATCTCTGCTGTCTCTAAAATGAAATCCCAAACAACTAAAACAGATGTATATTTGGGAAGGGCTATTTCCATCTGGGCCTGTTCCTACAACATGTTCTTCCATGTTTGGGTTTTTTTGTGGTCTTTTGTGTGTGCATGTGTACAGTGAAGAAATCTTATAAAAGATGGGTTTTTCCAGTAAATCTATTCCCACTACTAAGCCCCAGACATTAATTGTGTTCATTTTCATAGGGTGAGACACAGTTAAACTAATCTCAGTAAATACCATTTGGAGGAAAATGCACAGACTTGGGAACTTTCTGCTGCTGGTGGCTGCCACCAGGCTCTCAGAGAGTCTCAGACAGGCACTGTCAGCGTAGGAACTGTGAGCCTGTTCCAGTTCAGAGCCAGCTGCTACACATATGTTCAGGAGTAACTAAGCAATGCAAACACAATGCTTAGAGATAGACAACTCCTGATCCTGTTTGCCACCAAGGGGCCAGGCTCTGCATAAGCAACTTCTTTGGGATTTTAGGTGCTATACCTAGGTGTAGCAATCTCCAAGCTGCACAATACAATCAGCACCACTACCCATACTCATTGTGTTTTGTCTGCCTCTGAGTATCCCTCCAAGAAAGCTACAAAAGGGAGAAGGGATAGGGAAAAGATTTAAGGGTCCCAGGCTTATCACTTAATCAGTGACTAAAGTGACAAAGAAGAATCACAGCATCTTCCATGATCCAAGAGTCATCTTGTGAACTGATGAAGTCAAGCCTGTATCTTCACATTTATTATTATATTTTTAGCTTTCTGTTCACATGTTTCTATGCATGTGTGCACCTGAGCATACACATTCACATGTTCAAATCGCATCCCTAGGGCAGAGAGTGTTGACAGCCTGCAAGCAGCAATATACAGGTACAAACAATGAGCAGATTATAAAAGCAGTCAAGCATGCCACAAGAAGTAGTGCTGGCAGTGACCGTAATAACCTATGGTGACAGCAAACACTTAAATATATTTAAATGAAGAATAAAGTGCCAGGAGCACTTTATTTTTTAAATGACTACAGTAGAGCCTAGGAGTCAGAACTCTATTCAGGATAGGCTACTTTAGACCTAGGCCTGCAGCCTGCCTCAGTCTCTGAGATTAAACATGAGTCAAGTATTTCTCACAATAACACAAGCCCAGTTAATGCCCAAAGTTCCTAAGGCTGTAGTGCATCTTATCGCAAGACATTCATACCTGCTGAGCACTCAGCAAGCATAGGGAAAGGAAACCCTAGGGTGAGTTACTGTTTACTCCACACAGAATAGACATCATGCTCCAGAGAGTCAACTATTACCTCTGCCATAGGTTAGGCTCTAGCCAGAGCTGGTTGCAGACCACACTGACCCTTTTTGTCAGTCAATAACTTGGTGCAAATGCTCACTTACAAGATAGGTAATGATCTACAACAGGTAGACAGAAAATTAAAGATTACAGCTGACACAGGGAACAAGAACTCACAGAACTCAATCTGCACTTCAAGTCTCAACATTTCAGCAGATACCAATTAGGCACTTAGGGTTGGGTTCCCCGGTTACCCAAACCGATCGAAGGTAAAGGTATACAAATAACTATGGTCAGCATGAAACATGCTCTCAGTCACCTCCCACTAGGAGAAAACTTTTTGTCCTGCAGTGGTAAATCTGAGGGACAAGTTTGAATCTCCATTGTAAGCTAATATAAAATGGCAAAAAATCCCTGTGTACATCTATTACTGTCTGTCCTAACCACACAATGAAGAGGTCATTATGCAGAAGCATTATGGATTAGCTCTAACCTCACCTCACTGACTGTTTCTTCCCACAGTAACCATCTGTGTAGACTTTACCAATAGAGTGATATTAAGGAGGTAATAATTATTAATCAATTTATGCATTGTCAGCTACTCAACACTATCTTCATGTCTTCATACTGTGGATGATGTATGCCAGAATGCTTTTTGGAGCTCTGGCAACACCTTTGTATCTTTAAATTAGGAGACACAAATAGGTAAGCTTTTTACTTTTAGGTGCAACTTATTCAAACAATTGCACTTATATACAGTTATCCAATGTTTCATATGTTTACCTTATATTCAGGGACTCTTCTGTTATCCCCTTGGACTTCAAAGCAGGTTGGAAAGAGCAAAATCTATAGGAGATATGAAAGGTCACATTATAGTTATGTAAATGGTTATGAGGATACATTATGTATGTATATAACCAATGTCATCCTCACAACTTTCTTCCTGAAAGATGCCACAGCATTTCACTGAGACTCTAACCTAGGATAAAGCTGCAAGACAACACAGCAAAAATATACATCCAGTATTAAGGAGTTGCCTGTGGGCTGGATAAAAGCAGTTTCTTTCCCAAACAGCACTTTGAATTTATGCACAGGGCTATGGACTTATGATCAGGTGGTTTAAGAGGCTATTAAAGCCAAAAAATAAGAAATTGCTCAGACATTTATTTAGCAAAAATGGTAGTAACTAATACCAACCCACATCTCAGCTATTCCTATTTACATTCACTGAGGGTTTATGATGTCAGGCAAACTATAAGCTTGGAATTCACAGGTTTGGTGGCCTTCAGACAAAGACCAAAAGCAGTTGGCCCTGGGGCAAATTCTAGTGATTCTAAGTAGTCGCACTATGCAGCCAGTTTGGAAAGTAAGATTAGATAAATCTGCTTTGACTTTTTTATGCAATGATCCAACAAGAATTGTTCAGAGATTTCAGGAGCAAAAGAAATTGCTATGATTGTTTAGAAATTTACAGTTCCAATTGTCAGTTCAGGGTGCAGCATTTACCACAGGAGAAACACTAGTACTGAAGTGTTTCTCCTGTGTAAAGGCTAGTGAATATAATTCTGATATAATGGCTAAAACTGCAGTAGAAAAAAACATGTAAGAAAACAAAGTGCAAATTACTCACTTCATAGTCTTATATTCGAGTTCCATTAAACAAGATGAGCATATAGGGAGAAATCTTCATTAAATAAAAAAGCCATTGCTAAAAGTTAACTCCGCACTAAAGATAAAGTCAGTGTCTGAGAGATAAAAATATTTTATTCCTGAAGAATCTAATGACATTTTATGTGTTGGAAGAAGGCAGAAAGAAATCTTCTTTCACCCAGTACTGTGAGGTGAGGTGGAGGTGTCTCATCTCAGTGGGAGGAAGGAGCCCATCTACAATTGCAATTTCCTGGCATGCAGGGACACACAACACACCACTGAGTGCTAGAAAAGTTCTACACATGGATTAGATCCCTTTATACATCAATGGCTATATAATTCTCCGAAGAATTCACAGGTCAGCAAAAGGAAAATTTCATAGCTTAAGTGTAACCCATTAAAGCCCAAGAAGCTGCAACTGAAAATAAAACTCTTACGGCAACACAATGCAGACACCTGGGGCCAGGATAAATAGAGGTGGTAGACCAGGAGCATCACTTGGGTATTCACACATTGTTATGAGACAGTCATTACCTTTTAAATATCTTATTTCGGTCGCTGTCATGGAAGACAAGAAATCTGGAGTAACCATTTTTGAAGAATATTTCCAAGGCAATTTCCTGGAAAGGTAAACAATTTACAGTGTCAAGAGCTGCAGAGCAAAGCCCAGTGCTGCAAAGGGTCCATTATGACCTGCCAGTACTTCAGGACTTTAAAAGACCTTGACTTTGTACTAAGTGTGAAGAAGTAAAGCAAAATATGTCTAATATTCTAGATTTCTGCAGCTGGAGGAATGGTCCTACTGAGTGACTAGAAGTTCAAATGCTTCTTTCAAGCAAAACCAAACTCCAGATATTGGTTCCATCACTCACTTTTTCTTGCTGCTTCTGGAACATTTTTATCTTGAAATCTCAGCGTGATTAATAAGACAATAGTAGCATTAACTTCTAATTAGGTGATAAAAATAACACAAAGACGGAATTCTAAATAAGAGTTTATTTTAGAAAGCAACCATACTGCTTTCTAAATTGATAGAGAGCTCAACAGAACTGCCAAAATTTCTCCTTACTAGAAGCAGCAAAGGAGGAAGAGAAGTTTGTGGCATTTCTCACTGAAGCTTTGAAAAATTAAAGCTGAAAGAAAACTTCGCTTTTCCCCCCCTCAATGTCTCCACACATTGCTATGTTTGACATTTGAATATAATTCGATTATTTACTCAGTGAGTGGTCCTTTTTTCCCCCCATGTCATTGAAGTAAAACTATAAATAGCATGCAGTGTCTGGGAACCCAGACATGAGTTTCAGTCCAAACGTGGCAGGTGCAATACAAACCTAAAGAAACACCACAATGGCAACTGCCCTATACGTGATTCATAAATAAAGTATAAAGCAGAAAGGTAATATGAGAGCAACTATGACAATAAACAGCTTGCAGCATTTGCTCAGCTTTCCGAACCAAGTCTGCTCAAGTGTTGCTGTTACAGATTTAGGCTGTGTGGTTGCACAGTGCTTTGCCCTGGGCTGGGGTGTGCGCCTGAACAGGAGGAGATCAGCTCTGAGAGACAGGAACTATTCAAACAGCTGATCCACCTGTTCTGCAGGGAAAGCACAAGGAGTCAGGTTTCCTCTTTTTCCACAGTATTTTTTCAAAGAAGTTTGTGTCATAAAGTCCCAATAGCAGCCTGATACAGGTACCTGAGTTTTCACTTCGTTAATTGAAACAAAACAAAAACAAAGACCCCAGAACAAAAAAAGAGCACAAATCCCACCAAACTAACAAGCTCAGCTGTTGCACAGGCCCATTCAAAGATTGTTTCTACTCATCTTCATTTTTCACTGTGGGTCACACCAAACATTTCTATTTTAATGTTTAAAAAATTTCCATGCATACAGACATAAATATGGGAGTAGTCAGCAAGCTTCATGCTATCCACAAAAGAGAAGAGGTGACAGTTCTGTTGCTCAGGCTGATCACCAGTGATGTAAGAAAATAAGCTTCACACAGTTACTCAGAACATGTCTTTACATTCCTATACATGTTTGGTGAGTGACCTAGCCAATGAGTGAGTGACCTAACCTTGCTATATCCTGAAGCGAGTCTCACTTACTAAAACTGTCATTGTGCATACATAATTAAATAAAATAAAACAGGGCTGACTGAGAGGTGAGTGCCATACTACATGGCATGAGACAATTATCAGCCCCATTTTCTCTAGCTTCTGAATTTTCCAAATGTGTTCTTGATTCTCTGCTGAATCTCAACATCCCAAAAATGGATTTAAAATAACAAGTTATGGCTGCTTAAAAATTCCACATTTTTGACAAATGAAATATGTGATTTACTCTTTAGACTACACCAAAATCCTCTAAAGCAAGAACAGGCTCTGTGCTGCAAGAAGCTCTAGCTACAACTCTTCTGTGATTCTCATCACAGGCTCACCTAAACCAGACAAAACTAAAAGGGTACTAGGCCACTGGTGAGGAGTAGCTCCTGGGTAGCACACTAAAGCCACGAGGATTCAAATCCTCTGTTCTGGCTTATGATTATTCTATTGAATCACATGCACAATTTCAAAGTTATTCCAAGAGGTCCAGGGTAAGTGTGTTACATATACCCATAATCCAGTGATGTTATAACTACTGAAGCCTACGGGAGATGAGGATTCTTGAAAGTCATCTGCTTACTGAGAACTTCCCTCAAAAACAGGAAATTGATTTCAAGTCTAACTTTCAAAAACGTTGAGATAAAGTGTTACAATACTCTTAGCCTAACAACTAATAAGCCAACCACTCCAGTGAGGGTGCTTAAAGACTCTGGTGAATATAGAAAGGAGTTTGTATTACCAAAGGCTAATGAAGCAATGATGGGAGGATTTGGGGACTCAAGCAAAGAAATCTCAGCAGTCTTAGTGAAAATTGAGCAAACAGTTTTCAGTCACATGTCATTATTGCTGTTGCAGCTTTTGCTCAAGTGACCAGTATGTTAGTTCCTACCTGCAGAAGAAATCGCATCAAATGAATCTCTTTTATATCATGATATGAATAACGGGAACACATCTGGTCTCCCACAGCATGATCTTTATGACATAAGTTGAAAATAAATGGATCACTTATGCTGGAAGAAAAAAATACATATAAAAAAAATTAATTTGAGACAAAACAGATCTGGAGAGCCCTCACGAACATCAAAGTCCTTCCTAAAGAAGAATACAAATGCTATGAGATAGCAAGATCATCTGGGGCATACATGAACTGAAAACAAAGCCAAATACTAAGATAGATTTTGTACTAGTTCCCAAAAAAAGTAAAGTGCCTGTGGAGGCTAAGGGCAGGTTTGGAGTTATTTTACTGCATGCAAATATGCACAGAGCAATGTCTGCAGACACTGAAGTACAGTGAAGAGAATCAGCAAGGGTGGGGAGATGGGTGGGAGAACCTGAAAACCAGGGTTGAGGGTAAGCATCATATGGACACACAGCTACTGTAAACAGCAATTACTTGGAACTAATAATCAAGGAATTAATTCATTATTATTTGTGTGTCTGTGTTGGAATTGCTATCTACAGCCTAGTCCACAGAAAATCCCCCAGAAAAACAACCTAAGCTTTTATCAGACCCAGTTGATCCTTAAGTAACCTGATTAGATTGATGGATATTTGACTGAGTAAGACTCAGATGCAGAGCAGACAGTCAAGGAGTAAAAACACTGAGTTATTCTTTGTCCCACTGGGCTTTGCACATGAGTGCACAGTATGAGCAAAGAGCTTAGTCTAACACACTCATTTTCAATATTGATAATTTTCAATAAATCATGAGTCAAAGATGATAGCAGTGTGCCAAATATTAATTACAATTCTCTCTTGGGGAACTAAAAAACAACTTAGGAGACACTGAAGGACAAGGCTCTTGTACTGACTGTTCCATATAAATAAAAGATGCGAGCCACTGATAAAAAAACATTATCAACATTTAAAATAACTGAAAACCAGCAGTGTATGTGTGAGATTGTCCACTATCTCCATGTGTTGAAGATGGGAGTTCTCACTGCAGCTTCAAAGCCTGTGAACAAGCACCTGTTTTAGTTATGTTAAATGATTCTTTGAACAAATGGAAAGGATGGCAAAACTTCTTGCTGTGCTATTATGCCTGTTGAAATCCACTCAAAGTCTGTGCAAATTCAAGGTATCCATGTGCCAATACTGAAGTTAACCAAGCAGATCTCTGTAAGGAAAGAATGACTCACCTGGACAAGCAGTGACGAGTACAGTAGACTTCTTCTAGAGGGGATAACACAAAGCACTCACAGATGTAGAAGTGCTCCTTGCCAAAGAGCAGCACTCCTTCCAATGCTGTATGCCCCTGCACAACTGCCATAGAGCACTTGAATGTGACCTAGGATGGATGCAAGCATAATGAAGCCTGGAGTTGGTAACACAGGAGACAGGGACAGCAGAGAGCTAGACACAATGATGCAGAAGAACATATGTTTTTACCAAAACAGCTGCCATATTGATTGGCAGGTCAATAGGGATGAAGGCCAAAATCACCATAGGACTGACAGTGCATGCTTCCGTGGTACTAGTAGTGGGAAGGTGTGATGCACTTTTCCACAGTTTTCCCATTCCTTAGCCATCTATCTGTAGCTATATTTAGCAACATCTACAGAATATTTAGCAACAACTACAGAATATGAAGAGCTTACAAACATTGCAGCTCTGCAAAACTTTGTTAGAGCGCAAGACTTGCTACACAAGCCGAGGGTTGAAGTACTGAGGAAAGAAGTGACTTACAGAACATCATACAGAAAAACAGTGTAACATATGATAAAGGAAAGGATCTAGTTCTCTATGCATCTATCTCACTATGGCCAGCTTAATGAGCACACAATGGATTGAAATCCTCAGTAAGAAAAAACTCCTTGCATTGGCACTTTTCCTTCTTGTATTATACAGAACGCCAATCAAAATACATGAATCTATCATTCTAGTTGTCTTAAAGACTTAGATAAACATTCTGGAATATTTAAAAAAAACCCCTCTTCTCTTGGCATCTCACTTTCTTGTTGTTACTCCTGAGTAAATTAACTCGGACCTTAAAATAGAGGAATTTCTAAAACACAATTTAGAAGCACTGGGAATGCCAAGTAGTTCTGTCATATATGCCAATTCCTAAAAATTTTTCTTGGGAATTGACCAGTTTTGCTAAGAAAAAAAAACACTTTATTTTTTGAGAGATGGTGCAAAAAATAAACAGAACAATACAGGGACCAGAAAAGTCCAACCATCCAGAAAATTGTGTGGACTGCAGGAAATTTAAAAGTGGTGATTTTAAATCAAGCAGTAATTAATTGCAAGGACTTGCCCTTACATTTAGAGGCAAGATGATCCTTATTTTTCTTCTCTGTTGATACAATCTTCTATGTATACTCAGCTCCAAAAGCACAGTAAACTGCGAGGATCAAGGTAGACTCACTGTTGTGCCCAATTTCAACCAGAACTTTCAACCAGTGTCTCCCACGTTCCCAGGGAAGGAGGCAGGAGCTAAGCATCAGTCTATTCGCCCAGTCTGAAGCACCTTCTATTTGCAAAAATCCCTTCAAACACTAATACAACAAAACACTAATGCTCCCAAAATCTTAAATCACTAATAGTACCACATGTACTAAGAAAACTGCTGACTGCTGAGCTCCCACTGCAAATTAACACAGTCCTGAACTGTATACAATCCAGAAATGAGTGTAAAATTTTGCAAGCTGAGTCTATCTGAAAATGCAAAGACCAGAGGGCTCATACAAAGAGATTAGAGAGGTATTTACATAGCAGGAAAAGTTTCCTGTTTCAGAAATCTAGTGCAGTGTTCTTAAGAGAACAGATTGGCAAGTATGAGAAGCATCACAGAGTCTGTTTTTCTTTTAAGATCTTAATGATCTCATTTCTACCAAACTTTGTAAGAACAAGGGTTCTGCAGTCTTTATTGTGCATGCAAAATTGACAAAGAAATGGCATTGATTTTACTAGATCATGTAAAGTCTACATGATGATATGTAAAGGAAGTATGGTTCCCCTTTGCTCCTTGCCTTTGTTCCTAACCTCACTATTTCTGGAACCAAATCTACAAAACTTCCTTGACTCCATCCAAAAGTACACATAAGACAGCTCAGGTCAGCTGAAACAGACCTGCACTGCCGCACAAGCTTTCAGTCTTTGATGCCAGCATAACAGAAACAGTAAATTTGTAAATAAATGAAATAAAATCTTATTTCTACATTTAAACATTTTTACTGAAAAGCAATTATTTTACCAACAAAATAGAGTGGCTCATTGTGAAATCACTTAGTGGACACTGAAGTCTGTTTTCTTTGCTCTGGGTTTTCAAAATAAAAAAGCAGCCCTGGAAGATTTCTGTGGGTGATTTTTAATGAAAATCCTTTCAATCTCTTTCCTCTCTAAATAATTTCCAAGAGGAAGGTAGCATTTTTCCATTACCTCTCCTGCAGATCCCACAGGAATGCCTGTCGCTGCAGGGATATGCCAACCCCAGAACTCTCTGGAGTGCATGCCATTACGTGTGTAGAGACATGTATGCTTGCACTGAGAATACTGGGGAATTCGGCTCACATTAGTGAACCACAGGGTTTCCTGAAGTAATTAAATAGCAGAAAGATCTCTTCCCAAAAGGAAGGTAACTGAATACTGAAACATCAGGCAGTTGCATAAAATAGCTACATGGACACAAAGTCAAAACCCAGACTTCTAAGAAATCCACTTCATCAGATCCAGAGATCATGTATGTGGTTTTAGGAGGCACATAGATCGTGAAGGGGGCCTGCTCATGATCACTAATATGGGTCAGGCACAAATAATCACTTTGTTATTCTACCTAAGGCAGGACCAGGATGTGTTAGCAGACCTTGAGAGAGGGGAAAGCATGTACATCTGCTTTCTCACACTTCATATATTAAGCCCCAGTATGTTCTGTCTTCTGTACTATCCAACTAGTAACAGTCATCCGTGTCAATTCCATTTCTTCAATTGTACATTATTTCCTCAAATTTATATTATTTAATAGATCTTCAGTTGAGTAAGTAGTTTTCACTTTGGGGAATGTGATTAATTTTATTGTAGGTGAGTAAGAAAGATTTGCCAAACAGTTATACTAGAGAATCTCCACCAAGACAGTCCTGTACCTACAAGTCTTGTACCTTCAGTCTTATACTGAAACACCAAACAGCTTGAAATTATCATAAATTAGATAAAAATTTCCATTTTCTGTCAAAACAGATCACAATCCAGTTCACAAGCGACTAGAATCATTAATCAATGAAGCAAACATGACATAAAATAATTGAATAATTACCTTCTAAGGTACTGCCCAAAGCCCTGCATCCCTTGATTGTTCTATTCATTCAGATGTACAAGAGAATTAAAGCAAAGGCATAGGGATTTTTTATTGTTTTTTGGAAGACCTGTTTTTATGTGTTCCAGTTATATTTAGGCCAACAGCCATGAAAGCATAGTCTGCTCTAAAGTTCAAGAGTCAGATTTCTAAAAGCATTACATGTCTGAAGATACAAACAATCTTTATACAGTTTCCAAAAACAAAATAGGGGTTAACAATCTATTCCTACAGACTCTGCTAGTGCTACCATGGTCCCTCCAGGGTAAAATAAAGGGCAAGGAAATTAAAGTCACAAAACTACATCTCTGGAACACATCTCTGCCACACAATCTCTTGATCATAGCATTTTTACAGAATAAGTACAAAAGAATGGCTACACCAGGTCAGTTTAGAGGTCCATCTAAACAACTATCCTTTGTCTTCTAATAGATTATAGAAAGAGTATAAGAAATGTGCTTGGTATGAACTTGATTCTTGATCTTCATATGCCTTCTAATCAATCAGTGGGCTAGGGACTTCCTGAAGCCCCTTTTTCCTGCTCATTGCTAAATCTCATGTTTCCCTATAAACACTCATAGCTGGCTCTAATCACTTGCTTAGCAAAAGCTACATAAACTATGCAAGATACACATAAAAGCAATGCATTCAGGTAGCACTGCATCAGGAATCATAGAGGTGAAACTTGTGCTTATATACTTTTTCTGCCCTTTCTGTTTTCTATAAGGAGGAATCACAGGGTACATCACTTACAAAGAACCTATCAGTAAAATAGGGTAAATGTTATTTAGGGCCACAGAGTTTAAAATTACTAGGAGTACATGAAATAAAATACGTTGCTTTCACAATTTTTGCTAGGGAAACAGATATGTGTCACCATGGTAAGAGAGAGCAATACAGGTCCACCTCTGTGCCACTGGCAAGACCTTTCCTGCAATGATTGTTAGTTTGCTTGTTGTTGAAGTCTCATCTTACTGTGAAACCATCACACATGTGTCTCATTAATCACAACTTAAGAATACATGACAGGTTGCTTCATTCCCTCCAGCTGCTCAATGGAGCAGTTTCCAGAGGAAACTAAATCCACTTGACCTAATCTTTCGTGGTAGAGGCTCTAGGCTCACATTAGAACTGTTACAAAGATTGGATCCAATTTCTTCTGCTCAGACTTGATTGAAACCACTGCAATCACTAGAAAGCGAATCTTGTGATCACAACTTTTCTTTAGAATATCCAGGGCACATTCCTTTTTTGTGTGTAGTCACCACTTGCCCTCTCTCCCTCACTCCACTGAAGCAGAAAACACTTATTCTGTATGCACTCCTCAGGTTTTAACAACTCCCCAAATACTGCAAGGAAAGAATATCAGACATTTGTAGAAAAGGGAGCGTGGCAGAAGACGGTTCTGTTCTTGTACATGGTTGTGGGCATGGGGACTGCTCTTCATCCTTGCTTTCTGTGATGAAAGCTGCCATCTGTCCCAGCCCATCACCAGCTTAAAAGACTGGCATCCCTTAGCTGATGATGGCATCTGGAAGAGAGTTCTGATAGAATTGTGCTCATACCTCTTGTACACCCAGACATCTCTGTCTCACTCCAGGCTCCTCTCAAACAGAAAATGCTGCCAAAAACTAATATGAGCCCTTAAATTCCCCCATAGGTCAGTTCACTCAAGTTCATGCCCTTCCCACTGCTCCCATGACTGCCTCAAGAATAATCAGAGTTAAGTCTGCCTGCTCCATTACCTGCTGCATAATTCTATGGCAAAGAAAACCTGTTAGGGAATGGAGCTGTGCCTGCTGGAGGGCCTGGGCTTTGTCAGGTGTTCGGCAGAGATCCAGGGAGCAGCTACAACCTTGCAATTGAAAGAGGTTTTTCATCAAGGTGAACACTAAAAAAAACAAACCCAGAAGCAGATATGAAGGTAGAATTCTAGGAAATAGCCATGGAACACCAAGCAGTATGGTGAAGGAGCACATCCAGAAGATCAGAGATCTGGTTAAAGATTCTCTTGGGGTTTTTTTGTGATACTTACAGCATGAGTCAGACCCTGTCTTTTGCATGTAGCTGCAAAGTTGTTCACTGAGCTGGGGTAAGGCTGGAGGAGCATAGGCTGGGGAAGGGGCTACCAGCAGCCTCTCCACTGCCACAGAAACCCAGGTAGGGCAAGTCAGACAAGTACTGATTTGCAAAACCTTGTCCTTCTTCAGATGCTCCCATGTGAACACAGAGCTTCACAGTGAAAACGCTTATTACTGCTTAGCACCCCTTCCTGCTGTGGGGTAGCCATTGCTGTCTCTAGGCCTGCAGCAGCAAAGGAAGAGGAGAAGCTGAGGCACAGAAAAGGGAAAAGCCAAGAACTTGGCTATCCAGTCCTCCACTTTGATCACAATAGCCAGTCCCTGTTCACACTGAACATGAGCACGTGTAAATCCTTTACTGCTGCATCCTCACACTGGGATGAAGCGTAACAGTGTTCACATAAAAGCAGGCCTATCCTGATGTTTTGTTTTGCTTTCTACAGTTTTCCTGAGCAGGGGAAGTGGAGAGGGAGGTGTTGGTATTTTATCTTTGGTACCCACTGGTGGGATACATGGGAATAGTTCAAAGCTGCACTAGGTAGGTTTAGACTGCACATGAGGAAGCATTTCTTTACTAAGAGGATGGTCAAATACTGAACAGGCTTCCTTGAGAGGTGGCTGCTGCCCCAACCCCATCAATGTTCAAGAGTTGTTTGGACAATGCCCCATAATATGCTTTAGCTTTCGGTCAGCCCTGAAGTGGTCAAGTAGTTGGACTTGACGATCGTTGTAGGTCTCCCTTTCAATGGAAATATTCTATTCATAGCTGTGAGATATGTACAATGCCCCTAAAACCACTTGCCCCTAAAAACAAGCATACAGAGCTGCTGCACCATTCTGCCAGTCATAGATGCTGCACTTTACAGCTGTTCCCTCTTTCAATTGAGCCTGTTCTTTAATCAGCACCTTTCTCCACACTATAGATCCTACTCCCCGATTTAGGCTAGTCCCTTCTATCACTGTCCTTGTTATTCCCTGTGCTCTCTCCAGCCCCTCCTCCAAGAAAAGGCATTCTGCCCAGATTTCTGTTAAGCTGTGCCTGCTTGTTAACGTCAGATTCATTACCCCAGCTGCTTGGATTCCTTACAGTCTCAAATAACTTTCAAGCACACAGACGTTTATGGTTCTCCAAAATTCGGAATTTCTACACCAAAACTATTCCCTGAGTTTTCCAACATTTTATTCACCTATTACACGGTAACCACCCATTAACAATTTGGCAGGGCTCCTTTAGGTTTGTAAAGGTAAGGGAGGCAATCTTGTAGTTGGTGCTCAGATTGCAGATACAGGAATCTTGTCTCTGCTAATAAGTCAGGGTCATTTCAAAGGTTGGTTCTTTGCCTTTTGGTAGGCAAGTTGATAGATTAGGTCAGAGGAAGTTCCAATTTCTATTTCTCTTGCAAAATTCTGCTGCGGCTCATGTTGTGTAACATCATCCACATAAAATATAACCAGTCCTTCCATGACTACACAGTGCATAGTCTTGGAGTACCTGTACACACTAAAACCTCAATGGAGCCTCAGCAAAATAGATAACCAAGCAACCAGAGTATGACAGTTCAGTAACTTCTGAGAGAACAACCCTGACAGTAACACCTGTAAATCTGTACCTACAGTCTGATACATTCACCTAGTGAATTACACACATTAACCTGAGTGCAGAAACTCCACCTTGTGCTTTGGTCATATACACATAGATACTGCTTTACAGTGCTGTAATGACAGCACCAGCTGCAAACATTCATCAATGAGGTGACTTAATTCCCAGCTTTGAGTTCGAAGTTACATTTGTCCCAAGCACACCAAGAACAGTTCTTTTGTCCAGCTTCCAGAAGTGGTCCCTGCTGAGGCAATCTGTAAGGGTGGTGAAACAATAAAGTGCCTTAACTACCGGACCCCATCCTCCTTTAATCTGCAAACTGTCCTCACCCTCCACCCTTTCTGCATTTCTTTGTGCGTAATTTATTGCATAAAAAAGAGCCACAAAAAAGAGACATATCTAATGGCTGAACTTTACATGGTCTGGGTGCTGCTCAAACGCACAGAACATAACTGCTCCCTCAAATCTCCACTCTCAGGGTCTAACCACTCAGCAACTTCCTTTAGCCTATACTTAAACTATATCCATTTGCCTTCTCCTTTATAGTCCATCTCTCTTGCAGTTCAAGTGGCAAACTTACCTTGTTTAAATACTTGAAATTATTTTTACAGGAATGCCTATAAATGTTTTCTATTCTATTTTTCAAGTAAGATGAAAGACTAGACAATATTAGCATAGCAATACCCCACCTGCACCCATTTTTTTCTGATTTAACTTGCTGAGGAACAGAATCTGAACCAAAAGACAATGTCAGTATAATTTGATCTCCTGTTTCTGCAAAAAAAAAAATCTCACATATCTGAATATGTGCAAAAGTATCTGTTCAATGGTAATGCAAAAAAAAAAATAGCACCAAGTGACATTATAAAACAGTGACCACTTTCCAGACAAGGGCTATTCCTGTGTTCCAGAAATCCATCTCCTATCTGTCAAAGCACCACAATGACTTTTCTGTGCAGCGCAGGACGTAAGATGGCTCCAGTTGCCTACTTAAAGCACAAACAGCTCAGGAGGCAGCCATTGACAAGGCAGGACAGCGGTGCACTAAGTGAGCACAGGACAGCTAATGTCACCCCCCGCTGCTTTTGTTAATACTTCTGTCAGCTCCGCAATGCCGTGACTGCTGCTGGAAAAAAACATGCCTGGCATTTCTGATGGCTTCCTGCAGAGTTACATGGAGAAGAGACAGACAGCCTGAAGGCTCAAAATGAGATCACTGCATGGAAAACATGCCTCACGTTTTCATGCCTGTCTCATTCTGCTGGGGAGAGGCGTGGAGGGGAAGGGACAAAAGGAGGAGGGGAAGGGAAATTAATTATGTTACATAAACAGACTGCACCAACAGCTCTGGTAGCATGAGGAAGTCATCATGTTAGAGAGCACAAATGTGATCTCTGGTCACTGGCAAAGCATCAAGAAAATTTCGTGATGGCATTGAGAAATAAAATAGCTATTTCTATATCTGCGTAAAACCATCATAGCACTGTGATGGCTGTTTAAATACTGAAAGTCTGACCCTTAGCTTCCACTATGGGATGTTAACTCTTGGGCCAGCAGGGGAACGATGCCACTGAAAAAGACATGTACACTGCAAAAGAGGAGGGAATGAGGCCACATCTAATCCTCATGACAAAATCTCCCCAGTCCTGCAGAAAATGGGTACCTGCATTGTGGGGACTATGCTGAAAGCAAAGAGCAGGTTGCTGGCTTTTGAGCCTGTTGGGAAGAAACCTGAGAGAAGGGCATCCAGTCCAATATGAGAACAAAGAAGGAACAGGAATGTTTTGACTAGATGACACATGACAGAAGTAGAGGAAGCAGGGAAAGCCTTTATGGCCTTAGAGGGAAGAATCTGTTCAGTACTCATCATAAGACAGAGAGAAAAAAAAAAGACATGTAAAGGAAGGAAGAAAACATTTTCTGGTATTCATTGGGAAAAGATGTAAACATCTCTGAACTACCAACCCATACAAAATTGGCAAACTCTTCCAGAGATAACAAATAAATTTGATCAAGGCACTGCTTTGAGCATGAGTAAAGTCGGGGAAGCAGGACAGGAATTCTAAGAGTCTTATAATTTGCCATGTCTTTGGAAAAGTCAGACAATACTGACTCTGATAAGAGAATATCTTGGCTGTTATGCCCAAATTTTTTTTTGTTACTTCAAAGGGTTGATGTGAGAGCAAGAAAAGTCTATATAGAAGTTCATACAGAGGCTGGAAAACTATAATTGGTCTAAGGAAACATATGATGCCTACTGTAGCCTGAATCCACCTGAACCCCGAACTGAAAGTATCAGATAGGCCTCCACATTCATTTATCTCTATAAAATGCCATCTCCCCAGAGAAAAGTTTCTAGTTCATGTTTCCTACCTTTTCACCCTCTGCAAACTCCTGCAGTATAATTTGTCTCTCCACACACAGTTCCAAGAAGTCTTCTGAATGGAAACTTTCATGTAGAGCAGGGAAAAATGTTAGCTGGTTACAATCCGATCCCTTCTTATCCATCTCCCTTTCTGCTCCATTTAACATCAGCTCTCCTACATCAACATAAAAGAAATGTCAGTTTTAGTGGCAGCTGGATGACACCAGAAGTGTTTGCAATTTAGACTTTCACCCAATCTATTCTACCTTGGGAAATGCCAATATTTATCTGCAAAAAAAGAGGCAAGAGAGAAGTAAAATCCGTGACTGCTCAAGAAGGATGCTTTGTTCAGAGAACTAAGGACAGATATATGGCATCAGTCATAATTCAAACTAAATTCCTATAATCACAGAAGATTAGGAAAAATTTAAAATGGTAGTCTCCTGGAGACATGCACTGAGCAAGATCTTAAGAAAACCCAAGGAGAGACAATCCACTTACATCTTACCCAAGCTGTGTCGCAAGTTCTGCATATTCATGCAGTGCATACAGTTAGGAAAGGTATAATGAGCCTTCTTATTGATGCAGACTGTAACCTCTTTCATGCAGAAACTACTTGGCTGAAGTCTGGAACAATAAGCTCCACTCTCACTTGTTTTCTAGGCCTTTTCACACTAAAAAGTATACAACAACACTGCATGTTTCCAACAAGTGTCAGTACACTAGAAGCTTGACTTGGAGCAGCTGTACAGGTGGCTAAAATCCACAGCCATAGACTGACATTTCCAAACTACAGTTCTTTCTCAATTATCTTTTTTTGCTCTTTCTGAAAAACTATTGACTTCTGTACCATATTTCACTGCCTTCCCCACCCATTTTTTAATGTCTCATGTAACAGAAAATATGGGCTTGCAAAGTGAAAAATTTTAGCAAAATGATGAGATTTAAAAAATCTATTTCTATTTTCAACAGTCTGTCATGTTAACATTCTTGGTGATTTCCTTTCACTCTTCATTATTTTGTCCACATTTTTGCAAAGTTACAGTTCCTGTTACCACTTCTTTGTGCCATCTGTCACCTAGTTTAAAGTGTTGTTTCAGAGGTAGAACTGTAGCGTCTGCTAAAATTAGGGGAAAAGTCTGTACTTGTCCTTCTGATTTTAAGCATTTCGTAGCTTTCCAGGTGTCCAGGAGTCCCCAGAGATTTCATTTCAATATAGCTTTTTTTATTTAGATCTTTCAGATGGCACCAAGAGAGCAGCAAATTCTGAAGATGGTTTATATACCACCTATAACAATTGCATCATTTTTTCCCCAGAAGTTAGTGACATTTTAGCCCAGAGCACTGACAGTAAGTTTTTTCCACTGGATTAAATTCTGATCTAGAATTCCATACACTAATTCCAACTATCTTTAACTGTTCATGTCCATCCTCTGGATGATGTAATTTAGCTCTAAAAGGTTACCTGGATTCACTTCAGCAGGGGAGGTTGTTTCATTTCTGTTTGCCAGGAGGACCTGAAAAGAGACTAGGTATGACTAGAGTAGAATATGCAGACTGGTAAACAAAACTCAGAACCTTGTTGCAGAGAAAAACACAGATTAGAACTGCATTGCAAATAAACGCCTTGGAAATTCAAATAAACTCATTGAAAAGGAACCCAAAGGAACAAAAATCAAAAGTTAAGCAAAAGGACTGTTGTCTCTTCAAAGAAGGCCCTGGAAACAGATGAGGGCAGCTATAGGATAAAAATCATACCACCTAGTCTACAGAATTCAAGCTTCACATAAAAGCTGAAAATGTCCTAAATATGGGAACCTCATACTAAAATGCTTCACCTTCTGGTTGATAGGATTTGGCACTTAGAGATTACAAACACAGACAGTAGTACATACCCCACATATACAGCCCAATGCTTAGTTTAAACTACTCTAATTTCCCTTTTGATCATTCACCCGTTCTAGCAGCACTAATATGCGTAAGACTAAGAGGACAGTACAGCCTTCTAACTCGACTCTTTTGCATACATTGGGAAGTGCTACACTCTTGAGATACCACAAGTGGAAAAGTATGGACAGTTTATACTGTCACCTGTCTGGAAAGATTGTATACAAGAAAAGAGGGAAAATCATGCTGTTGCTTTTAAACACGTGGCAGCTTCTCTTACCCTCTTTCAACCAGACCCCTTCAGTGGATTCTTTATGCATGTCACAGCATATTGATGAGCCAGGTGGTTGAAAGAGATGTACATATTTGTCAAAGGTTGGACTCCATGATTTTGGAGGTCTTTTCCAACTGTAATGATTCTGTGATTCTATAAAGTCACTAGCAACTGTTACAGAAATTGTACCCCTCCTGCAAAAGCTTTTTACCTCACTCTTCATTCTCATCATTGCTGCTTGGGTGTTCACAGTTTGAATCCTCCTCCTCATTCTTGAAGGCCCCTCGTAACAATCAAGAATCCATCGTGGCTCCAAGGATCGTGATGCATCTCTCCATGGCCCCCTTCTGTAGAAAAGTTGCTCCTCAAGTATCATCCAGTCCTTGGCTGCTTTACTGTAACCACACTGCTGCATCTGTGGGACAGAACCACTTTGTACCAGCTTTTGGATCCTTTCCTCCTCCTAGCCAGCAGTAGCACCACCTCACTGATTCAGAGGGATCTACCCAACTACCAGATGGGATAACTGCAGAGGGAACACTGCAGACCCCATAAACACAAGCCCAAGTGACCAGTGATAGCTTGACTAGAAGATAGAGTGACCAATACAAGCATGTCACAAACTTGAAAATGGCTGATTTCATTAGACTTCCAACTCAAAAGCAGTGAGCCAGGAGATCTGCATCAAAGAGGTGTAATTCACTCCTGTTTTTTCCTGGCAAGTAATGTGTGTCAAATGACATCAACCATGCTCGGTGATCACACAGTCTGAATGTCTCAGTCAGAAGTATACTGTGCTCCCTCCGAGCAAGGCATAAATTTAATTATTTCTACTTAGGAAGTGTGTGCAGGGAGCTGGAGGGCACTAAAATATCAACTTAAAGGAGAGAAGAGGTGAGAATTTCGAAAAAGCAAAGGCTTGTTGGTCTCTGATGGCCAATCCTAAACAGACACACAACTATGACATTTCACTGTCTATAAGCTTGAGACCTCTTTGAAAAGATTTACTGGCTGCGAAGAAAAAAAAGAAAGTCAAAGTCCTCACTTCCATTCCTGCCACTCTGAGAGTGGAATAATTTATTTAAACAAAATTATAAAAAAGGACTGCTGAAAGTAAAGTGGGGAATGCGATCGCTGAGTGATGCTATATCACACGTCAGTATTGTCTCATCAACTCTCAGCAATTCTTTAGGCATATTCCTCTCATTTCTAAAATGCCTGATTTCACAGTCCAAGAGCAACCTTTCAACAACAGAAAGCTGTTGCACAATATTCCTGTTCTTTACCTGTATGTGGTTCTTGTACAAAGAGGCATACAGCTCCTGTCCAATTCTTCGGTACTGTTCCATGCATGACACAAATCCCTAGACAAAAACATCAGAACATATTACACCAAGTTGCTGCAGGTCTGAGTTCTGTGAGGGACAGAATTAGTTACTCTGTCTTTTAGAAGAAAAATTAGGGAATGTGGCCTGTGTCTGCAAGTTTGATGGCTCTCCAGACAGTATAGTGATGAGGCAACCATATGAGAGCAAGTTGCACACTTACACCATAGTCATGATCTTAACAAGGATCGTTAGTACAACTACTCAGAAGGAAAAAGAAAACAGCAACTAAAATTTAAGGCTGCTTATTTTGGGGCTGATTTAGTACTGCAAGTAGCATAAAAGACAATTATCTGTTGTAGAGACCCTGCCTGAGGTAAGGGTCCATAGTGACCCACCTGATGCTTTCTGCATAAACAGAAAATGCTAACAAAGGTATTGTCTATGTCCCCCTTTGTAAGGCAGGAAATAAACTGTTTCCAAACACATTTTGAGATTCAGGGGCCTAAGTCCTCTGGCAACACATGACTTGGTGTATAAATACACTATTTAATAGGATTACGATGCAGAGATGTCTGACCCAGCTCTAGAACAGGAAACTTTTAGAGTTATGCTAGTGCAAGATGACACCCATAATAACTGCCCCTGCTCCACTATGCTATTACAGACATTTTTGTTTCCTGTTCAGAGAGGTGAAGCATATGAAAAGGCTGTGTGTACAGCTGAAGCATTCAACAGCTGCAAAGTAAGCTACTGGCTTGTTTCACCTTACTGCATGAAGGCAACTGAAGAACCAGCATAGGACTCTGTTTTAACAGGCTATTGAACACTCAGGGGACTGTTTGAGTCTTGCAACTCTAACTTTTCTAAGTGCACACAAGAATAGCTGCTCCATCTATTGCTCTCCTTACTCATTATCACTTGGTGTAACTGCTTGACAAGTGGCTACTCAGGAAGTGTTCAGTATCACAACCTTCTTTTATAACATTTACATGTAAAAATTCCTCTGTTTGACAGTGTATTTCCTGGAAAAAGATTCTAGCTGTCCTGTTACAACTACATGCTGCCATGTCTGATCTTCTGAGCAAATTTGTTATAAATTTTTTTAAAGCAAAAGCTATCTGAAAGAGCAGCTTCCCCTCCCTTCTTAAGTCAATAGTACAACGCATTGGTTCTTGACCCAGGATGATGCTCCTAATCACTGCTGAAAGAAGCAGAATCCCAAAAGTCACAGTATCCAAATAAACCATAAACCATGTGCCAGCCAAATATGTTGGAAGGATGCAAGTTACTTGATCATGATCCTGAAATCAAAATAATATTGTTTGCCCTTCCCAGGAACTTTCAAAAGGTACATCAAAGCCATGAAATTTAAAAGAAAAAAAAAATAGAAGCATTCAGAGTGGTTGACCATTAACTGCATTACAGAGATTAGCAGAAGTTTCTGTCCTTTGATAAATTCCTAAGGATTACAGGTGGCAGAGAAGGCAGATGCTGTTCAGAGTACATAGGAGAGGTGAGAGTGCCCCCAGCGGCATCTGAAGATTCTCATGACTACCTGAGCTTTCCTGACAAAGGTGAGATTTCTGTGAGTCATAGCACAAGGCTAAACTGGCTGTGAAAGTCCCAGCCTCTCACTACCGAAAGCCATGGATCAGGTGGGTAATTTTTAAATGCATGGACTCTGTGCCCTGCTGGCAGTGATTCCTCACAGCAAACTGTCTAGCTGCTGCTTGCACTGTGCTATAATTAAGTTACCATACAAGGTCTGTGTGGTGTGCCGATTACTGCTGGCTGTCAGCCAGGTCTGTGCCCCTGCCGTGAAGTCACATTTATTGGTGTTTCCCTGCAGGAAGCTCCTGTTTTACACTGATGAAAGCCATTATATTTTTGTTTGTTTAAAGCATCATTAAACTTGTAATCACAGTTGTGGCCTCACAAAACTATTCCATAATTCATATAAAACTCCCATAAAGGCTGACCTAGAAAGCAACGGCATCTCTGCTGTTAAGCCAGGCTCAGTATAGGAGAAGAGCTGAGATCACAGTTGTATGTGGACATAGGGCAAAAGCCATCAGAGTAGACAACCAGTGCCTCCAAGTATTAACAAGCATTTTAGATACTCATAGGTTATTCAAGCCAAGTCAGTGCTCCACTGGAAGCTATTTCAAAGTTGCTCATAATCTGTATTTCAGTCTTGGTCACTGATCCGACCCTTAAGGTCGAAGCCTAAATTGCAAAGATTCTAACTGACCCAGCTCCTAGCCTTTGAAACATATGAAGTGACCTAGGAAGGAAAAATTCTGCTAGCACATCTGGCCAACTGAAGACTATCCACTTTGGCATCCAAATGAGCTATAGCTAGCCATCTTCAACCAGATGAACATGTCCCTATTAATCACTCCCACAGGAAAACCATCTGGTTGTAAAATGAAATGAACAGTTAAAAAAATTGGAAATGACTGTGATTGGAAAAAAAACCCAAAAACAAACACCTAAGCCAAACCCATGAAAAAACCAAGATCTGAAAAAGATATCCAATAAACATGGAGAGTATAGAATAGGCTATTATTAAGTATCAGTCAAAATAATTACACTCTAATGTTTAATTACAACCAGTGCAAACAATTTCCTAACAAATAAACAGATCCCATTAAAAATTGTATGGGTTTATCCTTTAAAACGGCAACTTTTTATGCAGTAGATTGAATACAACAGTCATCTATCTAACATTAAGTATCTATCTTACACAAGAACAATATGCCAGCTTTGATAATTGTTAATAGAGTGTAACAAAATACAAGGTTTGAGTTTCATATGCAGAAAAGCAGATGTAAATGTAAGAAATATAATATGCATTTTAGGGAAGGGCATACTAAAAGGCCATATTGATCAATCCTTTCCTAAAAAATCTGAGTATAAAACCATGCTTTAGGTCTTTTTTTATACAGATTTCTCTACTTTGCAGCCTTAGACAATCATGTTCTAAGTAAAATCAGATAATTTTGCTGCCAGCCAATATTTAGAGCTTGAAAAGGTGATGGAATTTACAAGTTATTTCCCTATTAAAAAGCCAAAAAAAAAATCTCACAGGTTCAAAAACCATTTCTCCTTTGACTTTTTTCTAAAATTTCTTTAAAACAATTGAAAGACTGCTTGTAATGAGAAACAGGGTGGGGGGTGGAAGAAGATTGAGGTGTGACTTCCAAGTTAACAAATCCCTACTAAGCTCTCAAATGCTTTATGTCTGATTTTCTTTTAATATATATAGATCACTTAACACTCCCACAACCCATAATAAGCTCATATTGCTTGATACAGGCACGACATATACCACAGTTCTTTCCTAAAGAAACATTCTGTCATTAGAGCTCTGCACTTTGAGGCTTTCTTTGGAGAACTAAAGGCTATGTGTTACATTACAGAAAACATATGTACACAAAAGTATGTGTCAAAACTCTTAAAAAGTGAAAATAAACTTCAAGACAAAATAATTTTGGACTTGTAAAAGACAAAAGGAAAGCCCCAATATTCAAATCCCTCACTGTGCCAAACAAATAATCCCATGGATGATAGTGACAATACCCACATAATTGTTCTGAAACATATCTGAAGTCATCTGTGGGTAAGGGCTAAAACTAGTGATAGTAGTCCATTACTTTAGCTCTTCTGAGCAAAATAAATATTATAAACATATAAATATATACAAGAAGAGCATTTAAGTAGCATCACAGCTATAACAAAAATATCTACTGTTTTCACCGGTACATCTGCGAAGTCTTTATGAAAGAGGCTAAAGTCTTTAGCTTACAGATGGGGAAACTAAGACGAGAGTTTCTGAACCATCACAAAATCATAGAATGGTTTGGGCTGGACAAGACCTTAAAGATCACTTAGTTCCAAACCTTGCCATGAACAGGGTCCCCTTTCACTAGACCAGGTTACTCAGAGCCCCATCCTGCTGAGCCTTGAATACCTCCAGGGATGGAGAGTCCACAACCTCCTGTCACTATGATCTGGTTGCAGGGGAAGAGGGGCAAACCCAATCTGAATTAATTTGAAACAGCCTCATAACCCTACAAAGAGAATGTGTATTGTGACAGCATGCAGTACTGGGAGAAGGAAACAACTTGATGAACCAGTTTGGAAATCCCTTCTACCCCTAGGTTTCCAGGGGCAGATAGTAAGTACTCTAATATAGCTGATTTACCAGATATTACATCTCCTATCCCAGGAACAATCACATACCTTATTCCTCCAACCTGGGCTTTCATGATTCTACAAGGAATGTTTTTGATCTAATTACAGCTATTCAAACAATCACTAGGCTTTTAGAAAGTGTTTCATGGGTGTAGGAAAACAGAACAGCAGGTGATGAACTCTTAGGGATGCCACAAACTGCATTTCAATAGCATATGTGACAGTGGCAATTTGTGCATGGGAGAAACAGATCTGATGACCCTGATTCAAGAAATCATTCTGTTAGGGATATGTTTAGGCATGTATTTCACAACTTTTAGGTACAGATTGTCTGCTAGTGAAGGCGGGCAGATTTGCCTTTAATCCAAGCATTTAAGATAAAAACATACAGATAATATATATGCAGCACTTGAATCTCAAAAGTGACAATAATACTTAAATAATAATACTCTGTGGATGATGATTCCAAAAGAAGGAAACAGGAAATTAGCATCATTCAAATGAGAAAAATTACATTATACTAATGTGATATATTCCACATCTTGAATCACACAGAAAAGCTGATTAAATAGAACACAAAGGAAATGCCATTTTATAAAAAGCAAATTGTTCAGTTTTTCTTAAGTATGTGTTACCCAGCAGCTCAACATTAAATTGCAGCCATCTGTGGTGCAGTGTTGCTCCTCTCAGCAGCCCCATATCCTATCTCTGGCCTCTGGACTGCATGCCCTAACCAACGTCGATCTTCTGTCACTCAGGATGTGACTTAGTCAGGAAAGACACTTTCTCACAAAAACAAAACACATGATTTTTGCAGTTGTCATCTAGAGCCAGTAATCTTTTCATAGAACAACTGAATCACTATGACTTAAACAGCCAGAGGGCCAGATTGTCAGTAAAGTTTTGAGTCTGAACTCTTTTAACATATGAAAACTAGCTTCCTGTATTCACAGCAGTTCTCATGCTCCTCCTTTTCCCACACATCTAATCAGAATTTCTCCTCCTGACACATGCAATTAAAGCTCCATACTTCTGGTCCTTTCTTGCTAAATCACAGATAATAAATCTATCAATCCCTTCCTCATCAGGCTTGCAAGCAGAGGATAAGGATTACAGCTACCATGGCTGTTTTACAGAGAAGCATCCAAGTTACCAGAGCTGGGTGAAGTCTCCAATTCATCAGCCCTGTTCTATTCAGATAGAGACATCTGCAAGTCTACTACTGGTACAAAATCTAACATGGTGAATCAGAGACCAGGTGCACTGCTACCCTATGCAAACAGTAAACCACCCATCTTTTGACCAGACTACTTTTCAAGTAATCAACTATGCACTAGGAAACAAGTAGGTTCATTTCATAAGAGGAAAAATAGTTCCATTAATCACCAAGTAATCATTAAACTAAGGCAGATAATGTTTTCCTTAGCATATTAAAGAGGGGTTTATTCTAGTCCTTGACATACATTCTCCACACTGAGAGTTGTTTGCAGGCTCTTTTGAATCACAAAATTGTTACTGCCATGTGGATTTTATTTTTATTATTGCTAAATGCTAAAAACAAATGCTAAATTGCCAAAATTCATTTAGCATTTCAACAGACTGTGTTCCAGCAGTTAAGTATTGCATGGAAGCTTTGTGCCTCAACCCACTAGGAGGCTAATGCACAGTGCCAACTGCTCCTTAGGATCATGGATGGATTCCTGGCACTGCCAGTTGGTTGGGGAATAGCAGAGTTAATGAGAAAATCCTCCATATTTCAGTGCATCATAAATGCACTCACAGACAGGGGTGGGTTTGAAAGGGTAAGCCTAAAGTATGGTGTACATGTGATGAGACTTCCAAATTCTATTTATCAGCTAAACTCAGGAAGTAGAGGAGCAGGTCTTTTTATCAGAGCTCTATAAATGTATGCATCAACAGATGATACTACTGAAGAGATTAATTCCTGAGAGAACAGATAACTTGTCTTCTAATAGCAAAAACACACAATGAGAGTCAAGGCATGTTTTTTCTTTAATTCTGTCTCTGAGAATGACTTCTGTGACTTTGGGATAATTCACTCAACAGCTTGAGGGCTCAGTTTACATCCTGTTACAGCAGAGGCATTAGCTTTTACATATAGTGAAAAATGAAGGTCAGGCTTTGGCATTATGGTGAATAACAGTGAGTCTCTTCTTGCCTTCACTTGTTCTTACCATTTTTCTATTTCTGTTTAAAATGCTGAAATCCTACAGGTGTCTGTAACTTAGGGCTTTATTACATACTATCTTCAATGCATTTGTCCAAAAGCCTCATGCACTGGTGTTTTCTGATTACATTTGAATCATGGCTTTTATTTAAGAGAAATGTGCCCTTCTACTCCTTTAACTGATGAAAGAATTCTGTAAACATTAGTGTATGCTTAGAGCTCAGAGTACAGAATACAAAGAAACATCTCTTTCCTAACCTCCAAAACAATCAGTTTTCCTAAAATTACTTATGTTTAAAGGTGACAAGATTACATCTGGAGTTTTTTTAATGCCTGTAGTAAAAGGTGCTCTGCAGCAGGAAGCATGAATAGAACACAGGCACAATCAAACTTTAATTTGGCTAGCAAAGATGAAAACAAGATGAATCATCACAGACTTCAGCATGGTTAGCAATCTATACCCTCATTTAGAAAAAACATTTAAGTCAAACTTGCAAAGGTTTCTGGGACCTCCTCTGATTTTCGGCTCTTTACTTTTCAGTTTTAGTTGCCACTTCAGGTTTTTTGAATCAAACAATCTATAGAAAGTAACTGAATTCAAACAACTTCTTTCTGAAAAAAAAAATTGTTGCATCACAAAGAAGAAAGGAGAAAACAGACATATTTGAAACAAGAAATATGTAAAGTGATTTGTCTTTCTATGTATTCAGAAAAAAAAATCTTTCAGTGGCTAGCACTTGTTTCTAGGGTTTCTCTGCAACCAAATACAACTCCTCTTTCATCCATGTTAACACCATTCAACTCATCTGGCATCACCTTTGTTATGTGAAAATAAAACTCTGCAACTAGCAGCCCATGAAAGATGGGACTTCAATGCCAAGGGCTTTAAACATGAAAATCTACTTGCTGAATTCAAACTTAAACCTGACCTAGACACAATCTCTGGTTCAAAAGGCAAAAGCATATTTTAAAAAAATTTGCAGGAGAAGCAACAGTATCTTTTCATACAATGTGTAATTCCATGAAGGGACTTTACTACCACAGAACACCACGGAGTTTAAAAACACAGAAAAACTCCCTCTGTAGAGTTACCCACCAAAACATGTAAGGGATAATATCTTTTGTATTGCAGATTTTAAGATGTAACTTATATAAATAAAGAAAGAAACAATTTTGCTAGGATATATTCTCTACTGTGCACTGTGCTGTTATACACCATGTCCTGTAACAACCTGTAAGGATTTTTTAGGAGATAGACTGTGGGGTGAGTGGCCTGTGAATCTGAGTCAGCCTAAAAATTTGTATTCATCTTCATACATCTCTATTCCAGTTCTCTGTTAAACACTTATCTTCAATGAATGCAGAAATTATTGCCATGCATTTCAGAAAGTTCAGTTATTCGTATCACATAATAAGAAATAGTTCTGTATTTCCTGTTTTCATGCGATTCTCATCTTATATAGACCTGTTGAATTATTTGTTTATGATCTTGTAAACAATCTGAAAATTATAAATAAGCAGTGTCTCAGATATCCACATAAAGACATAAAAATTTCTTGTTCAAAGTTAAAGAAACTTTTTTTCAGCTTACTGCAACATGCTGTAATTTAGCTTTGAGGCAGTTATTAAACAAGACAATACTATTATAATGGAAATTGTTTAATATACATCATTAATAGTAAAGTGCCTGCTTTCATTGAAGTAAAAAAAATGTGTGCTATGAGCAGTTTTGAAATGAATATTTGATTCCAAAGTTCCCTTGTGCATTTAATGACATGCTAATTTACATTTTAATTACGTCCTAAGAAATCAAAGCATTTGTTGACAGAAGAACATAATGTCAACTTCACGGTGCACTGTTGGTGGATAGTTAATGAACTTAATTAGATAATTAGTGATGTTAATTATCCTTCTATTATGAAGATAAACATGTTACACAAATGATCCACTTTTCAAAGAAAAAACATTAAATGTTTGCTTGTTTTAATGCAGTTAACTTGAAAAACTGATAAAAGACTGATAAGAGTGATTGGTAAAAATTGTGAGCATCTTTCAAGTATTTCTATCTTCTTCATTTCACCTACCATCAATTGCTAAGTTGATCTTGTCCCTCCTTCATCCAAAATTAGTAGCCAATTTCCTGTTTAGCAAACTAAGGTTTTGTTCAACCCTGCCCTTCTTTTTACTAATTTGCATACTTCTCCCCCCTTAATCAACCATTCTCTGATGCAGTTCTTTGAAAACCCAGGCTCACCAGCATCAGCCTCGATTTTACAGTCAGTTATTGAAAGATGTTATGGCAATGGAGGAAAGAAGTAGCTACTATTTGAAGGCACTGGTCCACTACTTAGCTCTGGGTTCAGCTGCTAGTGTAGTGTTGCCATTGACATCTTGCGTTATAATGGCAAAGGCTCTGTAAAATCAGATCTGTTAACTTGAGATAAAGCTTCTTTCTTACAGAAGTCAAAGCATACTGACATAGCATTTTGAGCCAACACTGATTGTGTGCCCTAGGGACAAGTCTTTGGTGCCCTGACAAGAGCCTTGGAATAAATCATCACCCTTCAACATCAAACATTTTGCCTGAAAAGCCTTCTTTAAAACTATGCTCTAAAATACAAAATTTTGTACAGACATCTCACCCCAGAATTTGTGCGTAAGATCAGTACATATTAATTTAAAACAGGTCATTTCTCCCTCTTCTCCAAAACCTGTAAACATGACTGCAAAAGCAGGTGGCAAACCACAGCCAGGAGCAAATGGAGCCCCTGATGGAATCATGTGGTGTGAGAGCCCTGCCCCAGATAGGGCTAATTTCTTACCTGTGATGCAGTTATTATTTGTTCTAAGTAAGCAAGCCTAGCACTGTACAACACACAATAAAAAACTCCAAGTGTTGATGCAGAGATTTCCATTTCCAGCACAGAAGGAATTTAAGCCTATAGTTCAAACTCCCTCTGAAGCCAATGGAAATGTTATGTTTAAAAAATTTTCAAAATATAGTGCAGTACTGCTACAGGTCAATCATTAGATATACTAGGTATACTAGCCACAGTTATCTTAACGATGAGTGTTAAATGTGAAAAAAAATTTTAAAATTTTTTTTGCTGGCTGTGAAATTAGAAAAAAATGCTTTTCTTGATGTAACAAATACTTTTCTGGCCTAAGAGAAGCCTGGGGAATTAACACATCAGAAAACTGAAAAAAAAAAAAAAAACAAACCAAAAACAAGCTGTCCATCAAACTACTAAAAAAAACTTTAAGAGTTCAAAGCCTGCATTCTCCCATCACTTAACTGGGAGGAATTCTCTTGCAGACCAACAAAACCAACAAAAAGGAGGTCAGATGTTGTATCTGTAGCTGTCAACACGAGTGTATGCTTGCTGACCAAAATTCTACTGTAAAGTTTCTGGCTTTGCAATTACAAGTTAATAGATCTCTTAACCTCTTAATTCTGAAGATTGGAATTAACAAAACTTTTCTATTTCATTCTTTCGAGTTCTGTGGGCCTCTGGGATAGAGGAATGCTAACCTAAAAATTAAATTAATATCATAGATTTTAACAGTAAAACTGGGGGCAAAGGGACCTGGGGAGAAAGGGAGGAGAAAGAGCCAGAGATCAAAAGGCTGACTTTGAAACAGGAAAGTTAGTTATTTGGAAACCTTTGGCCCTGTATTCAGTCTTATGGACCCTCCTACTGGCAAATTTACTCAAGTTTACCTCTTAGCATCAAAAAATCTGACTCTGTACAGTGCTCTTCTTGCTCCTGCATGGCTACTCACACTTCCAAGAAAGTACAAAGTAGCAATTACCAGAGATCATTGCCACTCCGTTACCAGAACTGTGATTACACTCTCCTTTCTAAACGATCGTGCCCCCCAGAGCATGTGAGCAAAGCATGAGCTAGCACAGTGGATTCAGAAATTAGCAGAAAGTACAGCTGCATTCGATTGCTAATTCTGACATTTGCCACCAAATTGCAGGAAATTGGCTTTGCTGATGATGGAGAACATGAGTGAAAGTACAGTAGAAACACAGGGCCTGATCCTTTGCTGGAGCAAATAGTTTGAATTTTGCTCTTTTTTCCAGATTGAGGATTGGTTGCAAAAGCACTCTTGCTATCTTGTAAATAACAACAGGGAAGAAATTGATGGTTTTAAGAGAAGCGCTTCGTTGCTTGGGGTTTGTTTGTTTTAATCTGCAGCAAATGCTACTACTGCATCAATTTCTTAGTTTATCTTTCAGCCGATAAAAGAATCAAATTAATAATGCAGTAACCAACCCATTCTTTTCTTTCTACTCAGCAAAGGCCTGAAACACTGGCTGAATTTCTGCACTTTCCTGAGTAGGTTTTGCTAAGTTAGGAATGGCCATGCTTAGCTATCAGTAAATGCAAGTTTTTTTATTTTACTACAGGATTTGAAGTCTTTGTTTCTCACTACATAGTTCACACTGCTATTTTTCTCATGTTCCAACTAGGTTCCTATAGCTGTAGGACATAAGTTCTTAACTGGCCATAGTGAAGACAGAGGCCAGTATCTGCAGACCACTTTCCCAAGTGAATAAAGAAGCCATCTGAGACACAGAAAATGATACAAAATTGCATTACATCACTTTTTAAAGTGACTACCAAAGTGGTCAAAAATATGAGTTAGAAGCATAAATACCATTTATTTTTAATTTAACTTTTAATGTAACTTTTTAAATATAAGTGTATGAAGGAAGAGTGTTCGGAAGCAAATAATTTTTCTACCTCTTAGATTTTACCTCTCTAAGTGCATCAAACTCTGAAAAATAGGCTGGAGGGAGAAAGTGGGAGGGGGAGAATGGATAAGAACATTTGGAGCTGTAGCCTCCTATCTCATGGAGAAGAATAATTTATCAGAGCTATGGAGCTGTCAGCCCTTGACATGATAAGGAATAACACCAAGTGAGTAATGTTTCCTCCAAACCCAGCTCCTTTAATTACAAGCCGCTTCCTTGCAGAAGAGAAACAGAAGATGTAGAAACACCAATTTCATGCACTTGCGCCTGAATAATGTCTCCGTGCTGCCTTTTCCAGATGGCAACCTTTTCACTGGAGGAACTAATGATGTGGGCATATTTAGGGAAAAACCAATAACAGAGTCTTTAACCTTCAACAGCAAAAAGCATGTTGAACAAAATGTTCCTTGGGATACATTTACAAATATCAATTACATTGCTCACTGAGGTGTAATCAGCTGTAATAATCAAAATTAATTTTAAAAAATAATTAAACAGACCCCAGGGCAAATAGTCGACGCTCTTGTAGTATGACATCACAGTATACACATGTACCTGGGAAGAACTTGCTCCCTCTGTAAGCAGCAAAGTCATTTTAAGGAATGAGAAGGATGCTGTGGCATGCTGAGAAAACACTTGCAGCTCAGTAAGATACTAGCAGACACATTAGGTGGGTATCACAGTCTTCCTGGTCAGCACACCTGGAAGCGAACCAGGCAACCAGGCATCTTTAGGAATAAAGCCGCACTCTGCCCTAGTTTTAGCTAGAGGGTTAACACTCCCTAAAGCGATGCTCTAACAGACACACTGTCTCCTCAGCAGGAGAAAAAAAGACCTTAATATATTGAGCACTGCAACACAAACTTAGTTTAGAGCTCTGAATATTCTGTCAATGCACTGCTGCCCTACTCTATAGCTAGTTACTCTAGTCCTAACACACTTAAAAGGAACATCTATCTGGTGCTTTTTATTTCTGTTTTTGACAAATGCCCAGAAAAAAACCCATGGAAATGTCCCTTTCCTTCTGCAAAGGAGGAGCTCACACATGGAAAAGATAGTTCAGCTGCATGGTTGACAGTAATATGCATACACTCCAAACCCATCCCTAGATTATATAACACTCATTTCCTTATTGCTAGGGGCTAAACTAAAGTTTTGACCTTTAATCCTTCATATAGATTAGAAAATGAGAGGACAGTGCTATGATAATACCTGATCCTTTCTACTAATTAAGTGTCTGAAGGACAGGGCTTACATAAGAGATGCAACTCAGAAGCAGCAGCAAAGCTGGCATCTCCTCACCTCACGCTACCCCAAGCAGAGCCCTGTAAGCACAAACATACATGGGCTGATTAGGTTTTTCCTTTCAAGCACAATAACTGGGCCTTGTGCATAAAGTAAGCATTATTCCATTATATGTTAAGGCTACCAAGAGAAGTTCATTATTTCTTTGTGATTATTTTTAGTAGACTAGAAAAGAAACTAGATGTCTAGTTTACCATGGAACATGTCAATCAACAGACAAATTCAGAAGCCTCCCAAATCCAGGCAAATTCTTCAGAGACATATAAAAGGCAGAGCAGTGACCAAGCAAGAAAAGACAGAGCAAAATTTACCTCTGATTTGCATGTTATTTCCTTTGTGTTTCGGCCAGGTATGGACCTAATAGCTGAAGAGATGCTTTCACTCCAGGAATTGTGCTTGCTCTGTGACTGGCCTGGCCCTAATTTATTTTGGAGAAACTTCTTTTCAGATGCTGTAGGCCAGAACAGAGGAAAAAAGCTTGTAAGACTTGAAGTCAAGCCTGTCAGAAGATAAGAGGAGTTGCATCCCCATTACACAAGACAAAACAACAGGGCAGTGCCTCACTCCAATGATCTGTTCTTCTATTTATATGAGAATTGAATTAACACGTACTTCTCAAGTTTTTATTTAATAGCCTCACAGAGGTCTGCCATAGATCAGTTTCACTACACAGACATGAACTTTGAATTCCTGCAGCACTAAGCACATTTCAATGCCCTTCTTCACCCAAATATCCACCCTTTTAAATTTTCCTATGGGATACAATCATCTAAGGAGATTTCTGTTTCTTACAGGACAGCATGAGCCCTACAATATCACCAGGTGATTACAGAAAGGCTGGGATATGACACAGGATGGAATCCCAGTCCTGAATGAGAGAACTGACAATCTGCTTTATCTAGCAGGTGATGTGCAAGGGCATAACCCAGGAACTAGCAGCTTTACATCAGGCACTCCATTTACTGCAATTTTTTGGCTCACTACAATGAACGTTCCATAAAAGAACAGAGACCTATCAAGTGCTGCCAAGCTTTTGCCATAATTTCTTCCCATAAAGGAGTGATCTCTGTTATCTTCATGTCCCTTTCTTTGTCATTTCCTTTTACAGAAAGATCCATCTTGTAAGTGTCTTCCAGAGCCTGCCGCCGCTGAGAAATGAGCTGCTTCCAGATGATTTCTGCTGTTCTCAGAATCTCCTGGTGGACTAGCAAACAAAAGAAACTACAATTGGAGANACTACAATTGGAGAATTTGGGGGGGGGGTGTAACATGTCAAGCAACAGATAAAGCAAAATCATCTAATTTGGAACAGCACTGGTCCAGAGTTACTGCTGAAGCCAGTGGAGATATTCCTTTTTGTCTACTGCATCCACAGGTTCTAACCCAGACTACTTAGACAGAAAACAGGGTCATTTCTTTTACAATATTTCAACTCCCTGAAAGAAACAAGTGGGAGCAACAGATGATTCTATCTGGTTTCTGCCTTGGAAAACCTTCCCATCAGAATTTTGATGATCGTATTACCATACACAGAAGGACATTATGTTGCCAAACATGAATAGAGTTGGTGGGGCTAAGGTAACCAGGTTGTGAAACAACACAACAGGAGGATACTGAACAAGGAAGTGCTGTATTTCCCTGCATATCAAACTTCCTTGGTTGCACCATAACCAGCCAATAAATATTAAAAAAATAAAAAAGAGCACTGTTCTGTCACAGGGTCCAGCTGACAGCCCTTGCACTGAATCCAATCCCAATTTTTTCCCATGTTTCTCTTAAAAGAACAAAATTATTCTTCCTGTGTATAACAGACAGACACAAGCTCTGTATGGGTCTTGAAAAAAAGAAATAGAGCTATGAATAGTATGTATCTGACCACTGGCTGGCCACAACATGGGGGACAGCTCTCCAAATTGATATCCATTACTCCTGAGTATGTTGGGTGTTACTTTTGAACAAAAAGGCATGATGCAAACACAAATAAATGTTTAGCACAACATTCCCTTCTCTGTGCTGTGCCTGCAGTGCCTATTCACTGAAGAGGAAATAAGTAGCACTTGCACAAGCTGTTCTGATAACTGATCAGGCCAGGCACCTTCCTGCTCTCTAAGCCACAGGCAACCTGTGCCGTAAATTACCATCATCTGGAGTAGGCAGGCTCCCCTTTTCCTCCTCACTGGGTGCAAGGAAAATTTGGTGGTAAGAAGCCAGCTTTGGTTTTGCATCTAGTCCAAAACCTTCTGAACAGCTGTGACAAAGAAAGAAAAAAAAAAGGAGGACAGATGAGGAAACCAGACTTAGAACAAACTGAGGTCAGTGGAAAAAACTACAGGTGTTTCTATACCTCCATTCCTACTCGATTCATTTAGTAGAGCAGTATTTCCAGGCTCAAGGGCTTATACCAATCACATAATAACGTAGAATTTACAGGAAGTGGGAACTAAACCACTGCTGGTCTGGGTTTCAAGGAATCAAAGTCCTATAGGTCACTCGGCTGTACATGCCTTATCCCCGCACCTCTATCTACCATTCATCTCCATTAGATAAAACACAGGGCTGTACTGATGTGACCAGTCTGCATGCAGCTTTCCTGCGCCTCCCCTGGGCATCTTGTACGTATTGTATAGCAAAGCTGCCCTTTTCATGTCTGATTTTCTTTTAACTATTACAGTTCTGGTTCCCTGGATATGCCACGTTTGGCTGTTGGATAACACAAATACTTCCATAATTAATTTTTTTAAAAATGATTTTGTTCTTACTGCATACAAGTAACAGTTTTGGCCTGGAAATTATTATCGGACTGGAATAAGAACAATCAAAGAAAAGACCTGAGGAAGTGCAAATCATTTCTCATGTGATACTCTATTAATGGATTCAATTTAGACCATCCAAGCAGTACAGAAGGTTTTCATTGAAATGAGAAACATCATTATTGTGAATAAAGCATTGGTCAATATTTGCTTTTTCTCACAAAACTAAGTTTCCAAAATAAGTCCCTCACTTACATTAGCAAGAATACATCTGGGCTATCTGTAAGAATAGCAAACACAGCAGGCATGGATGTTCTAGCCCTACCCACGTCAATGGCAAAACTCCCAAATTCAGTACAAACCAGATTTTGCAGCTGAAATCCAAGTAACAATAACAAAGATTCACAAGATCCGTATACACTTTCATATATGTTTTAAATGTACCCACACATGAATAGCTGCTGAATCAGAAAAAAATCCCTCATTAAATTAGCCCATACAGATGTCTCAGATAATGGCCACCTGCATGCTTGTGGAGTGATTCTAGCCCACATCCCAGGAAGATTTCCAAATTCTCATTTTCCCGATGGGCTTGTGAACCAGCTCCACTGAAATCAGTTCAAGCTTTTTAACTCCAGATACTACTCTGAAGTGAGTAGGCTGCTGGAAATGCTGGATCCAGCTCAGTCACAGTTTCTAGTGATTCCCCAAAATGGATATTGCCCAGGTTCTGTGAAATCTCTCCCTTTGCACCCACTCCCGTAAATACAGCACAGAGATGTAGCCAAACATTATAATGAGATGAACATTTGTACCTGCCCCAGTTCAGCTGGCAAAGGCAGTACATCAGGCAGATGACAAAATTATTATTTGAGTTGTAAGTTGCAAAAACAATGTCCCAGTGCTCCTGCAGGACATTGAGAGTGTTAAGGACATTAAACTGTTCAGGCAGTGATTGTTGTGGTCTGGATAGGCAGTATAGGATGGCTCTGTTTAAACAGCTGTACAGAGCAGTGAGGAAAACTTCCTTTTGAGAAACTGAGCTTTCTAAGACCTGTGAAAACACAAAACAGCAGAGTACTTGGCTTGCTCAAAGAACTCTCTCCCCAGGGATCCACACCTCCCACTTCATTTAAGCTGTTGCAAATTTATTTCAGCAAAATTCCCCTGGACTACCTGTTAGATACAAATTCAATTTTTCTGTATCTCTGCTGAAGTCCCTAGAATTGTGGAAGTGATTAATTTTTTCCTGTTAAACAACATGTACATAGTCAATAGACAGTGGCACAAGTGTGGCACAAAACTATCCCTCCTTCATGCTGCACCATCTTTCTCAAAGTATCAAAGCTGGTATGTGCTCATGCAAGAAACCAGAAATAATAACAATCACTAAATGGATTACAGTCACGTTCTTGAGGATTGCAGTATCACAAGCTCAGTGTGAAAGAGCACAGTACAACATGTTGATAACAGTCGGGGGAAAAAAAAAACACATGGGACTCACCCACACAATCTGTTTGGCAATGAAGATCAGAATTTGCTTGGGGTCAGCAGCAAATATTCTGCTGTTCAGCTTCTCAATCAACTTCTGAACAAAGTAAGAAATATTCATCATGGATACAGGTGCAGTTGATTCTGAAGTACCATGAGGATCACTGCTCTCTGGAGAGGATAAAAAAAGCTTGATTATTCCATAACAAGTTGAAATGAAAAAAATGAACACAATGAAGGACCGGTCCAACTAATGACTCAGAAAGAAGGGCAGCAATAACTAAGCTGTTAGAGTGGTTTCCAGAAGAACTCAAGGCTAAACCTAGGTTTCTTTCTAAGTTCTCCCTGTTTAAAATTTAGAATCTATTCTCAAAAAGAGAGAAAAAAATTATAAAACCACAATAATTTATGCAAACTGGCCTACAGCAAGAGAGAACAGACAGTCCAGCCTGCTGAGTTGGACTGTCCTTCTAGCTATTGCTTCCAAACCTTTCTAGCAATAACACCAACATGCCAAATATCAGCTAGTTAATGTTCTGATTCTCACCACTCACCTCTTGGTCTTGTTTGCCCCTCGCCTTGGCTGGTAACATGGAAGGCATCCATAGCAGACAGCAGAACTTTTGTTTGAAAATGTCTCTTCTGCTCACTGGTGGCATCTTCTGGAGAAGCCTATATAGTGACAGTATCCATATAAGTACAGAAGGAAAACAGACAGGGAATCAGTCTCAAAGTCACTTTCAGCAAGAGTGCATGTGTGAACAGCTACTGGACAACAGATGAGATGGAAAAACTTCATACCCTAGTTGGAAAAAACAGGAAATCTTACATAGGAATACACCATCTAGCTGGTAGCCAGCAGAGTTGCCCTCTGCACAGTGAACAGAAACAAAGTTTCTCAGTGGGCTAGAACGTAGGTTCTCAGGTGGTTCCCAAGAGCTCTTGTCCTAGGCACATTCAGCTCCATTAGCAGGCGCAGGATTCAGATAGTCAGAAAGCCATACTCTGTTTTAACTGTAATGAACCTTGGGATGTTACTGTATAAACCTTTAGGGAACTGTTGCTCCAAAACATGATTTAACTCAACAGCTGCAGTCAAGCTTATGTTCATTACTATTTGTATTACTAAGCTAAGTCTGCATCAGAACTCACATCGGGGGCACTTGGACTATTGACAATTTGGAGTTGAAGTCTAAATTTTTCACTTTCTCTTTTCTTCAGCCTATTCCAACTCTTTCAATTTCTTTGAGCGGTTGAAATCTATAATCCAGACTCAGCTGCTACAGCTTGTATTAATCTGTACTTAGAGACAGGGTTTTTTGTTCATTTGAGAACTGAGATTTTGTTATCTCAAAAATCAGTATACAGGATGTTACATGTGAAATTTTCTGTTCTCAAATTCGAGGAAGGCTCTAATGAAAAGCAGGTATTAGACAAAGGAAAAGGGATTTTTTTCACACCTTTCTTCAATATTAAACATGGCCTAAAAGATGTCTTTTCTGTTTTCTAGAGGCAGCATTTTCTTAGTTCACATTAATGCAGAGTAGGCAGAAAAGTCCTTTCCTTTCATCACTGTTAGCACATTTTTTACTAGCTCACTACCAGGATACATCCTGTCCTTCCACCCCCAGTGCAAGGCAGAGAAGCAAAGCCTGATGGTAAGACAAACCTCAAGAAGTAGCTCAAGTGGATGCCCTTGTTTGTTTGCTGGGACATTGAGAAGACTGTCCATCAGGAGGACTCGCATAAAATCCCACACTTGTTTCTTGGCAGGGTGTGGCAGCAGTGGGAGAGAGGAGGGATCAACACAACCTTTCCCTTCAGCAATGGCTGGACCATCAGGAGTCAAAAGGCCTTCAGACCCTCCCTGTGGAAGTAGACAGCAATATATTCTAACTCAGAGTCTCTTAACTTTTTTTTTTTCCTAGTGACCTATCTCCAATCTGAAGAGCTTGTGCTGGTTCACATACACATACCTTGGGTGGTCCTGAATGAAAAGCCACCATAGCCAAAGCTTTCAAGAAGTCAGGACAGTGCCACATGGGGTCCTGAGTATAACTGTGATAGATCAAGCACAGAAACTGGATAACAATCCCTGGATAGGCAATCTCCCAGGAGGCTTCTGCATCTGCAAAAGGCTGAACACAAACAGATGTGCATCTGGTCAAGGCAACATTCCTCTCACTCATATAAGCTCATCTTCATTCCTCTTTAGGTATTCTGAAGCAAACCTGACATGGCCATGGAGAAATCAGGCAAGGCAGAGACAGCCAACTCCCACCTTGCAGACTTGGAGATACAACCAGAAAGGTGATACATCCTCATCATCAAGAATGAAAAAAGTATAATACAGCTGTGGCTTAAGAACAGTCTCTGTATTAAAAACTTCTTAAACATAAGCCCATCCCATCATCTGCTACATAAGCCCGGCAATAGCTGTTCTGGCCCTTTCAAGTCTGCTCTCACTGTTACATTCAGTACTGCCCTGTGAGGGCAGAGGAGGACTAGGCATTACAAGTAAAGGCTGCCACTGACATCTGCCACATTTGGGCAGTTTATTCTGTCATTCACACTGTATTGTCCTTGCAACAAAACACTTACCTTGTCCACAGTGACTCTAACCATTTCAAGCAATAAAACAGCTGCCTCTGCACACAACCCAGTTTTGAGGACATTCTCTGCAAGGTGGTGCTGCAAGATCCACTGCAACATAGACTCAAGATCTTTCTACACAGGAGGAGAGATATTTCATTAAGAGATGAGAATTATACACAATACATCAAGAACAATACCTTCTCTCTCCACATCAAAAAAACCTCCAGCAGCTCCTGCTTTTTCTATTAAATGTGTAACATTCAACATCTCTATGAAGAAGTTTGTTCCAAACAGTTTTTCTTAAATCAAAGTTAACTTAGTTAATTTTTAAAATATGAATGACTAATTTTTATTATCATAAAACTCAAGTATGATTAATTTTCCTGATAATCTTCTCATGAAAAGGGCACAAAATCCCAAAGTAGTAAAGTATTATCATCTTCAGAGGCTTATCTGCTATTTTTTTCATACCTTGACTGCTTCAGGTGGTTCAGACTGTGAAGTTGCCAGGAAGAGCTCTGCCACGAGCAAGTAGATCTCAGGGATGTGGACATGATCAGTCAGACATCTTTGCAACACAGAAAACCCAAAAATCAAGAAGTAGCCATTGTCAGGCAATGGAGGATGAGTTTTTAAATTATCTTTAAAGGAAAAGAAAAGGAAAGTGTCTAAAAATAAATGTTATATCAGAGGAGGGATTACTGACAGAACTTTATCCTCATTTGTCTCTGTCCCAGGCCACTTAGTAGTCTGCTAGGCTGCAATATCAACAGTTTAAAAAACTTCCTCAGACTAACAGATAATTTCTCCCACTATCACTTTTGTTACAGGAGATTCTCCCTGAATTATTCTTCCTTTCTCTTCCCTTTCTCAGAACGACAGGTCTAGTTATCAAAAAAGCAAGCTGAACAAATCTTAAAGAAACAGAAGATTTCAGAGCCCAAGCTGGCATCTGAACACCTCACAGGCTTATCTGATTTTGTACAACACTAAAAGGCCCTTCTCCCTGCTAGTGTTAAACAGAATTTCTAATTACTCTGCAAGAGAGAAGCAATGCTCTCCACTCCTCAGCACAGAAACACTGAAGTACCAGCACAAGCTTGACCTAAAAAGTATTTTCAATTCTTGGTCTACTGAGATCAGTGGGAATTCTCCTGTTATGTACTTCAGTGATCTTCTATCACTGAGCTGGATCAAGGCTGTGTTTTGGGAACATTAAATCAATACATACCCATTAGAATACTCAACCCTTCAGAGCTGTTTTCCAGCCAGCGCCCAGCCACTATCCCCTCCTTGAATTTGTTCAGTAGCAAACGATTGTGGAGGAAGCATAGCAGTAGCTTGATTCCTAGCACAACTGTGCTGGAGTGCAGGTAGTTCTGTGTGAACAGCAGAAACCAGTCTGGCCCCAGTGCCAAAAATGTCTTTTCTTTTTCCCTAGGACAAAGAGGTAAATGAAAATACATGGAAGGAGACATGATGGAAGACAGAGAAGAAATATTACTTAAAATGATCTCTAAGGGATTTAAGACCTCAAGTTTCTCTAGAAAGAAGTCTGATTAAAGGCATACCACAACACAGAATCACAAAGATTTAACAATATACTTGTCCACACAGCTGAAGTCACTTAATTCCTGCTAAATCCAGCCTGTCAGACCAAAAAGTTCATTAATGTGAAGTTCCTTCTGAGAGTATGTATCAATAACTGAGGCAAACTACAACACAGACTGGATCTTTTAACCTATGAAATTCAAAATTACTATCTAAATTTTGAAGTCCAATTTTGTTATCTAATGAAAATGCACAGTTACAGCAGCCAGCACTATGAGATTTTCCTTTCAGTCATAAAAGATACTTTAGTACTTTAGAACTTTAGTAACTGCATGCTCATGGTTACAATAGAGAGGTGCAAGTCATCCCACATTAGACTGAATTGATTTTCAAAGACAGCTGGGATTTCTTCAACTCTTGCAATGCAGAAAAAACCATCAATATCCAAGTTCCTCCTTCACAATGTTTTCTGAAAACATAAAACTTCTTCCAAATTCACAGGTGAGTGAATGCCAGATAAATCCCTGGCAAAAAGTAGCTCTGAATCCCATCTGCTCTTACTACTTTGTTGAGATTAAAATATTATCTCAATATTATCAGTGTGTTCAGTCCTGGTCAAGCACCAGCAAGAAGAAAACTCCACAAGACAGAGACACTTGCCTATACCTTCCTGTTCTACTTACTCAGAGGACAGATGAAGTTTATCTGAGCACATTACATCTAACAGCATCTTCAGTAACTGGTTTCGAAGCCAGATTGTCTTTCCAGATGTTTGACTTAAGGCTACAAATATCAGAAAGTAATAAAGAGTAATGAAGAGACAAAACACATGTTCCATTGCTGTGATGAACAACTTTGTTTGCACCAAATTAGCCCAGTGAAAGTACTTAAATCAGCCTTTTTGTAGAGTAAAAAGATGCAGACATCAAATTGTAGACATGAGAGTTCCTGCTGACATCACAACCAACCAGTTCTTACATAGTCAAAGTCCTCTCTTTAGAGTTATTTAAAACTCATTCAGACCACATGTTCGACATGAAGCAATCTCAGGTTAACTAGAGAGGGAAACATAAACAGGCAATCTGACTTGTATTACCCAGCTGTGATGTTTAGATATAGAAACTACAATTATCAGCATCTCCCTAATACGATCTATGGTTTAGAGGTGCAATAACCAATACAGCCTCAACTGAAAGATCACAATGAAAGAGCCAGCTGACTGGATGCTCATCCATATGAACCTGACATAAATAAACATACTTGCAAAGGTGAAGAGCTCCACATTATTATTTACTACAGCTGTAATTATAGCAAAGTATTCACAGAATCCAGGATGCCCAGTGAAACTTTATTCCTCATAACAGCCTAGTAGGTTAGTTTGGGGGCAATTTCAATTTAATGTCCTTCATCTCTCTGTATATCTGAAACACAACATTGTGTACGCTCTGGACAATGCAGTCCAAGTACTGCTGGCCTATTAGCAGAGAAGAGAAGAGAACAAAAGGTCACCTCAGTGCAGCCTGCTCCTTTCCATATGAAATAATTTGAATTGTGGCTCTTCCTGCCACAGGAGGCAGAAGCACTACATTGTATTTATGGTTCATTAGGCACTGGGGAAGCAGGGAAGTATTGTAGACATCTATGACAACAAGCTCAGCAAGGTAGCTCCTTACCTTCACTGGGCATCTCAGCCACACTATCCAGGAAAATCTGATTTTCATCCACAGAAGAAGGTTTCAAGGTGTAAACAAGGAACAATCCAATCCTTGCAGAGAAAGAAGGTGGCAAAAAGACACTAATTTAATTACTTGTAAACCTCAATACTCATTAATGATGGCTGTTAACAACAATCATTCTAGTTGCTGCAGAAACAGGAATGAAAAGTTCATAAACTAGGAAGCAAATTAAAAGGTCATCTACCTACAAATCCAAATAAAATACATTCTACTGTGAAAACATCTTCTATATCTATTTTAAAGGTCTAAAGGTCTTTCATCATGAGGAAAGCAATACTGAGTTAAGCACTCAGTTAATACAAAATGTTCTGAACTGCCTGTGGCATTCAGATATCACTGTTATCACCACTTGGTTTTCAAGCAGAGAGGGCAGAGAAACCTTAGCAGGTACTCAGGGAGGAGGACTGGCAACCTCTTTTTACTTGCAGTTTGCTTGAACACATTGCCTGGTTATAAGGATAGAAAGATGAATGTGATATACACAGTCAAAGTGCACAACCTACTTCTGCCCGTAAGAAGGGCTTTTCTTAAGGGACAGAATACCAGTTGTTCTGCAGAAATAGTCCATACAGCAGTTCCCATTAGATGCGTCAAAAGTCTGGGACTAGCACCTTCCTCAGTGCTGCTGAGAGCCTATTATAGTCTCTGCTGTCCTGGAGCTGGAAGGATAGGGACTGTCTCTGTTCACTTAGCACTCACAGCCTTGACAACCAATCAAATTACTGTGGAATTATAAATCATGATATTTTAAGAAAAATGCTCATTCACACTCCTTACAACACGGCAAATTTGATATACTAAATCCACTACTTTCACCTGCATGAAAAAGAAAAGGTGAAATCATACGAGCCCCGAGTAGGAACATCTATGCAGGTAAATACACATCCAGGAACATAGATCCATAAAAGACCTGACAAGCAGTAAGGTCACATGGTAGCTTACTCTCTGGGGTCCTCCTACCCTCAACAGAGCTAAATGCTCACTGCAGAGACCACAGGTTTGACATGCAAATCTGTTTCTACATTTTATTAAAAGCAGAGCTCTAGAAACAGCTGCCATCTGTGCAGTGCATTTGACTGGAGTTAGGTGGCTCTAGACAGCACAGTGTGGACCTTCCTCAGTTTGTAGGCTACAGGACAATGCAGTTAGACTGGAAATATAAAATGAAGCAGTGCTTACATTCTGTGAAGAACAAACTAGGATTTAAATTCTTTGCTTTGGGAAATCCCAACCAACATAACTGATAGAAATGCAAGAGCAAAAAGGATTGTTACTGGGATATAAGCCAAACCAACAGGATTAGGTATATAGTTCACTGGGGCCAAGATGTAATAAGATAATGATAGTTTAGGGGCAAGGCTTTACTGAAACCAAATATTAAGTACAGACTTCGAGTAGTCGCAGTCATACCTGCGGAACCGTTTGTGCTACCATTGTAAAGGTCATCACTCAACCCATCTTCATACAAATATAAGGTTGGACTGAATGAAGGCATTAAGAAGTTTTTCATCGAGAGATCCTGCAGTTTGCAAAGATGTGGAGCTCTATCAAAGATGAGGTGACGAAAACTCTACAATCAAGCTCCCTCCAACACTAGAAGGGGAATAGTTAATCAGCAATCTGAGGAAAAGCTATAGACTTGAAGGTTACCTGAGAATATCCCTTGTATTAAAGTATCCTTGCAACAGATGGGAAAGAATAGTGCAGGCCACAGTGATCTTGGAGCAACTGATTTCAGGATCATTGAAAAGAAAAACAATCTTTGGCACCATTTGCACCTGATAGGCAATTGCAACATTCTGACGTCCATCTCTGTAAAAAAAACAACAAAACAAAACAACCATAAAAAATCCACAAAAACACAGGAACTATTAGTTACTGGAAAGAACAAAATTTGCTGAGCTTCAGCTAAACAGATTCTCGTGTTGCCCTGATACTTTGTAAATTTGACTTCTAATGTTGCCTTGACAACATTTCAAACACTGTCAGACAAATTGAACCTATGTCAGTGATGCAGATCAGAAAATTACTTTGCCCGCTCTACCCTCTTCCTGGGCCTTCTCCCCCAGAAATTGCTGCATTTCAACAAGTTCAAAGAAAATACTATTGAATTCTCAAGCAGTGAGCTGGTAGTAATAAATGCTATTCCTGTAAAACTCAGCACAGGACACCAGACAGCCTGCATAGAGTTTTCTACTACCAAAAAGCAGGTATCTAGCTTTATTCAGCCCATCTGCCATGTTATGTCTCTTTAGATACATTTAACCCTAGACCAGATGATTAAGGAAGTATACTGTTATGATAAAGTCATCCTGGGTTGTGTTTTGGTTTTAAATGCAACTCTCATTACATATTTTTAAAAATTATTTCATACTCAGTTCAAACAGTCAGATTTCTCCTCTCCAGCAGACATTTTATTGTATAGCAGTGGTTCCAAATTAACCAGGTCATCAGGCATCTTTGGCCAGTCTGGCCCCAAAGACACATCAGGGGCTGACCAAATCACTAACTCCAGGGTTGAAAGAGAAATATGGAAATCATGCACTCCCAGACTTCACTGATTCCAGCTAGGATTGTATCCTTCATATGCATCTCACAATTCCTGCTTCTGGTTACAGATGAGCTTGTCCTACAGGTTTCTGATTCAAACACTAGTTTGTGTACCTGGAGGACTGCAAGATCTCCACAAGATGGGAAAGAAGAGCAAAGTCAAGATTTTCTGGTGCTTTCATCCAAAGCTGAAAGACAAAGGAAAGCATAGGGTTTACTGCTCTGTTGAGCTGAAAGGACAATATCTCTGGCAGAGAAACAGTTAAAAGTAGTTCAGGGGAGATAATATCACAAACTCTCAGTGTTTCTGCAACACAACCTGCAGGCAAGGGGAAATCCCTGTCATTGCAGGCTGTTGCTCCAGAGCAGGCCCTCTGGGAACATTTCTGAAGACTTGGGGAGCCACAGGTGAGCCACAGTGCGGAAAACTGCAACACGACCCCATCCCAAATATGGGATACAGGAGGTGCTATGAACAAACCAAACCTCATACTATAAAGCTATCTGTAATACAGCCAAACCCACAAAGTAACACAAACAGTTTTACCTCAAAGTTGCAGAGAACATACTGGAATGCAGTGGAATTCTTGATGACTGAAGACTCAAAGCCAAGTTCAGCTGTGCCCACTAGAGAGAACATTAACTGTAAAATCCGGTTGTTTAACAGCCGTGTCTTCCTCTTCAAGAGGTAGGTCAGCAACTGAAAAAAGAAAACCAAGTGTCTGCCAAGTATAAATCTGTATTTATAAACTAATATAACGCTATTTTTTAATTCAAGACAAAGACACAGTTTGCTCAGCTGTAGTAGTCATGCATGCCTACATTTTGCATAAGCATCATGAAGAAAGCAATGATTTCAGTCCAGACATAAAATTTCATGCAGTAAGTGAAAGGGTAAGTTTTTGAAGCAGCTCTGTGGCATTGAACAGGAGCAAAATAGATGCCATATGTTGAGTGGAATTTACAAAAAACAACACACAAATGTAACTATAAATAACCACAGTATGCTATTCTTCATGAATGAATTCTTAGTTGCATGCAAATGGTGTTAATTTAAAAAATATTGACCTCTCCAAATGAAAGACATTTGAGAAATATTGCCAGCTTCTCAACTGAGTCTGCCTCTGATTATCCAATGATTTCCTAATACTGTGAGAAGAATGTTCACAAAGTCACTATGTTTTGAATATGTTGGGAGCAATAGACATTAATTTGAAAATACATATCAAGACATGTTTATTAGTTGACTGTTAAAAAAAAAAAGCTTCAGACCTCCAAACAAAAGCAAAAGCACTCCATTGAAATATGATGATCCGTCACATGGAGAGAACACTATTTAGTACAAAGTCAAAAGGAACAGCTCATACACAAATGAAAAGGCTGGCATTCACCTACAAGAGAGGATTTAGCAAGCAATATCTAAGTAGGATAAATATATTCATATGAATCATGATCCATTTATGAACAATTTGCAAACTGGGAAAACAGAAAGTTTATAATAAATCACTCCTGAAGCTCTAATGTTAAGAGTCTTGTTTGAAACCTTCTGTGTTAAAGAGTTTTCCCTATTCCCTGAGTCCTCCGCTTAGCTTAATGCAGCATAAAGTATATGATACTACACTGAAACATCATACTTGAGCCTCAGTCCATCCAATATTATACAGAGAGAGTTTACATACAACCAAAATCTTCAATCTGCACTGATTTCAGGTTTGAAAGACTCATTTGGGACAGAACTAATCAATGAACTTCAGATGGCACTTATTTATATCAGCCCAATTCCTAATACACAGTGAAGACCAAAGAAATTCATTGTCAGCCTTACGCTTGGCAGCCTGTAAAGAGGAATCTTAAGCTGTATGAGTGAAGGGGAAGAAAACATGTCTGAGAAGTGGTCTTCCATGGGAGGGATCACATGTGTTGGTAAGCGGTGAAGGATGGGTCAGTCACAAATCTGCTGCACTGGCTTATTTAGTTTATTAGATCATGTCTGGTCAAGAGGCACCTGTCCTCACCTTCCCATCAGCAGATATACTGTTATAGAGGATCCCAGAGATTGTAAGCACAGGATAGAGCACTTTCCTACACCCTCCTCTCAAAGATCTCATAACTTCAGAAGTTCCAACCACAAGTACCTATAGTCAGGATATGTTTGGCTCATTGCCACTGATAGGTTTTGGTATAAAGTTCTCTACAGGAAAGACTATAACCAGAATGAATGAACAAGAGTGTTTACCTGGTATCCACACATGTGTCTCATCAGTTTTTCACTCAGTGGGCTACTGTTCAGGATGGAGATCAGGACTTTGACAGCTGCATACATGGTGTGGTCATCATGGGCCATAGCAATGAGACCCAGGAGAATGGCAGGGCCTCCAATAAAGTTCAGGCTGGTAGCTGCTGGAGAGGACTGGAACACTCTTACCCCTAGGAAATTGCAATGTTACTCTACTGGGAAATTACATGGACTAAATTTGTTATTAGACAGAGAAAAACTCCAATCTTAAAAAATACTAAATATTAAAAATTAAGATATAGTGCATTTACCATATTGGCCCACAGCAACTGACCCAATAGTCCGTAAGGAGCCAGAGAGATGTCCAGCAATATTCTTAGCTAGAAATATTGGAGTTGAACTGTCCCGAGAACTAATCCCAATCTAAAACAGATAAAAGACACCCTAAGAAAAACCTTGGTAGTATTGGGGATACAAAAAGCAACAAATAAATGCTCTAATACTTTATTTTATTACTTGTAGACTGTGAAAACCTTTTTTTTGGTAACAAGTTGATTGTTACGACAAACATTCACCAACCTACAACATCCCACAAACCCATTACTTTCACATGTCAGTAGACCTGGCATGAGCAAGAATAATAGGATAGCATGTGAAAAGTCCTTGTGAAGTCATTAAGAAAACAGACTGACACAAATTATCATAAGACCTAAAAACTATGGCTTCTCTTCCTGTTCTAAGAAATGCTTTTAATATTTTGTTCAAACTGTCCAATCTATTCCTCTCCACAGATGAAAATTAACCCATTAGCAGAATGAAGTTACAGAATGGTAAGAGAAGCTTGGAAAAAAAAAATCACCAAAGTTACACAGCTAAGACAAAGTCACAAACTTTACTCTAGGAAACTGATCAGAAACAAGAGAAGACTTGTTTAAGACAAGGGGTATTTGTGACCTCTTTGGCAGTCAACCGGCCATCCACTTCATTGTAACAGCTCCTTATATCTTGGACTGTAGTGAGAGTTGAGCACACAGCATTGATTCCAAAAGAAATCTTCTCTTCTGGCACCAGAGGTGCAGTATTGTGATTACTGTACTGGTCCTCACCTAAAACAAGACAATGAACGTCTCAAGGAAATTTGCATGCTCAATATGAAAGACAGGAGAGAGGCAGAGGAAAAATAACTAGAGGAAACTGAAGTTTAGAAAATAATTTTGTCTTAACTATAATCAGAAAAAAGCCATCACCCTTTGCAACACAGTCCATGGCAGTTTACCAGCATAAGCACCAAAAGCAGAAGTGCTTGGCTGTGCCCTCTGGTTACTGCTTTGTCTAGATTCTACATCCTCTCACAGTTTCTCAGGAATCTCAGAAAAGACCTTTCTCTGTCTACACAAAATAAACAAATTTTCTGGACATAGAAAACATCTCAGAGGCCTTCCATGTTACTGGAAGCTTTATCAGGGGTGGTAGGAGCAAGGACTTATGTGGAGGAAGAACAGAGGCAAAAGTTCAGAGCTGCCAACTCACAGCATGTGGGAACCTTCTGAAAAGTACCAGGTTCAGCAGTTTGATGACTATATGAAATTCTCATATGTATTTCTTTAAAGAATTTTCTATTCTAGTTCACATTCTGAAAAACTATATGTACCTTTATTAAACCAAAAAAATCAATCCTGTATTTTTGACAATTTTATAGACTGGGATAACAGTTGATTTATTACTAGTGCTGATGACACAGCCCTTTTAAGCAAAAAATTAATACCTATTCCACATGAAGATTGTCTATTAGCAAAAGCCCCAAGAATGTGTCACCTATTTCCCTTCCAGCAGGACATGTTCTATGGCTAAGCCTCCACACAACTGCTGTTTATTAGTGGAAAGCAATGAAATAGTGGTACAACAGGACACACAACACTGCTGAAACAGTTCACACTGGTGTTCGCAACAAGGTCATAAATCCATTTTAAGGAATGAAACATGGTAATCTGAGGCCTTCTGCTGAAGCTTTTTTAAAATCAAAATTTCCATTTGACAAGCTCCTTTAGGTCTTTTGATGGAGTAAGGAGAGTTGGGGAAGAGAGGGATCATTTTACAGTTGAAATCACATCTTATCTGTTGCTCTGTGATTTCCCTGCACCAGTGCAACTCTGGGATCAGATGGCCACAATCCATGATTAGTACTAAAGTCCACCTGTGAAGAACTGTACAGAGAACAAGCATCCCAGACTTCATAAAGATGCAGGGCTTCAAAAATCACACCCTTCTGACTTCTACTGGCAATGTTTTTATTTCAGGGCTGTATTCTCACCCCCCCCCCCCCCCATCATGCTTGACTTGCAGATTTTTTGTGTGTCGATTACAAGTACTCCTTCTGAATGCTGTCTGACAGTCTTCATTTTAGGCTGAAGCATCACCAGGTAAGATTATTCTGCTCTTTTCACATGAGAAATGACTAACCTGTGTCATCACAAGCTCTAGTACAGAGGTGAATGCACTACTTGTTGAACAAACAGTAATCAATAACTGAAATGTTTTGTCTGCCTGTTTAATAATTGAAGCTAACAATATACTTTAGTTAAAAAGCCTCTTCATTAAGTAGAATGCAACTTACTCCTCTTCCCTTCCCTCCTGTGTTCTCTCTCTGCAGGCATTTGCAATTATACTCGATACTTCTTTTTCTGCTGGGGGTTTTGGTTTTTTGGGTTTTTTGGTTTTGTGGTGGGGGTTTGTTTTTGTTTTGTTTTTATTTTGGTTTGGGTGTTTTGGTTTTCTGTGGGGCACTATAAATGCAGAATATTTCAGTTAAAGCTGCTGCTTTAATATTTGTTGAACAGGAATAACAATCTTGCAGCTCAGGACATTCTTCTTCATTTCTCTCTTCTGCTTGATTCCTGCCCTTCTTTCTTTGCTCTGTTCACAGTATGTCACAACATCCTCATGTATCTTGCTACAATCTTGTACAACACTCAGTAATGTAGTTTTCCAGGCCTTTAGAGTGACCTCTAGACACAGTTGGAACACTAATAGATTATAAGAATAAAAGGAGCATTGCCCTGACAGTGGTGGATATGATAATTATCACATACCTCGAAGCTGTACTGCTTGGAAATTGCTACAGTACTGTGGGCCAAGCTTAATAATCACCTCCATGGTTTCCACAGAGATGGCTTCTTCAAACAAGTATGTAGGGCCAAGGCGCCAAGTCAAGGCAGACTTCTGTTTCCAAATTCGAGGAGTAGCTATGTATCCATACACATCAATAAAGGAAGAGGGTTCCATGGAAATACAGTTACCTGGTAAGGGCTGTAGGTACTGCATCTGCAACACAGAAAAAATTCAGTGAGAGGACTCAATAAATTCAGGGTGCCTTAAGGTCCTGTCCCGGTAAGGTACTGCCTGCCACCTTCTTTGCTCACTGAAGCCTCAGTGAGCTGTGCAACACAATTATCAGCTACTGCTTAGAAACTGGACTGTGAGACGTATCCTAAACATAAACATTTTGGGATGTTTAAGCCTAATTTTGTTAAAAAAAACCACAGTCAAAATAATTTCAGGCATTGGCAAAGAAAAACCCTATCTTGACCCTAGATTTACTTTTTCTGTTCTAAACTTCATAACTCAGACTGTGACTGTCAACGCAAAGACAAGTTACGGATCCTTTTGTACTGGCACCTAGAGAATAAACAGTGTAGAGTGTTCAACTGCACCAGTTAGCTTCAGTAATGCTAACATAATAAAAATAAATGGCCCTATTTCCTAAATTATCAAAATAAGGATTCAGCTTCCTAAACTGAGTCTATTATTTTATTTAAATGTAGATAGCTCTAATAGTAAGTAGTCAAAACTATTGTACTTCAGGGCTCAGCCCTGCCTTTAACAATTTGCTATTAGGATGAGAGACTCGTGGCATTTACTGATTTCTGACTAATGAGGTGTAGAAGACAGGGCAGGTCAATATTATGCAGCAGGACTTGATACTTGAGTGAACAAATGCTAGATGTGATGCAACACCATAACACCCATCCCCAGCTCCAATAACCAAAAACAACCTTTGCTATTGTCAACAAACTTTGCACATTTCTAATTTTTCAGGCAATCTTTTCTTCACTGTACCTATAAAGATGAAGGCTTGCATTATGTCAGAGACCCCAGCACTGGGACAACCTTTCATTTACTAAAGGCTTCTTTTATTTATATGAGCTGTTTCACTGTATGTTAAACACATTTGCTATGAATTCTTTAATCAATTGCAATGTTTAGGCCTAGTCTTATTGATGACTTTCAGTCTCATTTGAAGGAAGGCAAATTAAATTAAATTTTCATTCCTGAAGTGGATATAGGTCCCAAAAGGCATTTAGATCATTTTTCTCAAGCATGGGAAAGGAAATATTTGGAATTAAATAGGTTGCATTTACAAGGGAAGTATAATACACAGAAGACGAGCTTTGCATATGTGGAGATTGAATTGAAATATGGAAACAACAGGGAAGAGACTAAGGTTATGAGTTTCAATTAATAAAAGGATTCTATTCAAAACGCACCCAAAAAGCCACCACACTGACCCCAGCTGCAATAGAAACAGGCTGCATTTTCAACAATGCCAGCCTCCAGCATTCAAAATCCAAAAATCCAATCTCCAAAATAATTTGAGACTAGCTTCAAAATCAGGAGCTTAATGATACTGGCAACGCAAACCAGGGGCTATTCCCATTTATCCTGTAGATTATGAACCCTTCATGTGCATTTGGATTGTTTGTTCATGATATTTCATGTAACCTGAGAACTGACTGAAATGCAACAGGATCACAAGAAATGGTGCCTTAGGGGAAATACCAGTACACCAATATTTGCAATGAACTCACAATATCTCACACATGAATAACTACCTCAGAGGAACATTTATCTGTTCCTGAATGCGTAATGTGCTAGAGGGAAAAAGGCCACTGATTCATCAGCTGATTGTTCAAGGGGTGTAACAGGAGGAGGACAGCTTGAAACAAACATGTAAGATGCTTGACGAAAATCCTTCTATCTTTAGATTCTTGCAAAGAGTCACAGAAGCTTATTTCTCTGTGAGCTTTCCACTTTTCCAGGCCTTTCTTCAAAAGTAAAAAGGGGAGACCCTACATAACTCATCACCTTTGCAGGTTTTAGCCTAAATCCAAGGCATCTTCAGTTTAGGGTTCTCTGGTCATACTTCAATGTGATGTACTTTCTATAGCTGGCAACCTCTGCAAATCCTGTGTTTAAGCTGATAGATCCTCAAAATCACTAGTGAACTCCAAAAATTTTGGCCTAAGAGTACAACTGAATTTCAGCAGCATAACCCTGAGATACCTGAAACGTAGGTAACTCCAACTTTCAGGAACATCACCACTCAAAATCATCCTGGTTATCTACATGCCGAGAAAGGTGGGGGGATCTGGTTCAAAGAATCAGTACACACTGAAAACATATTTCTGAAAAGCAGTACAGATACACCCTGTTTTGTATGAATTTCTGACTCCACTCATGCTCCATGCAGTGGCACATGTTACACACAAATCGACATGCTTTGAGCTTCTCAGATTAATACTGAAAAGTTAGAGATGCATTGGGAGACAAAAATGAAAAGCAATGCAAGGTGGATGTCAGGCACGAAATGTATGCAGAGAGCCTTTACCTTTGCAGAGCCAAGCACGTGACCATTTACATAAGCAGAAACAATACAGGTCTTCTTCGCTTCCTTAGCAACTGTCACTGTGAGATGATGCCACTGGCCTGTGACCAGCAGTTTACCACAGCCAAACTGGATTTGCCCTGGAAATGGGGAGGGATTTAGGACCTCGCTCTCAGGTTCCATAGTATCTGTAACAGCAAAAACAGGGGTAAATCAACAGGTCTCTCACCTTCTCCTGCCTCAGGAACACAACTATCAAATGTGACAAAGAATACAACTCTCTGTGGGCAGAGTGTGATTTGGTGCTATTATGTGCAATGTCTTTAAAATGTTCCCTGAAGATCTATTATCAGGATGTAAGACTGGCACAGTGCCCAAGAGCCCTCCAGCATACAATGTACCACCCTTCCAAGTAATGCCTTCTGGCTGCCTCAATGCTGCAAAACTAGACTGAACTAGGACAAAGGCAACACATTCTCTAAGAGAAGAACCCCTCAGGATATTCACTGAGTTACCTGACACAGAAAAAAATTCCTGGTAAATTCATGAGATGATAAAAGTCTGTGTATTAATTTGTAGAAGTGGGCTGGAATTTTTAACATCTAAGGCAATCAGAGCACTCACACAATGTCAGCTGTGCATGAAGAAAATTCCAGCTACTATTCCCACTCCATTCCCAACCTCCTCTGGAATATTCAATCACATTTACATTTGAAGTATGTATTCTACTCAATGAGGAAAAAGGAATAAATATCAACAGGGAAAAATACTAACAGGTTGGCATGATAGAAAGCATTCTGAAAGTGAGGAGAGGAAATGAGCTGTTTCATTGAGAAGCTAGATCACTCCCCAGATCCTCAGTCCTGCTCTCCAAACCTATCTAGTGTCACACAGAACAGGCAGGGCCCAACTGGTTCAAGCCCAGTCTCCACAACTGCACACAATAATGTAACTGACATTCAAAGGTTTTCCATAGAATATTGCAGGCCACAAAGTAATTCACAATACGTACAACAAACTTAAAATTGAAACATGGCCAAGAATTACAACAGACTGCAAGAGGAAAACCTAAGAGGTAAGTCTCATTAATATCCTGGGTACTTCAAAGAGGAAATTTGTTAATGAAAAATTCCAGCTAATCAGAGGACAAAGCACTGCATGTTGACTGAAAAGAGCCTTACCAAGTGGCTGGAATTCGACTTCTTCTGTGGAAATGACCAAAGAATGGTCCTGTGGGAAGAAGCTTACAGAAAGGCAAACGAATTCTTGCTCTGTTCTTGACATGTGCCTCACGATCGTAAGGAAGCGGAGTGGGTGACTGTTGTGCACCAAACCAAACTTGTTAACCAGAAACCAGCAGGAAAGTGTCAAGCCACTTGAGGGAGGGAACATTCTGGTGCCTGTAGACAGGTAACAAAGGTAGCAAGGAAGATGTTTTCCTTGTGCAGCCATTAGGAAACTGCTTTCTGTTTCATTTGTAGTCCAAACCATGAAAGAACCAATATTAGAATATGAGGTTTAATTTCTAATATTTAAATTTCTATTATCACTGACTATATTCAATATCATAGAGACTGCACATATGAGTCTGTGCTCATGTATAAATGACCTAAAATTGACTGATGAGAAATGACTACTAGATCTCCATGCCATGAAGCACTGAGCCAGAAATAAGTTCTCAAATTTCACAAAAATTCAGGAAGCAAAAGGTATAGTCATTTCACAGTCCACTAAACAGAGGATTTTGATGTTTAGGAGAATCCCATCAAGTGATAGCTTCAAGTGCTTTCATGAGAAATTACCCTAAAACCTAGTGGTTCTGATTTGTTAAGGCTGTTCTCCTAACAGCCTGCTTTAAATTCTTACTGCTAATGTTAATCTTAACTCCTCACACTATTAAGCTGCATCTAATACTGCATTTGGCTGAGCAGTCCAAGTTACACAGTTCAGAGCTGGTCTGAGACAGACAGAAAAGTTTTGAAATACACAGCTTATTTGCTTCCATTTCTTACAACAGTTGAATGTGTTCACTGGGGCTGAAAAGTGAGTGCTTTCAGGAAGCTGTTGGTGAGTCAAAGTGCTTACCCATGCCAATTCCTCCTGAAACAGATTGGTCTGCACTGGGTCCCATAACAGTGGCCAAGGTAGGGAGGTATAAACACCTACAAAAGCACGCAAGCATGCATTCATCAGAAACATAAAATCACCCCTGAAAGTCACCAGTTACTTAATACTGCAGAATCATGGTATTAAGACAGAGAGCGGGCTATCATCAATCAGACACTAAGAACTTACTTCAAGGCAATATTACTTCAAGAAAGGCAGCAATATGGCACAAAAACAGATTAAGATGAGAAGAGAAGTGGACAGTTACTGTGTTCAGAGTAAGAGTCTGGAGACTACAGAGCAGCTAAAACAAAAAGCAACAGCAACAGTACCCATAGCCTTCCACGGACATGTCAAACTCCACAAACGATGGAGCCAAAGCAGTGCTGTGTAGCTGGAAGTTTCGAGGTGATGCCATGGAGATGAGACTCATTGCAGTCTGGAGTGCCCATGCAGATCCCTTAGATACCCAAGGAGAGTTGCTGACAGGCACAACTGCCTGAGGATCAGTTTTATTGTCCACTGTGTCCTCTTCTGAACCTACAAGATCAGAGTGCCTAACCAGATAAATGTCTGCAACAATTTCCCAGTCACAGGTGTTGCTCATATTCTGTTCATCACTGCATGCTTTTGAAAAAACACATCCTCAGCAGCCTACAGAAATCCTCAGCAATACAAAAAAATATTGCACTGAAGGAATTTCAAAATGGGATGCTGGCAGGAGAGACGAGCTCTACAGAAATGACAGCCATATTTTTTCCCCAAACATCTTGAGATAGATCCAGACTTCACTGCTGGTAAAAAAGGTCCCTAATCCATTGGTTCCATTTTTCTTATACACAGACCTTTCAATTCAGTAACGTGCAACATGTGGGAGAGGATTTGAAGAATGACTGCAAAGAATACAAGACCCAAATTTGTACCACGCTGTGTATCAAGTGTCTCATGGGCATGGGAACAGTATAAGCACCAAATACTACTACTGTAGCCTTTCACCTGCAAATACATTAAAGCAGAGAAAGGACTTGGATGGAAAATAGCCTGCATAAGCAAGGCAGACTACTAGGATCTCCTAGGACTACAAAAAGCAGTGCCCCATGTTCACATCTTTACTCTATTTGCAGATTTAAATCACAAGAAAAACATGCTGCAGAAGACACTCCCCTTTGTTTGTAGAATACGATTAGTACTTTTACAGATCACTTTCATGTCTGATCCAGTAAAGTCTGAGTCTATAATCAGCATCTAGCTTGAGCAAAGATGTTATATAATTTGATCTTTGATCATTAGATCAGGTCTCAGTGTTGGTCAAGTACAACCCAGTATAAAACTTCACTGTGCTGTCATGGAGCAACCTACTCAATAGCAGTTTCCTGTCATTTTGAAGACAACTATAACCAAGCCACTGTAGCAGCAACAGGTTGTTCATTTTGTGCTTACCTGCACTAGCTGAATCACTCCCCTGACATGAAAGGACCTTGGTCTTGTTTGTGCTGGGCCTGGAAGGTAGTATTGGAGAACCTCCCAACGAAAGAAATTGCCTAACATGAAAAAAAATACAGAAAGCAACTGAAAAAAAGAAAACAATGAAGCCAGACCCTGGAGACACAGCAACCATGTAAATACAGCTCAGCCCTCTGGAGAACAACTTTCTTATTGACTACCAAATTTTAAAGACATCCCAAATAAAACAGAAGTAGTATTTTCCATTGTAGCATCACAAATATTTGGTTCACTTTACATTTCCCCTTTCAAGGTTTTCCTATTGAAAAAAATAAAATGTTTCTTTTCTTCATTAATACTTTTGAATAATACTAATTTTTCAGAAAAGAAAAAACAAAACTGTGGGTTTTCTTTCTTTTCGATAGTTTGGAGTTTTTTCAAGAAATTCTATTCCATTTTTGAGTAAAGGAAATACAACCTTCCACTGAATATCCAACTTTATTTTCACTCTAATACCTGTATTAGTTACTAGGTACTGCATTAGGTACTCTCATGCCCAGCATTTGTTAGCATTAAGGAAGGAAGTGCATCCTCAAACTAGAAACAACAGTGACTGAGAAACAGGACTAAACTTTTTATTTCTGCATCTGTCATTGACATGGATCTGAGATAGAAGTCACTTTTACTCTTCAGAAAACAGCTTCTCCATATGAATGCCAGGAGATAACCCTAGTAGTTTTGCAATTACTTAATTAGTTAATTCATGAATGGCTTTACAACCCCTGCAGAGATGGTGCAGCAGAACACTACAGACTCATATGATCTTCAATAAGTCATTTAAGCATGTATCCTGAAATCAATGAGAAAGTATTAACCGAGACATGAAACACAAGGCTGAATTATAGAACTACATAAAGTATCTAATTGTTATATAAACTTTGCAAAAAAGTTGCACTAAAACAAACTGTTCCGCTAGATGCTATCTGATACCTTAACACATCTGGTTCAATAGCCTGTGATGCAAGCTTCTCAAACACTCTAGTGAGGGGCAGATGCAGTGGATGACTCTCATTGCAGAAGGCAGCCTGACAGGAAGTGATAATGGTGCTCAGCAAGCCAGATTCACACATCACCTGACGACTCTTCTCTGACTTCACCAGGGACTGGATATGATCAACAACAGCACACTGGATTTCCTGTGAAAGCTGAAATGGATACAGAACTGAAGTCAGAGGCCTGGAGTGCTTTTTTTTTTAATTGTCAAATTTCTGTGTGTAAAAGTCTGGCCCAGAAAAGAAGCTGTCATCCTAAAGAAGGGACCACCACCAAGGGCAGGTTATTAGGCATAAGCTCCAAGACCAACACAGGAACTCAGAATATATGTAACATTAAGCCTGTGGAGGGTCATACTGGCATGATCTACTCTTCATTCAAAAAGTACTGTTTTTAAACAAAACTCTATTTGGCAATGTCATGAAACAATTTCAAACACTTCACTATGTGTTTTGCTGAATTGAAGCTTTAATTAATTATTACTTAATAATCTTAAAGTCTCTCAATTCTTATAAATTATTTTTAGAGCAACTTGTTCCCAGTTAGGAATGGATATTACCCCATTGACCTAACTAGATTTTATACAAAGGTAACTGGATCATACATTTAAATACAAGACTTAAAAAGATGAATTGTTCCATACTCCCAAGAGCATTCCTGCTTTCTCATATGCACTTTCAGGTAATAGTTATGCAAACTCTTAAGGAAAAGGACAAAAAGGGTGGCAGACATGAAAATTGAAGCTCTGGGATTTGATTTTATAACATGAATGAGAAGCAACTGGATTCAGAATAAGATAACTTATTAAGTGCAAAGAGTTATTCAGCTCTTTTGCATCCAACCAAACAAAACCAGTACAGGACAATTTCAAAGCCAACAAACAATTTGTTTTCAAAGTGTCTCCAGCTGCAACACTTAGATAATAATACTGGCACATTCATTACAACATACATATTGTTTTTGCAAACTCCACTGCTATTTTTCCTATCTGAAGGGCAAGTTTTTTTCGGAGAGGGACAGAAGTTTCACTGTGCATCTCATATAGAGAAATCACCCACAAGACTGAACTATGCTATTTTTCAGAGAGGCACTTACTGCTACAGTGTTTCAAAATCTCACTTATAACTTTTTAGATCTTTTAATTAGTATTTCACTCCATTTCTGACTACATACAGGAAAGTATCAAGATGTGTAAAATGATAACAGAGAACACAGAGCTTGACTACGTGAAACAATTGGTTTACTTCAAAATAAATCCAATAAAAGTATAATGGCATACAAAAAAATTGATTGTTTTAATTAGCTCAGCAGTTTTGTCAATACAAGTATTGCCTTGTTTTGAAGAAAATGTGCTGTTTTCATGGATCTTTGTTCCAGTAAAATGAGATTTTAGTGGAAATATTAAAGGTGGCCTGGAAACCATGCTGTATGTTTCCATATTCATGGTTTGATTTTCCTAACACATATTACTTGCACTATGAATCAGGATATTGGATGAAAACAGAGAGGACAAATCCAGCTGTGGAAGCAATAATATACTTTAACCAGAGCATGGATAATTTTTATCATAAATCATGTGCAGACTTTTTTTTTGTCTGTACTCACAAGAAACCTATTGAGATGATGACACAGAACTGAATCACCCTTTGATTCTCTTCTCAAAAGTTCCTTCTTTTACCTTATTCAGGCTTGTCAGATCTAGATCTCCTTATCTGGCATTGCAAATGTCAAAGATCTGGCATGATGCTCTGGAATCTTAAAAGCCACAGTTCTAAAATTCCAGGCAAGGATGAGATGTGCCCGAGAGGAAACTTCTTTCTTTTCAAGGTACAAAAAACACAGTGAATATCCTGGGCTACATATCTAAAGTGTATGTTAACCTGTCTCTATTTAGTTTTTGAAACACGTGCAATCCTATGTTTCATCACTGAACAGGTAGCATATTAATAAAAGTAAAATCTTCCTTGTGTTTGGTCAAACATTACAGTCTGATGGAAAATATCTTAGAGCCAGTCATAGGCATGAACATAAGCAATGTTGTCTAAATATAGTTTACCGACTCAAAGATTCTCTTGGATGGTTTTAAAGTTTTAAGCAAATTTTCATATCCATATGACATTCAAATGATTTTTTTGTTTATTTTTTGTTGCTCATACCTAGGAATGGCAGTAATATGCATCCACAAATCTGTTCTCCTCAGCTTTTAACTTTCATTCTTGACAGTATTAAGAAATGGCTGAAGTGCAAAATCACCTGTTTTAATGCCTGCTACTGTTTTTTTCTGTACTGACAGGCTCAACATTGCTTCAGCCCATCACTGCTTAGGTCTGACAAAGGTCACGGAGCAGTTGCAAAATTGGCAGGAAATAGATCTCTCCAAGGGTCAGAATCAAAGTACATTAATTTTATTGAGTTCCATTAATGTTTCTGTAAAAGCAGTGCTTTCCTATTGCCAATTCAGTGAAAGCAAAGGAACTGCAGATGACCTGAACTGATTCTGAAAATTTTTCCAGATTAGTCCCGAACACCCGAGCCTAAACTATCCATCATGGCACTAAAACAAGTTAAAAGAGATGAGTTACTGTCTCTTCTACAAAAATCCTCCTAAACAATGCATTATTTGACTCAGTATTAAATTCAGAGCTAGAAGCCCCTTCAGCTGTTTCATGAAAGTCTGCGACAAAAAAACTCCATTCACAAAGACGTTTTTTCATCTCTCATGTAGCTGTCAAACACTGTTGCACTGAAAAAAAAGGATAGTACCTTGTTTGGGATATAATATATCTACCCAAAGAGTAACTCCTTCACTTATTTTCATTTTACCGAGTAGCTCCCCTTCACTAACCATGTAGGTCCACCTTTTGCATCAGATTATTACCTGACTCCTGTATTCCAAGTAGTATCTCATTGCACAAGGGCTCATGCGGTGGTATATAAGTCCAGCCTCTTCCCTCTCTACCTGGCAGCATCAGTGAGCTTCCCAAGCTCTGAAATATTCTATCCATTCTCTCACCCATTTTTAAATAGAAATAGCCAGAAAAATTCTATTTTGCCTCCATCCTTTTTGAGGGTTATTTGATGAAAAACTCTTCAGGACATTTGTTAACTCCTAGATGGAGTCTGAGTCAGGACCTCACATAAGAGTAGTCCTATTTTACCTGAGGTAATCCGATTCACAACAGCAATACTAAACAAGCATTACCACTAATAATTTCTTGTTGACTAAGAAAAAAAGGAGGGAGAAAGAAAGAAAATATGAACAAACTTGAATACTTAACTGAAATTGCTGGAACTTGTGCTCTAATCCTTCATATTTTTAAAAACACTGCCATCTACTGAGGGTCTGAGAGGCCTTCTCTCTTATAGAGCTGAAGTTATAGAGGCAACTTTGATTTCTTAATGACACTCTTATGCAATTAACTGGTTTACTTGTTTTCCAGAAATTAATTACTGTAATTAACAAGATTTCACTAGCTGGTGACTTGGTTCTACTAAACAGAATTATGATGTGCCAGCAGTATGTTGCCCTCCCACCTTCCATAGCTCTGGATGAACAATCCAGTTTTATTTTAATCCCTCCATATATAGTTTAAATAGTTTAACTGTACTCAAGCATTTTAGACCAAATAGCATGTACAATATAGGCATTACACTTATTCAGAGTGGGTGCGTGTATGGAAGGTTTGGCAAAGCAAAACAGGTTCTAAGCTGCATTGAAAGTTTATGGACCAAGTAGGTCTGAAGAGCCAGACTGTTCTGGTTGCTACGTCCATTAGCAATACTTTAAACAATTTTCAGTTTTCACTGTGCCTTTACAATAAGTATTCTGGGACCAAAATCCATGTACTGCACCAGACAGGTATGGAAACACTTAGCCAAACTGATAGCCAAGAGTTTTGCTGTTCTTAATCTGTCAATTCAGTGAAATTTGTGCTATTCCTCCTAACAGAGCTCTAGGTCAATTTTAGTACTGCCACATTTGCAAAGAGTAAGCAATTCCTGGAAACAAAGCTACAGAAAAGTAGAACACATTGTTTAGATAGTACTTTGATATGTTCAGACTCACCTGAGCATGTCCATCTTTGTACAGCTTTGGCAGTAACCTCACCATGACACAGACAGCACCTGGATGTACAATGGTGCAGTCTCTCATTTCCAACCTGCAGTAAAAAGACACAACAATGTTCCAGCAGAGTACAGCATTAAATCCTCCTAGCAGTAACCAGGCTCAGCATTTGAAACTAAGCAAACAATATAGATGACCTGGAATAGCTGGAAGCCTCCTTAGAGTAACAAAGACAGGACATCACCTGCTCATGAGCTCACATCTCAGGGACCTGCACATGTGCAGTTGCCTCTTTAAACAAACTTTGTTTTGAAGGTACTTGCAGCACAACAAAGAAACAACCACAGGAATAGCTGATGCATCAGACTGGAACCAGTGTTATGCCTTTTATTTTACAACAGTTCGCAATGTAGGTATACAGTAACTTCAGTACTTCAAAACATAATAGAAATAAGCAAATATGAGACAGTCTTGGTGAAATCAGTATGCCACTCTCCCCCCCCAACACCAGAATTTTGCTAAACTAGTAAAACAAAATTGTGTATATCTGCTTCCCCACCAGTTTTTATTTTTGCCATTTATCACCCTTGTATGTTCAGGCACGGGAAGGAACTGAGGCATCAGAGACACTACAGAGACCTCCTTATGCCATGATGCAGGCTAGAGGTCAGATATGTCTCAAAGATGAATCCACAGCATAGCAGTAGCTCTAGTGCAGGCACCACAGGCTCACCTGTTCAGAGTATCATCAGCATTTCTGGGTGCACCTCTGCACTGGAGTTGTGATGTGCACAGTCAGAAACACCTTTCCCAAGTAGAACTCACAAGAAAAGCAAAGGCAACATCTAACAGTCATAATTAGACTAACAAAATAAAGTACAATATGTTTTATGTATTGTATAAAACAAAGGGTACAAGTAAAAGAATGAGCATTAAAAAAAGTTTTACAAGGGACTAAAAAGGCTGCAACTACTCATGTTTGCTAGCCACTGCCAAAAAGGTTCATCTGATACCTCAGAGCAACGAGTAAGGTGTAGCACACTGCCACACAGTGACGAATAATCCTTACTGCATCCTCGAGAAAGAGATTTTCAAATTAATTGCTCATTTGCAATATTTTCTGTGCAGTGAACGAAAATCAGATCTGGTATAAAGAGTTGCTGCAGCAGTGGCTCCAGTGTGGATACAAACACCTGTACTTGGCAGGACTGTGAGTGAGTTTTTAAATGTCAAGCAAGAAAAAGTACTCACTGGAAAGATGCTCTCCTCCCATCTCCCCCAAAAACCCTAACTGTTTTTAAAGAGAAAAATCCAGGCTCAGTAAAATCAATAGGATTGAAACTGGGGTTGGAAAGCTGCCTGGCTGGAAACAACCTTGGGGTGCTGATCAACATCTAGCTGAGCATGGGCCAGCAGTGTGCCCAGGTGGCCAAGAGGGCCAATGGCATCCTGGCCCGTGTCAAAAACAGCAAGGCCAACAGGACTAGGACAATGATTGTGCCCCTGTACATGGCACTGGTGAGACCACACCTCCAGTGCTGTGTCCAGAGCCTGGCCCTGCACTGCAAGAAAGACATTGAGGTACTGAAGCGTGCCCAGAAAAGGGCAACAAAGCTGGTGAAAGGTCCCTAAGAATATTATATAAGCCTGATCTCCAGCCTCCTCTTGGTTTTCCTCAGAGGCCATCATGTTTTGGCCTTAGTACAAAAGCTGTCTTGCCCCACCAGCTCACTCCTGCAAATACCCAATCTATGACCCTCCTCCCCCAGAGCTATCCAGTCAGCCCCATGATTCCACTCGATCTACCTCACTAGTGTCATGGTGTGAATCGCAAATCCGCTCTGCACTGGCTGCTACTTAAAAAAGATAAATAAAAGGGTTTGGGGATAAAATGAGATGACTCAAAGAACTTAAAGAGCCATTAGCACAGTGAGTCTGTTGTAACAGCAGCTGCAGCAGCCATTCTGCTAGGGTGAACACCAAGAAGGGCTTCCCACCCAGGGAGAGATCAGCCTCAGTTAACACAGCTTGCAGCAAGCTATGTCTAGTCACCAGGAGCACAAAGAAAACCAGAAATCTCATCTGTCACAGAAGGTGTTTCAAACATTACTGCAGGAGCAGGAACACAGAGGGCTTTTTCAGCTTGCAGCATCATTGACCACAGAACAGTGTAAAGGGCTAGAATATTATCCCACATTAAAATGTTAACTTTGGGATGTTAAATATAGATTGTAGGATGGGGTGTCACAGGACACCTACACTGACTGCACTCAAGTTCCTCCTTTCAAGCTGCATAGCTGCAGCCTGAAGCCTTTTTCAGAAGGAAGTGTGAGTTTGGAGTACAGCTGAGAGGAAGCTGCATCAGGGGAACTACGGGCTTGCAGAAACTATGGGAACTTGATTTCTTATTTTAATAAAATTTACTGCTGAAAAAGGATACAAGCCATGTGGCCTAAAGATTGACAGTTTTTCAGTACATGTTCTTCCTGTATGTTTGCATATACTTGTTGTGGACAGTCTCCAGCCTCCTACAGCTAATCTGGCTTCCTTGTGTTCCTTCACATCCCAGAACCAAAGCTGAAGGGTCCCAAAGCAGGATTCATTCTGTTCTCAGTGTCTAATTTACAGGATTAATTTCTCCACAAGTGGTATTCAGTTATGGAACTGCCTCACAGCTCAGCAGGCAAAACACCACAAGGATGTAGGAAGCCTTGCTTTACATTTCAGATCTAATGACTTGGGAAAGACAGCAGACAGAGCCATACCCTTCCCAGCATTGCCACTGATCCACTCTTTCTCTGTTATCCTCCCTTATATACACACTCAAGAAACAGACTATGTACTTCTCACAACTACCACAATCTATATACTCTCTGCACAGATCCACGTTCTCCCAAACTGGGCTACAAAGATGTACTTTGAAAAGAAATTCATTCCTCTGGAGCTTCTCTCGCCAGCAGCGAGTGTCTAACCAGAAGCTTCCAGTGTAATTCAGAGTGGTGACGGGGAGCAAACATCTCCATGACTACATTAAAATCTGCTGCACAAGGAACAAAAGCATTTACTGCACATTTTTCTAGTTGCTTCAAACAATATATCTATAAAACCAGAAATGCTTATTCAGTCTGACTCAGTACTCAGGGAACGAAAGTCCTGCTGACTTCAGTGACTGCTGTTATCAGTGGCAGACCTAATGTCTTGGTCTTTAAACCTGGAAGATGACTATGGAATAACCTACAAGAAGGGTTAAAGAAGTCTCACATGTATCAATTTAGCCTTTTTGAGCATAACTCGAACCAGAAGCATTTTTGATAAAAGGACTGAGTGATTTGAGATAAAGCTAAGACAAATGAAGGGACAGAAGATCTCATAAGTTATGAAATGCAAGTTATTCAGAACTGATTCACAGCTGACAGCCATGCTAATTTCTGGTGTAGTCTTTCCTTCCTACAAAGGATATATGTTTTGATATAAACTTTCATTCAATGAAGCAGGCAGCATTACTATTCCTTTTCCAATTTTCTCTATTTCAGCATGAATAAATGAATGAGAGTGTGTCTGCACGCAAGTTTGAACACACATGCACTGGGGAGCATTTAAAATAACTTAAAATAACTTTTATTTTTAACGTAGTGGGTGATGAGAAACAGCTTAACACATAATTGAAAAAGTCAAAATTGATTGGGGCAGATTAAGCAGAGACTAAGCACAAGCTGCAAGTCCCAGCAATCCTGTACTTAGCATCCATTCCTGCTCCCACATTGCAGGTGTCAGAACCTTCATCACAAACTCTGCAACTCCCGGGTTTGTGTATCCCACTGCTCCACTAAACCCTTATGCCCTAATTTTTACTGTCATTTACCTTTCCAAAAGTGCTGATTTCTGCTGCCTGGGAGTTGGGACTGTGATACTGATTTGTCTGTTCTTGGCAGGTTATATCACACTTTACCTCAGTTTACTACCATATAAAATGCACATACCAGTCTTACTACTATATTCAGTCTTACTGCTATATTTTTTGTAGCAAATAAAAACTTACTTTTCTTCAGGGTTTCCCCAGAGCCTATAGGCCGAGGCAGGTAATTTGTTGCCTGGTCTTTTGAAAGCAACAGGATGGTCTTCTTGACCTTGGGGTCCCTTCTGATCATCTGTTGATGCTTCTCCCATCTCTGGCTTTCTCTCCTTGAAGTAGCTCTCCTGATGGAGGGTTCCTTTGGCCATGTGATCAAGAAAATTCAGAATCCATATGCAGTTCTTCAGCCACATCGGGAAAGGTTCGGAAGAACAGAAAGCTGCATCCAAGAATTCTGCAAATGTCCTTTTCTTCTCAAGGCTCAGAGCAATTTGCAATTCCCCTTGTGTCCAGAAGCATCCAAGTGATCCAAGATCCTCTGCCATCTTTTCAAAGAGACCACTCCTCTGGAAGAAGCTGCTGTTGACAGGGTCTAGGTGCAAGGCTGCTGTTATCCCCTGAAGTGTGTAGAAAACAAGCTCCAATATACAATTCTGTCCAAATGCTGTCCACAGCCCAGATGGAGGGTCCTGTAATGCACCTTCCATGTCTGAGAGGAGGGACAGGAGCCCATTGAATCCACTGCAGGTTCTGAAAGCTGAGTGGCTCTTGGGACTCTCCAGTACCCTCAAGAGTGACTACAAATGTTGATAAGAAAGAAGGCAAAAGAAGCACTTAAATCAAGGGACAAAGAAGCTTTAGAATATTTTAAAATTCCAAGTTTTTACCAAAATTCTTTCACTGAAATGTCACTCTTTGAAATAAAAGAAAGTTGGTCAAAATAAAGGTCATCACTGCACAACTTTTCTCCTCCTGCCTTCCCCCATACGCCCAATGATTCATACGACTAAGATTTGAATGCAGTCTCAGGAGCAACCTGTGAAGTCAGCCTGACAGGTAGGGAATAGTGCTCACAGGAATAAGCAAAGAAATCAAATTTCCTGCATTACATATCCTAGGCAGTTTGGCCAAAAGCAGTTTCATGTCTTCAGTTATTCTTTTATCAGTCTCCTCAGACTCTCTCCTTTGCAGGTTAAATAAATGAAAGTAGAGATTCAATTGTAAATAAAAAAACACAGCTTATATCACCTGTAAATTTTGACTGCTATAGGCTTGCCATTTTAAAACAAATCTAGAATAGTTCTTAATAGCGGTGGAAGTAAAAGCAGTGGAAAAAAGGAGCTTTCAAGGAAACAGTCTACTGTATTTGAATGTAATCCCTCCCAAGTTTTTGGGATGTTGCACAATTCATTTTGTAAATACGATGTTCCTACAGGCACCACGGACTTTTCAAATTTGGGGCTGTACTTTTTCACATTGGAAAGGGTTAATTTTACATAGAGGGTACCCCAAGAGATATTCAGTGAAAGAGCTTCACTTCACATCATCCTGAACAGGAGCAGTTTCCAACAGAAATGTATCTTCCTGTAACAGGATCTAGACTATAAGGAAGGGTTGCCAGAACTGAAGGGGGAGGGAGAACTCTATTACTGTCATTCAATTTTGTATGGTAATGTATCAAACCAGGCAGAGACTTCTGAACAGGGAGTAAATTTAATAACTTAGAGTTGAAGTTATCAGAATGGCTTTAACACATTTCAGAGAAGGTCACCAGTAAACACATTTCCTCCAGCTCTAACTCAGTTAGAATTTAATCACCTATGAGTTAGTATTCCTCTGTCTTGAATCTATAAAATGATGTCTGCTGAAAACCCCCTAACTCAGTTACTGTTAACAGAATTTATTTCACACATTCCATTATTTGTTATTCTTCATAATTGTCCACGTGCCACGCTGGAATACGGCAGTGCTAATTGCATTTGGGCTCAGGCTTTAACAGCTAAATATACATTAGCAAATCAATCTGAATTTGTGTGTAATACAATCACAGTCCCAATGGATAAAGATAATAAATTCATTTGCTTACATTATGCTTTAATACAGTTATCATTTTTCAAAATTAGACACTGAAGCTGCATTTATTTTCATATTAGTTTGGACACCACACTCAACTGTTCCACAGATAAAGTTTACTGTTTCAAATCAAAGCTATAAACTTCTTCCTATTTTTGGTTTTTAAGGTAGCATGATTCTTTTATCATAGAAGCAGTTGTTATATTATGCTGAAAGGTGAATTCCATTCACACTTGGTAGAGAAGGTAGAATGACACTTTAAAATCAGTGCTAACCACACTGCTGCTTTTCAGTTTGATGTCTATGACCTAAACCAAAATGAAGCGTAGTGATTGTTTCCCCTGTTTCATTGCTTATGGATCAGACCCTCTGTAAACATAATAGAGGCTATGAATAGTTCTAATTTCTTCTTCCAGACATTAATAAGCCTCCTCCTTTCCGTTGTTTCATCTCTTTTTCCGTGACACTGGTGTATGTGAAAGATGACAAAATTAAGGGCAGCAAAGTTTCAACCTTGAAAACTTACCAGAATCAAGCTGTTTATCTCATGCCTACCCTATCCCTTCAATCTTACTCCTTTACATCTTTTCACATCCTCTCATCACATCTCTGCTTTTATTCACATTTGTTCCTCCTGTCTCTGTCACATTACATAGAACTGCTCATACAATTGTGCCTTTAGCATTTCCATTTCTCCCTCCCATATTACTATTTAAATCTTCAAAATACTTCACAATCTGACACAGAATGAGGGTGTTGACCATACATGCAATCCTAAAAATCAAAGTGCCAAATTCACCATAATCAAGAGCTGGCCCATGGCTCTTTTTTATTCTGTACTTACCATCTTGATAAAAAGACAGTGCTGGGGATAGTTTAAGAACAGTTTACCACAAGGCCAAGAAGTTTCCAAGAAAACAATGCCCAAGTGAGAGCCACATTAGTTACCTTCAGCAGATCTAGTTTCAGAGGCAGTTCCCCTTGAGTAGAAGAACAGAGCGCCCCAATAATAATGCTCATATATTCTTCGTAATTGATGACTGATAGCTGCTCCAAGATGCTGAGAGTAGCACTCCTGTAGCATTCGTCATCCAAAAATATCTTGATATATGGCACCATTCCATAGTCCTTCAGAACAACTAGGAATAAATAGGGTATCATTTGCGAGTTAAACTATCCTTTGCTTGTAGTTTTTACAGGCAGATTTTCAGTGTTGGTGTAAAGTGCCATATTTCTACAAATACAGCAGGACAGGTAAGAAGAGCAGCTGGTTAAACTAAAGATGACACAAGTGGGTGGCACAGGAACAACTAGGGATAAAATTGCTGGATGTCCATGTTTCCAATCATCAGAGATGACAGCTTCCCCATAAAATAATGAAAAGGAAAAGGCACCTTATTAGTTTTTAGCTCAAACGTCTCTTCCATTTAGGAAGGGAGCTTTTCAATGGTTTCTAACAATATATTTACACTACATAAGATGCTGCAAACCTGATGATCCTGGGATTCCAGAGTGAATTGAGTGGACTCCAGTATCCAATAGAGTTTAGTTCTGTGTTACTATGCTCCACAAGATTGCCTATACACAGACCTCTTAGGTATGCCAGCACTAATGTAGGAGAGTTATTTAGCATGTATCTAATCCCATCAAGATTTCAAATAATAGATACCATGGAAGAAAACCTGGATAAACAAACAGTTCACAAGAGTCATGTACACACTCTTGTTTTCCGCAAGCTAAGTTTAAATAGAATACACAAACCCTCATCAGGATCCACATGGATGAAGGAAAAAAGCTGACTACTGGGATAAAGCTCATTATGCAGGATGAGAAGACTATCTTTGTTACATTTCTTCCTAGGGGTAACACTGTTATCCCTACACTTCTAGCTTTTGTCTTCCACCTTTGACTAAAGAAAAGTAAGAAAATTTGCTGGTGCTCCTTAAGAGCACAGCCACTTACCACCAAAGATCACAAGGGTAATGCAGTCATAGGTATTCTTACCTGTGTTCCTCACAGACCTCACTGTAAGGGCAGACACCATCTTCAGCATTGCAGCATTTAATTCCTTCTCAGTGCCGTCTTCCAGACCAGGCAGATGAGTTCCAGCTGTCAGTATATTAAAAATCATAATACAATACATCAGACATGGATAACCCTAGCTAAAATACATTAAACCAAAATGGAAAGCAAATTCCCCAGAATATTCTAGCTTTCTCTTAAATATTACTTACAGGCTATCTGAAAGCTAAAACAAGCAACAAAATACAGACAGGGTCTAGTCTTGGACTGGGAAACACAGGTCTGATTCTGTGCTCTGCAGTCCATATCTCCTGCATAACTACAGGCAGTACTGTTAAAAGTCGCGTTTTCACTTCCCAACTGATATAGATTTATGGTTTAATGATACCTGATAGGAACACACACAAATGAAAGAATATTACAGATTATGCACTGTGAAGTGATTAAATATTATAGCAGTAGGGAGTAGTTAAATACCTAAACTAAAATTCAAGTGTAGAAATATCCTGCATGTTTCAAAGGCAAATATAGGATCAGACAGTGTAGGGCAGGCTTATTTAAGATTTAAAAGTTGAAGTTTGCAGGCTAAACTTCTGGAAACGAAGGGTGGGGAGTAGTAATAATGCTTTTCACTTGTCCCTCTTCACTGTGTTTTAATTTACGTATTACATAGCCATTCCATCACTCATTCTGTAAAATTTACATCACCAAGTTATCTAACACAAAGAAAAAAGAAGACCCCTATACACCAGAAGGTAAGTTATCAAGAACCGTGGTATTAATCTTGACAATCCGTATGTAAACACTCTTGTACAAAACCCTGGTTTTCTGATATCAAGAATGAAAATCTTAATCTCCTTGTAGGTGATGGATGTCTGCATTCCAGAACTTCTGTTGATATTCATCTCCCTTCTGTTGCTTGGAATAAATATGTATAAGTAATTCAATTATGCTTGCTGCATCAGAAGTTATGCCTAGTATTTTGGGTCTTTCCTCCTTTACTGAGGTACTATTGAACTGAAATTCAAAGGCATTTCCCAATTAATATAATACAGAAAATGCTATAAGGCATTTTTCTTTCTTTAAACTAGCAGATATAAGCTTTTAAATATGCAAGTTTGTCTCCTAAGTAAGTTGTACCCCACAGTTACCACATTAGGATTATTACCTTCCGGTTTTTATACTAGGAGATAAGTATCACATCACAATGGGTGGTAGTAATTTTGCATGACATCTGGCCAAAATTCAATAAAATGCTTTCCATCATCAGTACTCAGGATTAAAACATTATTTTCAGAGAAACTAAGCATTGTGAAAAAGTCTTTCTTGCTCCAATCTCAAGCTGTCATCCTAGAGAACCCCCAAGTAAGACCTTTCTTAAAATGTGGGCTCAATGGTACCAGCCAGAATAATTCATCATACACTAGTGAAGAATAACCAAGAACTGTTTAGGCTAGTGAACAGAACAAACAGCAAAGATTTCAGAGAGGATCTAGCTTAATGTGTCATAAATTTGCAGACAAAATCTAGCAACTCAGTACCTAAAATACATAAATTTACAGTAGAAAGAGATTATTCATTCCTATTGATCTGCCTTAGTAATATAAGTAAATGTGAGTGGCATTATGTTGTACCTGACTTCCTCAGGATCTTGGCTTGCTTCCTCAAAAGTGCCAGCAGTAGGCCTAAAAACCCAGAGTCACGGAATATATCACTGAATAGCAGGTCTTTCTGTGTCATACTGAGAAGACACTGGAGAGCTGTTAAGGTGCAGAATGGCACTATGTTTTCCTTTATCAAATACTGAACCTTCTTCAAAATTTCATGGGGGACATAGGATAGGTCTAGGACTATGGATTCCACCAGTCTGAAGAACTGGACTTGGACTGGGTGTGGTTTGAAATGGATTATATCAGTAAATTGGCTGATAGGTTGTAATGTCCATTCCAGAAGAAAGAAGTTCGCTTTGTCCCAAGCCCATATGGCACCAATTGCTGCCAAGACTCTTCCACACAGGTGCTGATCATTACTTTTCTGGAAGATGGACTGCAACACCTGAAAAGCCTGGAGGTTTTTCACTGTCATTCCTGTAGGATAAAACCAGGTGAGATCATTTTTACATGAGTACTATTTAAGTCTGCAAGCACCATAACAATAATAATAAATAATGTCTGAAAGTGGAACTAAGAGTAACAGACACGAGGGATGTGATTGGGAGGTGTATTCTTGACCTTGGATCAGACCTTATAGATCACATGGTCATTTCAGTTTGATGTTAGATAGCATTTAGGCTCCTGCAGCATTAACACATAGATCAGGAGATGCCATCTCATACTCCTTCCTCCATATCAAGACAGAAAATGAACAGAGCTCCATTTTTCTATGGCCTGCCTATACATAGCTACATGTGTCTGTCATATATATATGTATATACATATACTGTACCAGAAGACTGTGTCCATTCAAAATCAAAGTGTGGTAATTGTGGATGTACAATATTGCCAGAAACTTTCAGTTCAGTTTTTCCACAGGTTGTAAGGCAAGTCAGCATGTCCAGGATCTCATGCAGATAGGGGTCTCCTTCATTTTGCTGCAACCCCTCACATCTAGGAACAAAATCTGGGACAGTCATATGTTGATACCTTTGTAATACAAACATTTTAGATATATCATCAGGTACTGAGCACATAGAGGCTACACACAGTAACTCCACACTGTGGTAGCATTCTGAAGCAGAACAAAACTTATAGACTGAAGGAAACGGAAGTGACACTGTAAGAGTCCTATGAAGAAAAGGAAGATAAATGCTGGAATTTAGTCCAGTTATGTGTCCTTTAAAAAAAGTAATTCTCTCCAAAAAAATGTCTGACTTGGAGAGTAAAAATTAATTTTTGAACTCACAAAATTTAAAAACAGACACTTCATATTAAGAGGTGAGTATATGGTTGGCAAGATAAGGAACTTGCTAACTGAGATAAATAACAGAAAAATCTCAGGCCTGAGGAAGAGAAAAATACTGTTTTGCTTGAGCTTTGTGAATCAGATGAAGATGACATGTCTCTCCTACATAATGAAATAGTTTGAACTGTTAACCCCAGATTTACCATAGTTCATGGACTAAACTGAGTGTCAAAGGACAGAGAGCTGCTTATCACATCTTCTGTAATGCTTAGATGGGTCAGTTTTTAAGGAAAACTGCAGCATTTGGGCATGGGTTAGTGTTGGAGTAAAAGAAAGCAGTCCACGGACACCTTTTGATATCAAGAACTGTTTATAACCCGGTTGTCTGTTAACAGCTGCAATATCCCCATTTATGGTTTTCCCTATGGTTATTTCCCTATGTGCACCCCTAGGGTTGATGCCCAACATGGCGGATCCCTTGTTGCTTTATCCCCGGTTCTCCTCCATGTTGTCTTCTTCCCCCTCACAGTTTTCCTGCCTTTGCCCTGGACCTGCTTCCCTATTGGTTCATTTTCCCGCCTTTAGTGATTTGCCCCCCGATTGGCTGTTCAGTTGCCTGGTTACACACTCCACCCCCTGCTCTGTCCAATCGCGTCCCGGTTCCAGAACCTTCCCTGGGGACCCTATAAAAGGCTGAGCCCCAGTTGAATAAACGCCTTTTGTGGTGTGGTGTCGTGTTGTGCGTGGAAGGTCATAGAATCGGCACCGTGTCAGGTTAGTGGCAAAGCAATAGACTGATGCTGGAAGCTAGAGAAATCTCAGAAGAAAACAAAACAAAATGTTCTGGTCTCATCTAAATATGGGGGGAAAAAAAGAGAACAAATGTTCATTTTGAAAGAATGCTATAATCAAGATTCTTCTTACTTTAAAAAAATAATAAATCTAATCAAAGAAGAGGAAACCTGGTGATACAAACCCTCTGGAAAGAAGCTCTGTCGATCCCTTTATGCCAGTATATGCTGAGAACGGAGACTAATCAGAAGCTCTGAAAACCTGTAGGCTATTTCTGTCTCCGCAGCACAGTTACATCAGTTAAAAAGGATGGGAGCATTCACAGCCCTTATTGAAAGAAAGCCTGTGTTTCTGCCCTTTTGTGGTTAAAATTTAATCAGAAGCATGCATCTCAACAGAGCTTATTTATAAGAAAAAGCTAGGCAACCTCTGCTAACTAAAGAAAACATGGCCAGAAAAAGACAAGGGTTTTTTCCAATCGTAAGTTAATAATTTTGTGCCATTCAAAAATCATGACAAATCACGGTCACAGATATCTTTGAGTTCATGATTCAAATGATAATCTTCTAGATCCAAATTAAAAAACATCCTCCCCACTCCAGTCTTTGTTCAGGGACCAGAATTCTCGCAAGTGTAGAAGTAGTACAAGAATAGGCAAAGCTGGAATGGAAATAAAAAGATCTGGAAATGCTTTCTTCAAATGATATTAAAGAAAAGCAGAAAAAAGCCCCTCAGTGTCCCTGGGGAAGAGTCACAATGTACTGTTTTGACATAGTAAACTCAGAGCCTGGTAAGACAACACAGGCTGACAGGAAGAGTAACAGATTCTGCTTTGTACTTTTGATTAGAATAACTAGCCAGGCTTTTTTCCTGGTATGTTCATGCTCGTCTTGGTTCTGAAGATTGTAAACACTTCAGATATAAGTTTGGGTGGAGTTTGTTTTTTTTCTGCACAGCAAGGAGATAGTGCTTCCCTCCGTAGCTGATTGCATTTCTGGATCAAGAGTTCATCTTAACTGAGACAAATGCCTGTGACCTACCTCCACTGTAATGTTAACTGATGAAGAAACTTTGTCTTGTGTTCAGAAAGTCCCTATCCCACCTGCAGACTAACTTCTCCTATACTGTTACCCTTCTGCTGTGGTTTCAGTAGAAAAAGTTATGTACTGCTTACCTTCCTAAAACAATCAAAGACCTAATACCAAGGTCTTTGGTACTGGCTTTGCATCCACACAGGATTCCCTATAAGATTCATATGTTAAAAGAGACCACCATGCATTATGAAAATTAAGTCCTAGCATTCTCTAGAAGCCTATTAAAAACCTCTCTACTTACCTGAGTAAAATTTTTAGCAGGAGTTGGTAGCCATCATTACTTTCAAACTCTGTCAGTAAAGCTGATGATACAGGATAAGAGTCTTTCACAAAGCACAAGACAATACTAGCAGCTTCACACACATCAGAAGCAGGTAGGGTATCAGCCAGTTTAAAGAGATTCTGAACAGCTATTTTAATGCAGTCCACAGCTGGGAAAAAAATAGTAGCTATTTAAGAACTGTTAACCTAACAAGTTCAAAGTTACTAACAAAAACGAAACAAGCTTGAAAAGTTATTTCTCAGCAAAATAGTAGTCAGTTAACTCTTTTTCTAGAAAGACAAGAAGATATATAAATATCACGCTCATTTCAGAAGCTACATGAAGAACAATGCAGGCTTTACAGTATGCACACATTTCATTGGTTAGCTGCCAGAAAGTGATTTAGTCTCAGGAGCATAAACTTCCAGCCCACCCACTCACCCAAATTCATATACAGTGACTCCAGCTGTCTGAGTACAAGGTAAGCAGAGGCTAATAAATTTAACTCTCTTGTACTAAGTCAATCACATTCTGTGCAGAGTTCACAGATTCTCTGCTCAATGAGGCATATGTAATGGGGTACACACATTTTGCTCTGAGAAGTGATGCCTAGTTTTCCTGCCTAATCTGATGGCTAGTCCTTCCAGGACAGCTTCTTTCAGTCTCACCCAGGAAACCAAATTTTTAGTTTAAAAAATAAAAATACTTAGGGGCAGTTACTGCATGGCAAGGAATACTGACAGTAAGGTGTGCACTTTAAAACTATTTTTTCCCCTTCTAAGAAAATGAGACCTGTGGCCTTCACACTTCTTAATAACAAAACAAACAAGAAAAATATCCCTTAAACAAATAAAGCATAGGAAGATGTGAGGATGTAACTCAACCAATTATGATGCTGTCCCAAAAAATATTATTCCTCTGGCAGTGACCCCAGCCTTGTATTTAGTGTTCATGAATCTTAGGCTCACAGACTGAGTCGCATAAGGAAAAGCATAATACATCTTGCCCTTGCTTACATCAGTGTGATCAAGTATACAGGGATTGCCTCTAATTTTACTTTTTGTGTAAAAAACGCTTCAGTTTCCAGATGACTATCAGTGCTAAATAAAGCTCCTGTCTACAAAGTCAAGGGCCCATTCTTTGCAGTTGACTATCAGATGATGTAGAGACAAAAATCTATCCTGGGGAGAATCTTTTTGAGAATTCAATCCTAGTGGAGCTGTGAAGAAAGGAGAAGCCAAATTACTAAACCAAACCTTGTAGGTACACAATGCTGTTTTTGGTCTGAGCCTTTGAAATGGTTCTCAGAACACGGCCTGTAGGTACTTTCCACGAGTGGCTGCACTGGTCCCAGAGGGAAGCAGTTGCTATTATTAATGACTGAAGCTTATCAGATGCCAGAAGTTCCTCTACACCTTGTTCCTCTCTGTACATGTTAAGCATTATCTGAAAAGCAAACAAACATCAGCTACAATAAAACCTTTACAAATATCCAGGAGCTGAAGAAAAATCAATCAGGGGAGGGGATTATAAATCGGACACTAATATGAGAAAATATGCAGCAAAATGAACAACTAAAACTAACACTAGTGTATTCTTAATGGATTTTTTTCCACACTTAAAGTCATGTTGTTGTGTTTAACAATAAAGTAAGAGATATAGTGGCATCATCTCAGATTGTTTTATATTGCTCCTGATGCTTGTTCCACAGTTTTGAGTAAAAAACTGCTTCTTTCTGTGACAATTTGAACCAATCACCAGCTAAGAGCCTAGCTGTATGAGTGCCCAGGGCAAATAAACTCCCAGAGGTCCATCTCACCTCAACAAGCATTTCTTGAGTTTGGGTGTCATCCTCACTTTTCTCTCCATCACTACTGGTTTTCTTCAGAGGAAAAGTGAAGAAAAGGTACAGACACTGCATCAGAGCAGCTGGAAGTCCAGATCCAATGATGTTCCACATAGTCCTCTAAGTAAGCAAAATAAAGATCAGTCCCTCCAGAAGCTGACCACAGTTTCCTTGTGCTTCTACACACAGACCGTCATGGCAGATGAAAGAGCTACTTGAGCATTTTATCATTATGAGTGCTCTAGGGCACACAAGACTGGCTATCAAACAGCATGGCTATGCAAATCCACTTGGCAGAAGGAAATAAATGACCATGTGTTGCCATAGCTGTTCCCAGGATTTCCCACTACAGCTTTGACAGAGATACTATATCCATCATATGAAGCTTTGTGAGTGTGTGCGCTACAAAAAAATAGCAATGTTGTAAATTTGTGAAAAACAAACCTCATCAGAAACTTCATGCTGTGACTAACTCCATGTAATTTTATGGAGGTTCTTATGACACAGAATATGTCCACTAGAGTCTGACAGTAAGATTTTATTTTTGTGTCTTTGAATAAGTTTGCTCAACTAAATGCCACAGACAAACACATCACTGATGCCCATTAGCAGGCTGTACTGCTGCTGCCAGTCTGCATCGAGGATGGCTGTACAGGTGGAATTTGTGAAATGCTTCAAAGGAAGAAGCTATCAGGATGGAAAATCCAACCACTGCATTACCAGACAGACAGATCCTTACTAGTCACCTTTTTGGTATGTAAGGTGGAGGGATAAAGAAAGGTTGAAGAGCAGTAATACAAAAGGTGGGAGTAGGGGGGAGGGATATAGATGGGGGATAGGTAAAGCAGAGAAACAAGAAAAAACAGCTGTCTGATGATCAAAACAAAAAAGGTATCTGAAAGCACACAATTCTTCTCTCTTTTAGAAAAGCCTGGCCTATAAACCTGCTGGTGTGTCCTTTGACTGTATACCCTGGGCATGCTGAAGCTCCAAGTATTGGGAATAATGCAAACACTGAGACTTAGGTATCCAACTGTTGGGGTGGCTACACAGGTTCTCTGAAATAAAAAGGAAAAAGCCCTTTGTAGTAATTTCTCCTACCAAGTCAGTCTGTGAGAGCAGATACACTGATTTCAGGAGCAAATGGCCATCTTCTGCTTCCACTTTCTGTTGCAGTAATTGCTCCAAAGCCAGACGAGCTTCTTCTGTTAACCACAAAACCATTAAACTTTAATTCCTTAATCAAAGATGAAAAAGCTGCATTGATGCAGGTTCTTAAGAAATCTGACAAATTTAACAAAATTACAGTAGCAGGAGTCCACTGAAGTGAACAGAAAGACAAAATAATTTTGATCCAGCATCAGGCTCAGGCCAGTTCATGTAAACTACATGTCTCAGACTGACACATTTCACTGGGAATACCAGCTCAGTTCATGAAGCCTGTCAGCTGAATGTACAACAGCCACCAGAAAGGCAATGTGTGGCTAGCAGTACTTTTCTCATTAATGAAAGCTCCTCAGAATAATGTGCAATCTACTCTTTAACTCTTACATGCATTATACATGATACATTTCCAGCTACAAAAGTTCCAAACCGAAGATAGCATGGCATACAGGGCCAGATCTTCAGTGAAATCACCTAAAACCAACACTAGCTCACACCTACTAAAATATCTGGCTTGCTACACGGCATTTTCCTGTTCCCCCTTTATTTCCAGCACTGAAGACAGCTGAAAGACAATACATTTCCAAAATAAGTGGATGCAGTGGATATATTATGGGATCATTACCTGCAGGTTTGCCATTGAGGTTCCTCTTAATTTCTTTTGTCAGAAGCTTGGAAACCTCACTGGCTAACAGCTGAATATTGGGGAATACAACTACTCCAGCAGTCTGTTCCCAGGCCTGAAATCCAAGCATACCTGTTAAGTCTTTCTGACATATTATGTCTTTGGGAGATGGACACATACTAATAAATATAAATAAACTAACATAAAGCTAACATTCCCCCACAATATTCCCTTCCCATCCAATATAGTCCATTAAGCAGCATTTCCCAGACAGATAAAAGCATGACACTACAGATACAGAAATCAACATGAAACTACCCTTTGAGTCATGAAATACACCTTCTAGAGAGCTTTTACAGTATGTTTTACATTGAGTACAATCAAAACAACACAAATTTTTGTCATATACCATGAAGAAAAACAAATTTATAGACTAATCTATTAATTTATAAATAAGTTTATAACTTACTCCTTCAAGAATGGGCAAGCAATTAAATGCAAAACTTACTAGATAAACAACAGCAAGACTCGTTGATTCCCTGAGTTTGACAAACAGATCCCCTCTTAAATGTTTCTTAGCCCTGCCTTTGGGGGGGAAAAAGTATTCAAGAGAAATAAAAAAAAAAATCCAGCAGACTAATACTATTACATCCAACCTGCCTCTGAGAATCAGGTACCATTACTTTTACATAGAGCATTTGATGCTATATACATTAATATATTAGCAATAGTTCAGCATTTACCTCTAAAGACCAGCCTGAGACACCTCTGCCCCCAGCAACCTTGAAAATTTTCTTTACAGAAGTCTTCTTCTAGAAGCTCTGAAAAATCATACTCTAAGGCCAGATGATAAAAGGAAGGTAAGAAAAATAATGACATTTTTTCCTAAAATAATTTAGAGCAGACATAATATTGTCTGCCAAGAAATCAGTGCAACTGTTTGCAAAAGAAGATCCTCTACAAATATTATTTCCCTCCCTACCATTGCATTCAAGTCCTTGTTCTTTTACCATGAATGGCAGCTTGTGGACAAGCTATTTCTTTTCCCACGAAGTGCCAGTCATCTGTCAGTAATCAGGCAAGCACCTACTTTTTACTTCATTTTACAGCAGTGAACACAGTAAAATGCCCCCAAATCTTCTTTCTGTGCTACAAGAGTGAAACGCAATTGCACAGTGTGCCTATAAATAATTTTGAATCAATCACTAATATTAAAAACAAATTATTTTTTTCAGCTTTTGACCATAAGTTATTTTCAGAGACACTCAGATGCAGGAACAAGATCCATCAATTCCTCCACTTTTGATGCAGAAGTGAGGGAAGATCTATAAAGAACAGAAGCAAGCTGGGCAAACACAATGACAAAAAATACACAGCAACTTAAGAATATACAATGTTTGTCATTAAGCTATTCCCTTTCTCAGAAGAAAGCAGTGACAGATTTCAAGGCCTTGTTATATGCACTCTTCTGCTAACAGAAAGAGCAAGATAAATTTTAGAAGTTCAGACCATTTGGAGCAGAGAGCAGTAATTAAATGTTCATAGCAATGCTACTAGTCCATCTCCCTACAAACCAGGTCTCTAATGTTCTGATTTAATTTTACTGGTGATCTTCTTGTGGGTCAGAAATTAATATTTAGAATATACTGCCCTTTAAGAACAGAGCTAATTATTTCCATATTCATGTTTGAGTCTATAGAAGATCTGTATCTGGAAGCATATTAACCTGACTCCATTCCAGGATGGCTGCCTTCAGGGGAAACTCAAATAACATGGTACCAATGTAACCTGATTTTCTTTCTTCCTCTTAAGTCTGTTTCTACACATTCAAGATTGTGCCACAAGTTCCCCATGTCTGCTTTTCCCATCTGTCCTTCCTATTCCATGGTTCATGGAGAAATGTTAGTTCAAAAGCCATCCATGTAATAGAACATTCTGACTCTGAGGAACTGAGAAGGAAGATACAGAAGGCACATTAAAGTGACTCCCTAGGCCTGAATCACAAGCAGATGGCTAACATTTTCCTCCTACACCTTTTCCTTCTACATGAAGGAGTATCAATGAGTAATGAGCCCCCACACCCCAGGTGTCTCCTGGTTAGTGTCCCCTCTCTCCAGCCAACTGAGGAAGAGCTAAAGCTCTTTAAAACAAAAAAACAAAGATGCACTGGCATCTGCATGACTGAACCAGGAAAAGGAAAGCAAAGAAAAAATCCTCCAAGGAGGGAGATGACTGACAGAGCTCATTGTTAAGCAGGAGGAAGTAAGAGTTTCTGTAAGAACTTCATGACAGGTAAATGTCAAACTGAGATGTGTTTCCCCAAGCCAGTAGAAAGCTGGTATATGAAAGGAGTAACAGTCACATGGGGAAAAAAATAACGACTCAAAGCTAAAGGGCTAAAGCCTCCACAATGTACTCTTAAATCAATGATGCAAGGCCAAAATGCTCTAGTCACACTTCTGAACTCAGATGCCTACAAAGCACTGCAAAGCTCCACTAGTACATCTAAGAAAAGTGGAGGGGAAGAATCTCTCAAGGCACAAAATCAAGTGTTAAGCTAATGAAAAATTCTTATCTCCATTCTGAATATATTCTTTAAGAATGTAAAATCCCCCTTTTTTGCAAGCATTACTGCAGTTCAAGAAACCAGTTTCTACAACCCTAAAGCTTGTGAAGCTCAGCCCTACAGAAAGGAGCCACACCATGGATATGGATATGGATATGTACAACATTGCCAGTTGCTCAGCAATACTCACCTTGCCTCCTGGGAACAGCTGTTCTTTCACATACTGGTACTAAAGCTTTTTTCTCATGTATCATCATAAATAACCAGTTTTTTGCTTTGCTGTTCAATTTTTAATTCCTAAGACTTCTAGATTTCATAACTTTTATCACCTTGGTTCAGTAACAACTTCCTCTGTCCTTTGTAAATTTCATTTCAGAAAATTACAACTGCATGAAAGGCATCCTTGTTATTCACACTTAGTTAATGATCAGCAAGTCTAAAAATATGTATAATCTCATCTCACCAAGGCTTGCTTACTTCATGTTCATTAGATGGTATTCAAAAACTAAAGCTGCAGCATAACTCAGAAACTGTGATCTTAAAATTTCAATGGCATTGCAAGTGTAAGGCAGGAAATCCTCAGCAGAAGAATTTCACAAAAAGCCTCTTGCTTACAAGAGGGGGAGGGAGCAGTTTGGAGAGACCATATTCCACAGCAAAGTCAGTTTTCGTTGGGATGAATTAATATCCTCAAAGCATTAAGGATGTATGTTTTCCATGGACCTTCACGAGGAAGGAAGACAGGAGGTCTGAAAACAGCTCTAGAGAAAAAACCAGAATAGATGACTTGCTCCAAGCAAAAAGGTTGCAACTAGTTGGTGTGCTGCCTCAGAAAAAAAAAAACAGTGATATTTTCAGTGTGCCATTCTAAGAGCAGATCCATGGAAAAAGAAGGTGCTTCTCTATAGAAAACTGTCAGATTATCAAACCTGATCTGACTTTGAAGAGCATTCTTTGAAGGCTGAGAAAGGAGCATAGCCCCTTTGCACAGCCAGGAATTTTGTGACCTGATAAAGTGGTGGTGAGCTCCCAAGAGAGATAAGCCTGCCCCAGAACATGTAGCACTATATGTAGAGAGAGAGATTAATTTTCAGTGACAGGCTCACGTGCAGAGCAACAGCTCTTCTGTTCAAATATAGCTTTTGGTTCAGAAGGGACACTCTTCTATGCAAACAAATCCAGAAGTTGAAAGGAAGTAGCAAAAAGTGAAAGCTTTGTACAGTAGTCATAAACTATCTGTAGGACCATTTAGATTTAATGAAAAGGCCACTTTTGAGACTCCAGGCTATACAAACATTGCCTTTTCAGACCCCTCCACTCATTTTGTCTTCACTGTCTTGGACCAGGGCAAGCTTGTACTCAAACAGAGCAAACTCTTCACCATGGGCACTGCCAGATCTTACCCACAACTCAATTGTTTTAATCAGACTGACACCAGTGAGTGATCTGTTTCAGTGCTGTTCATTAACACCATCATCTACAGTGATTTCACTGTGCATCAGGACTTAGAAGCTTCAAAGGTTCATGCCCCATCCAGCTGACTGAAGCATTTATGACTATCTCAAAGTTATTCCTGCTTTACTGCCATGGACACCAGTGATTTCACAGCCCTGAGCACAGTGATTTTCCTCTGCACTCAGTTCAAAATGTCAATACAGAGTATCACCTTTTATGTCTCACAATATCTTCATATAAACAGTGACCATGCATTAACTTTTTTTCCCTTCACCTAGCTGCTCACTTCTTTTTAGAAAACCAACTTAGCTAGGTAGGGAACATATGTATCTCAGTTTGGTCATTCAAGAACAGTGAAACTTCACAAGTACAGACAACTGAAATATGCCATCACTAAAATATAGTTTCACCAAAAACATGATTTTATTGTTTTTTTTTTGAAAGACATAGTGAGAGAGTGTAAAAATGCAGATTCAATACTCATAAACACCCAAGATAATTCAAGAGGAAAACCAATTCTTCTGTACTACTGCACCACCACAGTACAGTTAAAGATAGGCCAGGTTTTCTGCTTCACTTAGTATATGCTCTGCCATTCAGTCACTGTATGGTCCCCTCAAACAGTTTCCTGTATACTTCACAGACTAGCAAAAAACCCCACCCATAAGGCTCCCATTCACTACAGAGCTCTTTAGTTTCTCCTTTTAACAAGGCCATCTCAGAAACTGTTGGATGATGAAAGGTCTGGGGAATGGCATAGGGCAGCCTGCTAACTAAAATGTTCTAGTTCTCAGCTGTGTCCCTGATCCATGGCATGACTTTCTTCATTCCACAGTTTCTTCATCTCTAATGCAGCTCCTCTCTCAAGTACTAAAATTAGACATCAGCACGGTCATTAACCCCAAAACTCCATCTTAAGGCTGTACCCTTGCATTCTCCTAATGGGCTGCATGCCACAACGACATTTTCCCAGACTGAAACTGTGCTCAGCCCCTCATTAATAAAATAGATGAGGCAGACATGAAGTGACCTCTTCTCTTTGAAAGATGCCTGTCTCATGAACATCTTTGACTTCAAGAACAGAATTTAGCCACTCAGGAAAGTAAAGCAGTGCTCCCCTCATACACTTCTGTCATAACAACCTAGCAGGTTAGGGAGACGTAAGGAGGACAAGAAACTTTTTCTTCAGGCTCCCAATGGAGTAGACAAAGGGATCCTGCTTCAATTAACTACACTGCCAGTTTGGGTGACCACAGAATGAACAGGGCAACAGAAACTCAAACTTACATCCTTGACATCTGCACCAAATGCAACAAAGAGAACAAACCTCTAAAAAGAGGGGAAGAAAATCCAGCAGCCTTCTCTGTTGATCCTCTGGAATGAGAAATGGAGCCATCTGCTCATACTCTACAAACTGTTTGCCTAGAGTCTTCCACAGGAGAGTGTGGCTCTGGGGTAGCTTGTCCGTGATGTGTGAGGGCTGCTCTGGCACTTCTGCTATGTCTTCATCACCAGGGCTTTGCTCTTGCTGTCCTGCTTTGTTAGGTGCATCCTCCAGCTGCCCTGTGAGTTCGGCTGCTTTGTCCATGCTGGGATGAGATTAGATAAAGATACTGTGTTATTTACAGTTAGATCATCTCTTACCATTCCACTCTCCCATGGAACTGACAATTTTCACTGTTGCAGTTAGAGTTTAGAAATACAAAAACGCTCTTAGTCATTTACTTTTTTTCAATTCTAATGACAAAGCACCCTGCTCCTGGACAAGAATGTTACCACCTTGCAATCACATGAACAAGCTGTCTTCCATGAGATGTGTGCATGTGCTACACAACCCATCTGTGCTTTGACAGGAAAAACCAGCAAACCATGCAGCAAATCTGGATTCCAGCCCCAGCTTTGAGACTGAGCCAGATCCTCTCCCTTATTCAGTCACCCTAACTGTAAACCAAGTTATAAGTATTATCTTAATCAGATCTGCAACAGAAGAGCACTAGCCAAGAGCCAGGTTGCACATTTCATTGAGTACAGATGCTAAATGAACTGCACATCACTGATACGTTCCCCACCCAGAGTGGGGTTGAAGCCCTGTCTGGAACAGGAGCTGTGTGGAAAAACCAAGGGTTCCCCACATGGGTGTGCTGGCCCAAAGAGGCAGCCAGATTAAGCTCTTCTGTATGGCAGATGCACAGCTCTGTACAAGAGGTAGGTATTTTCACTACAACATTACTTGTTTTGCTGAGCTTGTAAACTGAAGTGGATATGCCTCAATAAAGGAAAATAATGCTTCTAGCAGTCTCATTTCCATGAATTTAGTTTAAAATTAGTCCACCTTGCACTATAGGTAGAGGAATGCTTCTGGTACCTTCATCTCAATCCCAAATCTCAACTACTTTACAGCCCTGTTTTCATCCGTAGTCTTCTGGGAGGTCACTGACACAGCCTTCAATCCATAGCAGCTCTAGTCCTTTGTCATAGCCTTTTGTGACCTTCTCCTTCTGTGTTGAGCCTACATAAAGGGAACACTTACACCAATGGAAATCAGGCTTCTCCAGTTCCCATCTAAGTCATCCATATGCTTATTGGCATCTATGTCATCATCTGACTACTCAAAATATGGCAGGGCAAATTATCACAGTGTGGCTAGGCAGATGGGAGTTGTCACCAAAATGAACGTAGCTCACTTTACTTACCAAGTATTCTGTCTTTTAAGAGCCTAAGAGAATGTTTAAGACACCATTACATCCTCCACACCGCCCCCCCCCCAAGAAAACACCAATGTACCTTCATTTCTAGGAAATAGGTTCCTTCTCTACTGTGTCATTTTGATTGCCATTCTAACTTGTCAATAAAAATGCAAAAAAGCAAATATAACTAGAAAACTGATTCAGATCTACACTGCCAATACATACACCCATTAAAATACATTTCAAAAAAGTACATTGTGAGCCTGGTTTAGACTTATGAGCCAACACCAATACTACATTTGGGATTCTCTTCCTTCCCCTTCCAGAAGTTATGCAGCTAGCTCACTGCTTGCGTTCTGCCCACTCCATGCCAGATGAATCAGTTTCACTTCCACACTCACGCAGCAGCTCCATACTGCAGAGATGAAGAGCATGACATTATCTTGTCACTGCGCTCCACACCCCCGGCAGCAAGCTGATGATTCCAGCGGACACCTATGCCTAGATGTAAGTGCTGATCCTTCACAGCACAGCAGAGTCTAATTTACTCTACCATAGTCCATACTCTGTCCTTTGCTGGGAGATGGAAGGCTATGAAATTTTGATCAGTCTCCAAGGAATAGTCAATCTAGAACTTCCTACCTCAACAACATTTTGTGTTTCACTGCTGTTGTTTTCCCTAATTATCTGTGTTAAGACAACATAGTCCTGTGAGCAGAAAAAATGAGATGACTGTCTGCACAGAGTAAACAGGAAGACTCTGTTCCTCATGACTGTGTGGGAGTTATATTTGTCATATGTTGTACTTATCTGGTGTGAGATTTTGGCCCACTTGAGTCATCATGAAGCTATACAGTGTGTTGATTGAGAAAGCCTGGGTACTGTTCTGGGGGCTTCAGTGAGCACAGTTCACTTTTTCAGTAAGGCTGCTCTCACACACCAAACAGCACGACCATTCTCTTCCTAATGGAAATCTCTCACCTTGGAAGCTACTCCGCTAAGCCTAGATCAATGCTAAGCAAGAAGTAACTCACTCGCGGTGCCTACATTCACCTTTGTCATTTGCAACCCAAAGTTCTTTACAGAGGCATTCCACAGATGGTGAAACCAAGTTATGGAGAGGTGAAATGAAGTGCCCACACTACCCTCAGAAGGTCAGTGACTGATCTGTCAGCTTCCTAAACTGCACTGCACAGCCCTGCAACTACATTTACCAATTTTCTCTCTACTCATACCTTCTTTAGTGAGCAGGACTTTCTTGTTGGTGGCACAGCTAAAGCAAGCAGGGATGGTCACTCAAAAATGTTTGCTCTATGACTCTATGTAATGAAGGATTTCTTCCCACCTCCACAGGAACTCTTATAACCAGATATGCACACGCAACTTCATTAACGAAGATTTAATTGGAGCAGGGTATGTAAGACATTTGAGTGTACATAGAAATATTTAATCTCCAGAAACACATGAAAACAAAATAAGGGTTATTATTTTACTCATTCTTTATTTTAACTACCTAGACTACAAAAGACAGACTAAATTTCAGTCCTCTGGTATTAGTCTGTGGGCTCCACTTGCACTACCTGCTTTAAATATTACTTCTCCTAGTAGTCTTTCCTTGTGCCTACAGTTTGATTAAGACTTCTAAATCCTTTACATTTCCTATTCCTCTTGAAGGATAATTATTCTTCCAGACCAAACACAAAAATCACAGGGTCCTGCATTCAAATATATTTGGTATAAAGGATAGCTTAGATATTTTGAAAAGATCTTGCATGTTGTGTCTCTTACATTCCACCATTTTTCCAATCCTCAGTGCAAGTGAATAGCTTATTTCAGTTCTGATAAGTTTGTTTGATTCTTGATTAAGTTTGATAATACATTTTTTGGTAAGTATCACAATAAAAAGTCTAAAGAATAAGACATGAAGTGAAAATATATCAAATAAATCTGATGCTATCATTCAGAAAGTAGTGTCAGGTTACAAAGAGGAAATGTAACTTAATCACGTATTTTCCCTTTTCTTCTAAATGAAGTTAGTGTGAAATCACATGGAAATGTGGCTATGCCTTTTCAGACTGAAAAGACAAAAGACAAAAAAGGCCTGACCAAACCTGGCAGAAGAACTGGCAGAACACTGTAACTAACAGCTTACTAGTTGAACAAACATGATTTTTGTAAATGACATTTTAATTATATTTATCTATGGTTACCTCCCCCAGCAGTTCCAAGAAGGATCCCATACAGCTACAAAATCCCAATTTGCACCAAGATAAAGAAGTTTACTTATACATTTAAAATCATTTGTTATCACAGCAAGATGGCTGACCAAAAGACAATCAAGTCTCACAGCAAATTTCAGAGACTGGTCCACTTTTTATGATAAGTATTTGGAAAAAAATGTTAGATATTTGAGTGTACATGGAAATCTCTAATCTCCAGATGTACATGAAAGCAAAATAAACACTACAATTTGCCTCCTTACTTACTCCAACTGTTCAGATGACAAGATACATATTAGACTAAATATCAGACCTCCACAATTACCTGCTTTAAATATTCCTTCTCCTATTAGCCTTTTCTTAACTATTAAATCACAGGATTTTTTGACTGTCAGAAACACACAGCTTCAGAGCATCCCAAAAATCCACTGTGTGATACTCCTTCATAACCCCTTCTTTTTCCTGGCTGTTTAATAAACACAGTTATGATAGTAAATAAATTTTAAATGCTAAAAACAGGGATTCCACTTCCTCCCAAGAAAGCTGTCTGATGCCATAAAAGGTCCAAGCAATAGAAGGCATCACTTGTTTCTTCCATGAAATACCATATCTCAAAAATTCTTGTTCTCTTCCAATTCAGTCACAAGCTCTGTCCTTGTGGCTCACACTACTCTGTGCTCACAGGAAATCAGCACCTCAGAATGAACAGTGTGCCAGATGCTGTCTGTCTACTATCCCCTGATCACCCTGGTTCTTCCTCCCTGAACTCCTTCCTTCGTTAAATTATCTACATCTATCAGTTTAATGTCTATTGATCATACTTCACATATTTCATGAGATAAACTGAAACAGCACCACCAAAAGATTTACAAACTCAAGGGATTAAAGACCAGGATAATTCTTACCATCTCAAAACAGCAGCTCATCAGATATGGACATTCAGTTCATATATTCATCATATCTAACAACTCTTCACTAGCAGCAGCAACAGATCTGCAACAGATCTCCACTCCTATTACCATCTCTAGATTAAAACATACAAGCAAACCACTGATCCTTTTTCCTCTTTGTACTGCAGTTTAAGGTGAACTCTGACTGAGACGTTTGCTACTTGAAAATGGTCGTACCACAACAAAGCAGTTGAAGATAATACAGCACTTTCTTTCAACATTTAACAGTCTGTTCCTTTTACTTTCACAGTAAATCTCTTGACATACCTGGACTCCTAGATTTAGCAGCTCCTGTTGCAGTCAATAACCACATCCAGAGAAATGAGTGTTAGTGCTTCTGTCCTAATAGGCATTTGGTGCACACAGCAGCTCCCACTCTGCTCTTTAAACTTTCCACTCTGAATCACCTGATTAGCTGCTGCACTTACTTCCTGAGGAAAGCAGAAGTGAAAAGCAAATGAACCACAGCTCAGGACCCACTAAGCTCCCAAAGCAACTTGGAACAGCTCAGCTAACACAAACCTGGCAGGCATAGCATGCTCCTCCCTGGGTCAAGAGTAACCAGGTATTTCCCCCTTTGTACCAGATTCACAAGGAAGAGGGGTAAGGGGGAGGGGGATTTGTTTAATTTTGTTTTTAAATTTAAGATTTACAAAAACTACTACAGGAATACAGGACCACAAAGCTCATGGTTTATGTGCAACAAACTGTGCCCAAAGATCAGGCAACAGTTGGAGTCCTTCCTCAAATGCAGTAACCTTAAAATAAATACATCTGAAGCCTGAGATGAATGCTTGTCCGTGGCCTCTCTACTAAAATGGTCAAGGCAGCTACTCAGATGAGGCAAACAAGCACTAAACTCACTGACAACATAAATGAACCTAGATAGCTATTGGCTTGGGGGAACATTATTTCTCAGTTGCCTAGCTGATGTTTTGTTCTCCATAAAAACACATGTAAAAGGCTTTATAACTGTTATGTGAGGGGAGGTGGACTTTAAATGTTTTTACACAGGAAATTCAAGAGTTTCCAACGGCTTCTCCCCAACAATTTTACTGTGACCTTGAGAACCAGTGGGATCATGGCCTTACCTGAAACCTAGGTGGTTAAAGCCACCTGTTTCCTCCTAACATCTACTTCATTCAAATGCTTAAAAAGTGTTCAGGAGGAAAACTTTCTCTTCCAGCTTAGCTGCAACTTTGCTGGATAAAGTGCAGCTAATCCAGGTTGAAGACTCCTAGTAAGTAATAAAACAGGACAGCAATTGCCTATACACCACAGGGACCTCTCTGGATGCAGTGGTTTTCCTGACACAGAACAATCCCAGAGGGCTGTTCTCATCCCTTCCAGTAGAAATGCATTGTATTGAAAGAAAGATAAACAATAAAGGCAGAGGCAAAGACATGCATTTAGTTCATCCCTTTACAAATTATAGCAGGAATTAAGCAGCTCTGTGGCTTTGTTACTAGGTTTTGGAAAGCATTAGCAGAACTAAGTATGATCCACAGAGTGTTTTCCAAGAAGAATCAAGGTCACACTGAGCTACCCACACCCAGGGCAGCTCCAGTGAATGTTGCATTTGTGAACACCATTGAGACACCCAGAGCTCAATGCTGTGCTGGCACAGCTGTGAGACCTCTGGGCTGCTCTGAGCACAGGCCAAGCAAGCTTATGCAGTCTGTGAAAGGCTGTGCCAACATACTCACTATTTTCCACCTTAGGCTACTCACATATTAGCTGACGCGTTCCCAGTGGCAATCTAGCCAAACACACAGTGGTGAGATGAATGGCAGGAGCACAGAGACCCAAAAGGAAGTTTTAATACCAACCCAGAGAGAACATCATTGCTTTTGACTTCCTAACTCAAACTAGCCTAAATGTGTTCCATTTCCACCCTGTTACTGTCAGTTTAAAATCACAAAACAAAAGGTCATTTGCAGCAGCCCCTCCATGCTGTTTGATCAGAGGTTTATTTCCCAGAAGCCTTCCCTATCCAGTCATACCTCTTCACTAGATGCTCTCAGTACTCAAGCAGGCACACAGTCATTTATAGATTTCTAATCCACACAGCAGAAGAAGCACCGTTTCTTTTTCATTCTGCACTAACTGCTGATGGGGCTGAAAGTCCAGTTTCAACACAGCCGCCCACTTAATCTCTGCTTCACTGAAGCAAAACAGATGTAACCAAATTATCTGTAGTAAAAATAATTTGAGGGGTAAAGACAAGCATATAGCTAACATAGCAGGAGACAGCACCATAACACCCTTTCCCAGTTTGGGTCGTTTATATTAAAATCCCCTTGCACTGTGCCTGCACCTATAAAAATGGAGGGAAAAATCCTTCCTTTGTCCTCTTGCCTGTAGTCTCAAAGGAAAAAAGAAATTAAAAAACAAGTCTCCCACATTTGCATCTATGTGCAAGGCACCTAGTTCAAAGGAAACCTCATCTTGGTTTGAGGTATCTCGATAAGGCACTAAAGCTCCTGGTCCCAGAAGCTTACTCTACCAGCACTGGATGGAAACTGCTGTCTGGTAGTGCAGCACTTTGATATAGATCATGCATGGCCCAGTGGAAATAGTGTCCTGCCTGAGCCAGACCTACAGTGGGCTGGATTTGGAGATAACTATAAGGTTCACCTGTTTCACAGCATAAAACTTCCCTTATATTGATTCTTGCTAAACTTCTCTCTTCTTTGCCAGTCCAACATTCACACACAAGTGGAAAAGCCCTGATTCATGCCTTTACATTAATGATACCACCTACATTGAGGTATCTTAGTTATCTTAGTGGTTCAGAATGGCTAGAATCACAGGACTTCAGCTCGAGGCTGCAGGTTTCTCCAAAAACACAACTTGCAGTATGCTTCAGGCGCATTAGAGTCACCAAGTGGCTGACTGGTTACAGCAAGAGCAGACGTGTTCTTTGGCTACTGCTGTGCAATTGCCATTGCCCAAGGGGCTCATAGTTCAGCCCAACTGCAAACCCAAATGGGATGTAGCTTTGCTAAAAACCCTGTATTTCACTCTCCTTGTAGACCTAAAAAATAAAATTCAGTTGAATTTGCTGAGACAATACATTTTTTCTGATGCATATTCATAACCTTCAATCTAGGGAAAAAAAAGCCAGTTAAACACGTGTCCCTTTCAACATGTTGGTGTCCAAAAGTTGAATTAGCTGCAGGTTTTTTTCCACTCTTGCTAAAATCCGTCTTTTTTCTTGATAAAAAGAAAGTTGATTAAAAAATGTTCATAGAATCACTTTTCATTTCTTTAGGGAAGCGGCTGTGTTTCATTTTCCTCCCCTCTTTTCAGTGGCAGAACAGAAGCTGACAGAGAGACCACAGAGCAAGTCAATGCAAAAATTTAAACCATCTGCTTAACCATCATTTTCACTCATCATTTTTCTCAGCAAACCTTGAAATCTGCAATAAAGGAGGCATTCAGCTTCTTCAGCATATCTTCCCAAGAAAGCAAAAGCAGTGGGCTATGAAGAAGCTGCAGGAGTGAGCTTGAGCAGCTCAGCTTCTCTCCCTCTGGCACAGGGTAGGTCTTGGGCAGCAGCTGTATGGAGGGCACCCCATCTCTTTGGCTGGGTTTTCACTGGAGGACAAAGCCCTGGGGAGGTGGGAAGTAAAAGCCAGCTTCTGCCAGTGCTGCTGGGCAGCCCTGAACTGAGCCAGGGCCCTTCCCACCCAGGCTTGCTGCCCTTGGGCAGCATCACCACCTTTGCAGAAAAGAAGGCAGCACATCGTGCAGATTATCAGATAACTCACACACTTGTGGACCTGCACAGACAACTAAGCTTCATCTTTAAATTAAATGGAGCTCATGCTGATGAAGCCACAAGACTGGCAGCTGGTAAAGACACACAGTGTATCCACAAGGCAATGTTTCCTGCCCTGCTGCCTGCCAGCATCCCTTGCACCTGAGCATTTGCTGGACTGGGAAGCCCAGGTACCCCCCAGGCTACTGTGGCACCATGGCTGAGGGGTGTAAAAGGAGAGAGCAGGTTGCAGTCTTGGTCCCGGAGTCAAGCTCCTAACTTGTCTAAGGGAAGGGATCCACTTCCTTCCCCAGTGTTTCTGTCTGAGCAAGGCCAGGTGTTCTGCAGCCTTTCTGGTGTGCCTCCTGGCACCCAACCTGTGCCTGGGCATGGGAAGGTTTCATTAGCAGTAGCAATTTCAAAATATTTAATTGGAAATTGGAACAAATTTCCTTTACCAACACAAATCTGTAAATCAAAATGGATTTTTTTACCCATGCTTTTGCTGTTTAAACAGGAACAAACCAAAGTATATCCAATAGCCGCATCTTACAGGTCAAGCTGCTGTAGTGGTTTTCAGCCTTTTGAAAATGGTGCAGTTCCTGAAGTAGTTTTCTACAAACCCATATACAGCACATGTAAGTCTGCTGCTTGACAGCTTCCCCTTTGTTCATCCTTTTTGGCTCAGTTAAAAGTATCCAGGGGGAATCACTAAATGATACAATCACAGAAGTACCCTAAATAATTTTAAATTACATTTTTTAAAAATTCTGTGCATAACTAAATGCCACCAAAGTTATTCCATAGTTAGTAAAACAATATCGACTTTTAAAAACACAAGAAAAAAGAAGCCCCATTTAAAAATGGGTTTGTAACAGAAGTGAAAACATTTTTGTTTGAAACTGTCAGACCCAAACATCTTGACCAAATGAACAGACTATTTTTTTCCCCAGAAGAAGAAAAGTATCAAATATAAAAGTTCCTCTGGGAAGTTGCTATTTTGATTAAACGTCACCTACTGACTAGAAAAATGTTGTGCATGAAAATTTTAAGGCAGCTTGAATGAACACATGGTCTCCACACTGGAAGGCATATTAGTCTGATTAGATTGAGGACATTAAAAGGCTAATGCAAAATATAATTGGCATACCAGTGGCATGCCCCTTCCTGTACCTCAGATTAGCTCTCCACTACAGGATACTCAGGAATTCATTGTTTTCAAAGTTGAGTGAAAGGACCATGATACAGAAGTTCTGTAGGAAAGTTTTTTTACAAATATTTATAAACCAGAAAATTAGACTATCACATAGTGCTTATCAGAAAATAGCACTCAGGCAGCCCCAGACAAAAGCACAAGATATAATTAAACAAACATATTGACCAAGAACTATTTCCTTAGAGGATCTACTCTCATCATTTTTCCTGAGAAAGAATTACCAAAGTCTCTGCAGACGACATAATTTTCTTAAGTTTCAGAAATTGGTCCTAGTTCCTGTTTAAGACCCCCTTTGCTTTTTGCAAGGCTGTTGTGTAGCTTGCACAGCCTACAGAAGTTCTCATCATCATTTTAGAGGAAATAGGGACGCTGAAGTTCAGGCTAAACAAATTAAACAAAATCCTTGCAACACAACTGTGAGAGCAGACATTTTCCATCTCTGATGTGTCCCCTGATAACTAGTATTATTTTTTCTTTTGCAGATCCCAAATCTATCTATAAACTTCAGCTCCTGTGACTTTGCTCTCCAAAAAGCTGTGCTCCCAGAGAGACTCTGCATGTATCCAGGAAGGCTGCTTTCCCACAGTGATAACTGCTCAGGTACCTTCAAATACCTAATAACACAGACTTAATGAGCTGTCACACCCTAGTCATGCTTTTCTATAAATATTATTCTAGCTCTCTGAACTAGATTCATTATCTTTCCTTCTTTTTAATTCCTTATTTACAGAACTAACACTCCAATTGCATTTGGCTCCTATGCTTTGCCATGCCACACAAAGTTACAGGCAGAAGGAATGGGGAGGAAAGCAGTAGTTTTGCTACCTAGTATGCTCTGGATTAAAAAAATTCTTGAAGCTGAGTAGCTTCCCCAGGGACCATGGTTTTCTTTTTTTTCCCAGGAAAGGGCTGCTTTTAAGGTGTTCAAATGACTCTGTTCTTGGCTGGTAAAAAATAAGAAAAAAATCTCCTTAATTTATAGCCAGATTCTACATCTGTGTTTGCTTTTGTGCTAGGAACCAGACCTAGAAGGATACACAGAATTGCCGCTGCTCCTCAGCAAGAAGTAATTTTAGTCTTAAAATAAAACTATGGCACTACACATGTAGAAATACTTTGTTAAAGAGGCAAATTAGAACAACAAAGTCATTGGCTGTGTGATCGTTTGAGAGCCCCGTGTATTCAGCAGAATTTGAAAGCACAGCTTTCACATTCACAGCAGAGGCTGCTGCTGCATGGAGTAAAGGAGGAACTGGTACAAGAATGCAGTCCTTAGCTTGCAGAGAGGCTCACCACAAGAGGGAAGTGCAACAGCAGCAGCTTTTTGTCAGATTGGAGTAGTTTTTGCTTGTAATGGGTTGACTTTGGCTGGATGACAGGTGCTCACCCAGCTGCTCTATCACTCCCCTTTTCAGTCATACAGGGGAGAGAGAATAAGATGGAAAATGACTCATAGGTTGAGATAAGGCAGTTTACTAAAGCAGAAGTGAAAGTTTGCACATGCAAAAGTGAAGAGGAAAATAACAAGGTTTGTTCTCTACTTCCCATTAGTAATGTATGTCTGGCCACTTCCCAGGAAGCAGGGCTTCAGCTCATGTAATGGTTTCTCAGCAGGCAACCACTGTAAACAACAAATGCTCCCATTTCTGCTCCTTTCTTTAGCTTTTATATCTGAGCTAACATCACATGGTATGGAATATCCCTGTGGTTAGTTTGGGTCAGCTGGCCTGGTTGTGTCCTCTCCCGGGATCTTGCCCTCAGCAGCCAGAACACTGGTGTATTATCAACACCTTTCTAGCTACCAGTGCAAAGCACAGCACTGAGGGGGCTGCTATAAGGGAATGAACTCCATCTCAGCCAGACCCAATACATTGCTGCAGTACCATTCCAGGCCTGGAGAGCAGTGGCTCAGAAGTTAGAAACCAGCAAATTCTTTCTGCAAGGCTACATGTTAAGATAGCAGTTCAGACACAGGGCCCCTAGGGAGGTCACTGTCTTCAAGAATTGCCTCTCTTACATGCAGGGAAATGTGAATGATGGCAGACTTCAAGTGGAGATCTAGGAATCCTGATTAGTAATAAAAGTTGTTAAGCTGTCTAAAAAACAGACACTACTCCAAAGGTGAGACTTAAATAATTGTTTTCTATCTCAGTGCATCACTCAGAACACAATACAGATACCTCTAACTTGAAGGAAGCAGAAACCTACCTTGTAAAAGTCTGGGACCTACACACATTCAGAATGTAATCTACAAAGTTTTCCCCCTTCATCCAACTATGTAGCAACAAACTAGTAACACAGCCTGTGTTCAGACCATTGCCAGAGTTAGTAGTGGGGGGAAAAAAAAAGGTCAAAAGCAGGCACATGGCTTGTATTTTATTATGTACAGCTGCAAGGGCAGCTCAGAGATGGGATCCATCTTAAAACACATCTTAAATGCACAGATTACAAATGTGTGACTAAACACTTTGTGTAGACATGCCAGGCTCTAGTGATATTTTTAATGTCTTACCCTTTTTAATTTCCACTAAACTTTAATTTTCTATTTTTATTTTATACTTTTTTCTCAAATGAGATGAGAATAAAGATGAAAAATTCAAACAGCCTGCCTTTTCCCAATACAGACATTCCTGCCAGAGAGATTCAGAGCTCTCCCTTTCCCACAGACCCTTTTTGGCTGTACAGATCTTAAATAGGAAACTGTACCTTACAGCCTTCTAGACTCTGCCCGAGCTCTAAAGAATGTTACTTGGTTTGTGGCTCTCAGCGGGAAGACAGGCAGTCCCTAATTCCAAGCATCTTCTGTGTTGGCACCTTCCTCCCCGAGCGTCACGAGGTGGCAGTACGACAGAAGGGCTTGCAAGGGCTGCTCCGACAGCAGGCTCCCGAAATCTTACATAGCTGGAGGTACACAGCTCATTTCCATCTCCTAATTGCAGCTTCCATTTCTATTCCTCAGACCATCTTAAAAAAATGAGAGTGTCACAGCAAAAAATATAACCACTTACTTTCCTGTTTATTTGCGTTCAGCAATTTGAGCATTTATAGGATTAAATTTTCATACTCCCTCCAGCTTCTGGAATTGACAGGTTTTAGCTGGGCACCCAGCGGAGAAGCCACTTGGAAAACAGGAATCTACTTTGACCTTCTCTCTCTAGGGACACAGATTATAAAGGTTTCAGCATGTAGCAGAGCACATAAGATTGTGAATGAAGAACGGAACTCTGGGGAGAAGTAAATTACTTGTAAATTGTGTCAGCATTAGCAAAGGAAAAAAACATAAGGGATATTTAGTAGAAAAGTGTTTTTCAATACTTTCAAAAGTAAACTAGTTGATATTTTGTTGGGGAAAGGCATTTTTTCCATTTAAACCTTGACCAAAAATATTCGTAAAGCTAAAAAAAAGGACTAGATAAGAATATCCAGACACAAATGTCATTTGTGGGGAGGGAATGATTTTTAGAGAGCTATTTGGTTTTTTTAAGCAAAAAAGTAATCCTATTCACACAGCCTTAATGAGTAGTTCCGTTTGTTCTGTAAATACAGTAATATAGAGCTTTTCAGTACATGAATTTTTCCAAGCTGAAATTCCCTGCAGGAACATAAGCATAGAATCTTGCTAAACATTTAGAACCATGGGGTTTATTTTTTTTGTGCTAGAAATTTCTGATTTTTCAAAGGCAGGACTTCTATATAGACTCATTACATTGTAGTGCTATGCTATGAGCAGACAACCTCCACAGTAGGTCATATCTGAGAAGACATTTGTATAAATAAACAGTTGGGTAGTTCAAGTAAGTCTGTTCCACATATTAATATTGGGGTAGAGAAAGCGAAGAAGTATTTTTCATCTTCCAGAAAACTGGTGTCCTTGTAAACAAGATGATGATTACCCAAAATAAGACCACCTTTATTAGGATTAGATCTGCTCTAAAATGAATGCTGCTTTAAAAGACTAAAATCCCTAAATGATTTTTCCCATAGAAAAGCTGATATTATTAAAAAAAAACAACAAACAAAAAACACAACCAAACAAAACAAAATCAAACCAAAAAGGCTTTTCACATTTTTCCATTTTGTTTCCATTTTCACATTTGTAACATTTTTTTCCAAAAATTCACAGGAAGAGATTTTCAGATCACACTTTTGCTTCATAAGTAATATTACTTATATTAAACCCATTTTATTGGGAATTTTTTTCCCCCTACATGTTGAAAAGCTTATCAGAAAGGTCAGTGGTACAGTCTCAATTTCACAGGCTGGAAACTGTGAAATGACATAAGAATTGAACTAACATACCCATGGCCACATTGCCAGGCAGTGGCAGAGCCACAAATATTACCTGGGCCTCCAAGACCCAAGTCTGCAAGTCATTAACAACTCTATTTTAATCTCATTATTTTCTTCCTCTCTGCTTAAAATTATTTGAAACAAGAGAAAAATGGGCCAATGTTAAATTAACAGCACATTTGAAATTTTTAGCTCTCTCCATTTTTCACCTAGCCTCCAGTTTTCACCCTAGTTTCATTTTGAATCAGATCTGCCTAAATGACTATATTTTTCCCTGAGACAGCAGAAGGACATACATTCCTGAGGATGCCAGTTTCAGTCCCCAGTGTCTAAAATATGCATGTGCTGCTCTTTGATTCCTGCCACTAAAAGAAAAAAAGTAATATTCAATCTGCAGAGATAGCATTCAAGTTTTAAATAATGCATTTCTGTATATTCTCTCTGAACTAAGGACCTCATTTCTTCTGGGCTCATAGGTGACAGATAGGATAAGTGATTGCCCAGGTTATTGCATTTTATGCAGCTGATTCATGAGGTCCTGCAGCTCCTGACTAAGGTATATATTGCTCTCACTGTTCTCAAAGGTGCAGGGAGGGTCTGTGGGTATAGAGGAACAGACGAATAAGGGTGAAAACAGTTATCTCTCCAGGCTTTCATAGCCTATCTGTCCCAGGAATATCAGAGAAACTCAAACTGACAAATTCAGTTGGGTGATCAGAGCAGACTGATATTAAGATACAACTGGAGGCATAACTGTGTAGGTAATACAATTAGAATCAGAGACCTGATCACAACAGCACAGTTTAGTGGGACTTGGTTGTGTAAAAAACTTCAAAGTGAAGTTTGAGATGTTTTGCTTACATGATGCAAAATCCAAACATGAACTACTCTAACAAATTCTGATCCAGAAGGTCAATTAAGCATGTCTTCTGATGTGAAGACTGCAAATAGCCTCTCATGGTTTAAATTAAGCCTTTAAATGCTTTTCTGTATTGGAATCCGTAAATTAGGTTCAGGAAAAATCAGAATTCATTTCATGGAGAATTTCTGTGAGAGGAATCACCCATTTCAAAGAGGCAATGATGAAGGGAAGACGTTCAACTGGGACTTACCTGTTATGGCAGCAGTAGCAGCTCTCTTAGACCTGCGATGATCTGAAGTCGATAGTGAGGGCAAGGGCTAGAGACAAGAGTAGCATTTTGTTAGACTATGAGATATAGCAGGAGCAAACAGACTTTCATACAGACTCACAAGAATATTTTCAGAAGGGACTTCTGGAAGTTACTTAGGCCAGCTTTCTGTCTGGAACAGAGGAAGCACCAAAACCAAACTAATCTAGTCATCTTGAAAACCTCTGAAGGCTGAGATCAACCCTGCTCTGCAGGTATCATCCTCCTGCTGAAAGGGTTTTTCTGGGCTTCAGTCTGAGTTTCTAAGCTCCAAATCTGGGGGCATTGCTTTTTTGTTTTAGCATCTGTACTACCCACATTAGCCTCTCTGCCAGAGTAAACAAGTCTTGTCTCCCTCAATCCTTCCCGGAAGGAAATGTGCCCTGGTCTTCAACAGTCTGAGTAGCCCTTATTGAGACGTGAAACAGATTTCAAGTACAATTTGGGAACCATTTATTTCTATTTACCTTAATTGTGTTAACTCTGTATTTTATCTAGCTGCAGTGTCATTGCCATTCTATTTCAGATTGGAAAATATCCACTACATCTTATATGGAGCAGAAACAAATAATTCAAAGTCTCTGATCTGCCCTGAGGTGTCTTCAATAGATAATGCAAAGACTAAAAGACTTCTCTCTGTTTCATTAATAAAGCTATCATCTAGGCACAAAATTAAGATAGGCACTGGTTATCCATAGAACTAGTATCCATTTTATATTTAATTTGGTTCCTTACCCTGTGAAAAGCAAATGAGATGCAATACTGGTAGCCACTCTGTCTCAGTAATCTTATTTGCCTTCATCAGCAAAGGAAACTTTGCTTGCAGACATGTTTAGAAATATGGCAATAGCAAGAGAATTTCTGGTACTGAAGGGAACATATAATCTCTGATCCTGGTGTAGCCCTTGTTGTAATAATGATGATACCACAAACACTAGTACAGAAAAGAATATATATAAAATTAAATAAGAACTAGGAAAATACTTTGTCTCCCTGTTTATGGAGTCTAGAATATCTGGATTTATAAGACATTTGTTGTTTTTAAGAAAGTTTTTACATTCATAATCTAAGCCTTGCTTGCCTGTAATGGATAAAGATGCATGACAAAATGAAGTTGGAAATCTTACCAGATCATTGAGAACGGTCTATCATTCCTTTTATCACCTCCTCAATTGCACTGGCTAATAGCTTCTTGAAAGTTGAAAATTTCTGTTAAAGGTTTTGCTTCTCATTAGTATAGTGCACCTTGACAAGGTCAGAGATCACTGTTTATTACAAAATCAGTTAGGGCACATCAACATCTCTGATGTCTGTCATGTATAAACAAATAAGGGAAAGAAACTCCAGTCAGGCTTTCTTTATCTACTGTGAAGAATAGCATACAATTCTCAAAGTGCTTTTGCAGGCCACTTCATATCTATTTTTCCTGCTCACAGGACACTCTCTGGATAAAATCAGATTATGTTAAGGTATTTCCAACAGTAGTAGGGGACATCATGCAGGGATATATGTACATTTTATGTACATCATGGAAGAGGAGAAAAAAATTAAAGCCATCTTTGGCTGCCAGCAGTATCTCTGCTGGGTAAGTTTCTTGTCCCACTGAAGTGTAAAGCAGCTGTCTTACAGGCTTCTCAAGCTACGGTAGCTCTCTAGAGATTCACTCTTGCATCCTGAAATGAGAGACTAATTACTCCAACCTGCTTGTGGAACATGACTAAATGGGAAGGAACAATAACTGTAAAAGAACAATAAAGACATCCAGAAATTCCCTAGTTTTACTCTGAAAAACATTTAAAATTATTCTTGTTTAATCTCCCCCTTACCTCTCATTCCTGAATGTAATTCTGTGAGATCATAGTTCTATCCTCTCCTAGTAGTTTTGATGTGCATGGCATATTCACTGCCTCCTCCAGTGTTACTCCTGGAAAGCCCAAGATATCATTAGAGTTATGCATTTTCTTACTTTGCAGCCAAACCCAAAGAAATTGCTCCATTCCTTATGTCTTGGCATTAGATAGTCCCTGAACTAAATTTTTTCCTGCATTACTAATTTTCCCTCAAAGATACCTTTAAACTTCCAGTTGTTTCCAGAGCTGCTCTAGAACATCTGCACAGCTTTCTCTGTCCTGCACTATCAGCTTACAAAGTACTAGAGAGGTCATCTGAAAAGGAGAACAGGAGAATTCTACTCTCATGGTTTAGAATATTTCTTGCTATATCTCCTAAAACTGCCAGTATAATCACTGATTACTGGCAGCTCAGACCAGAGACCTTTTTCACCTGGAAAGCCAGCTGGCATCAACATCAAAAGATTTCATCTAGTGATCACTTAGCCTGTATGCAAGGGTGGTATCTGACTGAAATTCCTTCTGGTCATTAGATACTTGAAAAGTTCTCAATTTATGTCCACTCTTTATCAGCAGAATTCCACCATTTCCGTATACATAACCATTCTAACTTGCCTTGCCGAAGAAATGCTGCTGCAGTTATTGATCTCAAAAGGCATACCATGGTCTTTCCTTATTTCTTTGGACTGTTTTCCATCAACTCCATTTTACACCATGTGAGAACAGATTATAACCAAAATTGCAATCTAAATGAACTGGATTTAGAGTTCAGTGATGCCAAAGTCTGATTCGATCTAGGGCTTTGATCCAGATGCATCTTTCTGATGAGTAAAGAAAATAGATCAATCATCTAGTTACAACAAGTCCTTGGCCTGCATATGGAAGCAGAAGATGAGGAGGAGGAAAAAAGGATATACCATATGATAATTAGTAGGTGACAGCACGCTGCGTGTGCAGCCTGAGGAAACAGAGATCCATTCAATCCACCTCACAACAGACTCAGTAAACTCACTGGCCCACGCACTCTTCTGTTTCAAGCACCCGACATATTTCAGAGCCTCCAGTCATCAGCCTTGGCGCCAACAGATGAATCATGTCTTCTGTGAGTGTCCCTGCTGCAGTAACTTATTACACCCTCTGCAGTTAGACAGCAGTTGCCAATCCCAGATCTGAAAACACTGCATTAATGTGGATGGAATTAAATATCTTGCTTGTAGCCATAGGAAATCAGTCAGCATTAAGACTACAGACCACAACTCCTCACTCTCCGTAAATTTTCTAATCCCTAGGTTACACCACCTTCCTTCATTATGTGTGCTTAACAATCAACCGTAAGCACTTGTGATGGACAGAGGAGTTTTTCCACATTCCAAAAAGGCAATAGATAACTAATGAACACATTTATTTTTAAATTCATATATAAGTCAAATAGCAGAACTTCTCAAGTACTTGGTTAGCCAACTGATTTCTGTTTTCCAGGCTAGTAGATGCTTAGTGCTCTATGATGGACTATCATTCTGAATTTAACTAGGCAAAGGAAGATAACCATAAGAGCAATGGTTTCCAACAACTGGTACACACCTTGATATTAGTATCTCAAGCCAGAAGGGATGCCCCTCAATTTAGATCAGTCAGTCCTAAAAGCCTTATTGCCTAGAGCCCAGAAGCTTCCTAAGTTGCTCTGAGAAGCCTGTTAAATGGGGCCATCTTTAGCTTAGCTCTGGAACAAGATGACCAGCAGTATTCATTTCTTTCCTAAGGGAAAGGGAGAGACAGCGTAGCAGGATAGGGCATAGTCCCCAAAGTACTTTAAAGAAGTAAGGATGAAAGACACAGAAATGGCCAGATTCAGTCAGGAATCTAGATCATCAAACACATTCATGATAATGAAAAAGCAGGTCTAGAGTTAAGCCAAGAAAATAACCCACAGCTGAGAGTCAGAATTAGGGAGGATAAAGATTACCGATAAAGATTACCATAAAGATTACCAGTATCAGACCCAGTCCTTCAATTAGTAGGCAGATCCACAAAAAGAAAGCAAACATAAGGTCAAGCTGAGAAAATGATTGATAGATCACAACCAAAACTCATACATCACTACAGTTGCACTAAAAATCAGTACTCTTACAAGATAGATGAGAATAGGTATGAAGCCCAAGCCTGGGCTTAAATAGAGATTCTGGGCTAATGGGCAGAGGGTGTGGGTGGTGGCCATGTGAGGTGTGTCAGGGCTGTTAAGGCTATTAGTATACTTGAGGGCCACAACAGAAGTTTCTGTAGTTTTTGTATGGTGTGCTTAGGTGTTGGAGCATCTTTGCTGCTTTTTATGACTCTGTTGTAACTCCTTCTGTATCTCTACTCAAGAATTTTTCTGGTATCGTAACCCTAAGCTTCAACAGCAAGGGCACAAATGAGTTGTGGTCTGAATCGGCAGGTAGGCATTATTCAGAATTGCTGGTGTGAAGACTTAATGTGAGGCTCAGTATACAACTCTTGGAACTCTCAAGCTGGGGAATGTGCCCAGATGCCTCTTCTGACATTCCTGAGTGAATTCTCTAATCAGGGTATTTTCAAACTCTTCTCAACGATACCTTTGCTAGGTGAGAGCAGAGAATTGGTGTCACAGAACCATAACTATTTTTTCTCAGTTCTACCACTCCTGTAGTCACCACAGACTACTCAGAGCTCTGTTACCTTTTACATAGGGGCTTTTTATATAAAAGGCTATATACTGAAAATGTCTCTTAGTGGGATGGCTTTTGATGGTTTGACTTGATGATCTTGGAGGTCATATCCAACCTTAACAAGGATTCTAAGGTTTTATGTGAGTTGAAGGGCCAGATGGCAGTGGTATGGGACAGATACAGGTGAAGAATTAACTTGGGCATTACCAGCTCTGCTCCACAGGTAGGGCCCCTGTGGGATGTGGTTCTGTGGTATTGGTACAGTTGAGGGACGCACTCCCTGAGAAACTATCTGTGGGATGGAGAGGGGCTGTGAAAGTCACGGGAAAATTGAGGTAAATACAAACTATTGAGGTATCTTGTCATGATTATTTTGTTTAGTTCAGCATACAAGATCCAGGAATTGAACATTCCCATAGAGCCTCTTTCGAGACATTTTCTAGGCTACTTTTTTATTAAATCTACTCTTATGTTTCTTTGAGGAAGCATTTCTTTAAATTGTCAGACCAAAGCATTTCAGCTAGTATGGAACCACTTGCTGGAGGTGATTGTATTTTTCTCTCTCATCTGGCTTGTTTGGTTTGCTTTTTTTCCCCTGACAGTTCATTTTCCCCAAACAGTGTATCTGAGAAACTCAGACCTGAACTTCAGACAAATGCGCAGGCTGGGGGGAAAAAATAAGAATTTCCCAAGTCTTAAAAAATCATTTATGTTTATCCTTGAAAATTGCTTAAGATGGCTGCAAATGTTTAAGTAAAAACAAAACATTTCAAACAGGATCAAGTTGAATATTTCTGTTTACACTGAAAATTTTTTATTTAACAAAAAACTCCTGAAAGTTAGAATTTAGTGTTGAACTTGGCTGTTATTTGTTTGAATGTTTTCATTTTATCCATAAACATGATAATTATTTGTATAGATCACATTATATAATGTCTTTCTCCCAAGGGGAAATCAAGTTTTCATGGGAAGTGACCTAGCAGGATGAAGTGCTCCATGCTTTCCATGAGGTTAAAAGTTCAGTTAATTTTATCCCTTGTCATGCTTACTGTATACATCTTTTGACTTCCTGCCCAAACTGCAAAATTATATATATAAACAGCATCAAAGAATATAAGAAATGCTAAAATATGGAGAGAGAAAGAGTACTATTAGATGGTTGTTAGGAATGACTTTTTGATGCAGAGGTTGGCCAGAAAAGCAGAAGTGTAATTTCCTTCTGCTGATGCTGTTGCTGGTTATCCACAGTATCAAGATGCTTTCTAAGTTTGGTGGCCAAAGGATTATTAGTTAGCTATTCTTCATTGTACTGAAACCCAGCTAATACAGATGGGGAGATAACTGCAGGAGCCTGTGTAGTCAGAACAGTGACAGTAGTTCAGATCCCACTTCTGTCCTCACAAGCGTATAAATCTGAGTTCATGCCACCAGGAACTCAAAGATTTACAATTATAAGCAGCTGGTTTCACTGCCAGCTATAGGTCCAAAACATCTTAGTCGTTGCTGCAGCCTGCAACATTGAGAAGTACAATGTCTGACGAGCCAGAGAACATCTTCTCAGTATTGAAGATGCAATTGATGGCCAGTATTCAGTATCCAAGATATGATAGATCATGGTAGAGAAGAAAGCTGCCAATCTCAGATGCCTTTTGTCAGTATACCTCAGCAATACAAACATACAAACCTGCCGGGTGGTACTGCAGGGCACGTACATTGCTAGGGAAATATTTATTCCCATTTTGACACTCGCAGGAGGACCTGCTTGGCAGATGGGGATGGTGAGGAAGGAGGTTGAGCAAAGAGCAGCCCAGGGTCAGGATGTGTCCATTACTCAGATACAATTATTATCCAATTATCTAGCTATATTTTATAGATACTAGTATCCACCTATTTCAATAAATGTTTGTCCTTTCCTCCCTCCCATTACTCAGTTCGGACTTTGCTTCCCCCCTAGGGAGGGGTGAGGGTGAGCTTAGCAGGCAGTACCAATAAAAATGATAGGTGCTAAAACTGTAATCCTATCCTTCCAGGCTGTCAGTGCAGGCAAGAGATTATTTTCCCTCTCGCAGAGAGCAGTGGGTCGTTTCTCCCTCCCCGGGAGGGATGCTGTGCGCAGCAGGCGGCTCAGCACGCCTCTGCCCTCAGGACCAGCGCACTTGGTATTACTTATAACGCAGAAGAAATCACGATGAGTCAGGTTCCGCTCCTGATCTGATCCTTGCCGAGTCAAAGCATCTGTTGAGCGCGGCCGGAGGAACATGCAGACGGGGAGCGGCACATTGATCACACGGCCGCGTGGCCAATTAGCGGCAGGAGCCAGGTCCAGCCCTCGTATCTGCGCGCTGCTGATCTATCGCCGATAATTAGCGAGGCAGTTAGTGCCTAGTTTGGATGGGAATTAATTCGAGCCCGGACAAATAATGCATTAGTGTTTCTTCGGCCCCGTGCGGAGCGTCGCCCCCGCGGCAGCGCTGGGAGCGGCGAGAAGCGGTGTCGGAGCGGCGATGCGCGGGGCGGCGGCCGGGGCCGGGCGCTGAGCTGCGGGCAGCCCAGCCGGCAGCATGCTGAGCCCCAAGATCAGGCAGGCCAGGAGAGGTGAGTGTGCCCACCCGTGCGCCTCGCGATGTGGGGAGGGAGACCCTCTGCCGGCACGGGGAAACTTCGCGGCGGTGGCGAAGAGCCCCTAGCGCAGCCCGCGGAATGCCCCCCACCCGGGCTGCAGGCGCTGCGCCGGCACAGCAAGGCTGATGCCCCGCTGGCCAAAGCCAGCCCTGGGGAGTGCGGCGGGAATGAAGCGGAGGAGGAGGACACCTGTGCCCGTGTTCACCAGCGTTGTCTGGAATGTCAGGGCTGAACAGCAGGGACAATTAAAAAAATTCTACTCTGTCCTGGGACTCGACGGAGCCTTTTCACCCCTGTGCTGGGTGCTAATGCTGTGTTTCTAACGCTGAATTCATTGTAACAGCTGGAGGCAGTTGTGACAAGTTTACCTGCAGCATCTTGGAGAAGCAGTTTGCTGTATCACATTATCCTTCCAGGGCTGGAAGCAGGAGGTGGAGATACTCGTTCTGTGTGAGCTATGGGCAAGACAAAAGGAAAGAAGGAAAGCATGATCAGGGTTTGCAACAGCTGCTTTGAGCAGTGGTTCAGACCTGTGAGGTGTTGTGTGCAGTGTTTGGAAAGCAATTGGCTTTACAATTGCTTTTACAATGGCTTTACAAAGCTGAGCACAGCTGTTGTCTGCTCGGTCAGGTCATCTGGAATAGATGCTCTGACATTTATTGTATGATCTTCGGGGGCATCACTAGTCGCTCGTTTGACATGGCATTCATTGATTGTTGTCATCACGCACAAACTAATGACAGTCTCAGAGGGATATCTTACTGCCCAGTTGAAACATATTAGATTGTCATTTAGGAGCTAAAGTAAACACAGTCAGAAGAGCATGCAAAGATTAGGGTATTCTTCAGCCATGTCATGATTATATAATACAAAAAGTGTCACTGCTTCTAGCTACTGTGATTCAGGGACAGGTACTTTCAGCCAAATGTCACTTGGCATATATGAAAGCAGTATTACACGATGAACAGTCCTTAAAATACCAACAGCCCATTAAATAGCTGCTAGTGTCTTGGAAGGAAGAAGCTTCCTGCCATCTGGAGGTGTCAGGATCAGATGTGTACTGCCGCACCCACAGTAAAGTCATAAGTACTTATTTCTTAGTTACACAGTTTTGTAGAAGTTTAAAAAGTCTTCTATAGATGCTGCCTCTTTGCCATCACCTTCTAAGGGATGTCTAATCTCCTTTTACTATATGTGTTATCGAGCATTCCTGTTGGCTATTATAGCACTGATGAGACAAGCTAGATGTTGCTTCTAGGGTGGTACAGGAATTCTGTGTCAGAGCAAGGACCACAGGCCTTCAGAATTGCATGTGTGGCACTCTTCAAATCATCTGTAAGAGACTAAGTTGGGCATTAACATATATTGAAATCTAGTTATGGGATTCTAGATCCCTATAGGCTACTGATTACTGGGGGAACAAATTGTAGTGTAACTTTGTGATTCAACTTACAGTGGTATATGTCATTCTCTCTGGGTTTGTTCTGTTTGGTTCACAGTGCAGTCGTAGGTGTATTTCTGAATGAATTTAGAACTCATGGAAAGAACTGGCCTCATGGGTTTTGAAGCTTCAGGAATTTTCCTACTTTTGCAGTGCTGTGGCAAAGCACCGATAACCTCTTGCAAAAGTTATCAAGTAGGACCTAATCCTGCAAGGTTCTTCTATAGCTCTTGTTCACAACAAATGTAACAGGCAATGCTGAAGATGCTGAATGCTTCTTGAAGGTAAGTGTTCTACATTACAAGACTGAACTGAAGGTGAAATGGTAGTTTATGCTCTCTGGTGTCTCAGTTGGAATTGCTAATAAAAGTTCAGGTGAGAAATGGTGGACAAGCAGAATATTCAGAAGGCGGCAAGAATGTGCTGTGTACAGTGATCATCAACAAGGGCAGGAGATCTGCTGCAAGCTGCTGCACGAGCCTGGGTAACTTCTCAGAGTAGTGACTGTTAGCTCTGCCACTGAGGCCTTAGTTGTGTAAGGGAGGCAGTGTGACTTCTCTGAGCATACAGAATTAAGAGAAGGGACAAGGAAGAATACTGGGGATACAAGCCCATGGTTTCACTTGAGCAGGACAGGAGGCAGCAGTTAAGCTGAAGCTAGGGATGTTTATGTATTTGTAGAGTTTTTGAGATTCAAATCCCTCTGTGTGTGGCTAGATAACTCTTCGCTTCAGGCCCCCTGCATTTGTGTAAATAGGAATGCTTCATCAACTTCTCTTTTATTTCTAAGTCTCTGCTAAGAATCTACCTTTAAACGTTCAGTAATGACATCTGATGCTGTCATTTTTGTTTGACTTATGGATTGTCCTTAAGAAAGCTCCTGGGTTAAAAGACATTCAGGCTTTTGGAAATGCTGAGTCTGGACTTGATCTTGACATGCAGGGTGTAGTTCTTCATACCTGCAAAAGGTATTGTAGAAAACAAAGATAATTTGCCTTACTAGAAATAACTGTCAAGTAAACACAGTCCTTGCTGTTCCATCAGCAACCTCACATCTGTAACTCAGAAATACGTGTTTAGAGGTACATTATGTTTTCACAAGACCTAGGAAGGTGTAAAATCTTACAGACTGAAAATCTTAATGTGTATAAATTGTCCTGTGTAAAATCATTCATCCTGGCTAGGCTTGAGTGGATTTTGCACTATTTTTTCATCATAGTGGTTTATGTACAGCAGTTGGAGGAGTCCAGGAGCCTGAAATAAGTGACTGCAATTGAAAATATTTCTTTTCACATTCTTACTAGGTGATGAAGCATAGACATGCTGCCTTGCAGAGTGGAGACAACTTTCAGGAGGGAGAGGAGGAACAGCAGTTTTCAGACTATATCCTTCAGTCTTGAGGAATGCATTTCTGTTTCATTGTTTTTAAGAGATTAAAAAAAATGAAAAGTCTCAGAGTATACCTGTCCGGTTGCATTTAAATGTGCTAGGAAATGGAAACTGGACTGAGTGAAAATTTGTGCATTTGTGTTTTAATGAATGATGTGATGGAATCGCCCTCTATAAAAAGACCCTGCTGGCATGATAAGATTCTTTACAGTATTCTTGTCTTCAGCACAGTCTGTCTCAGCTGTAGAGGTACTAAGGATAAACCTTCTCTCCTTACTGGGACTCTGTTCCAGGGTAGCAGTGACCTTTTGTTTCTGTTTGTGGCATGCTCATACATATGTTACAGTATGTTGAAAATTTTCTTCACAGTCATAGTAATTAAACTTCTGTTCATCTGTTTTAATTAAAACTTAGAACCTAGAATAAGTGATAGAAGACATTTTGGCTGGTTAGCCTTCTGCAAATGAGCTGCTATCCTTTACGTGTCTGTAGTAGAACAGAATTATTTCCCCCTCTCCCTTTTTCCTTCTCTGAAACTTGCCATAATTCAATTTTAATGAAAAGTGGGCTTTAGCATACTTAATATGTTTCTGAGGACGGTGCTGCCAGGAGGGACTTTAGGGGGTAAAGTACTATTATAGCTCTCTGGGAGTGTGCACATTTACAATGTAAGCTTCATGTGCTTGCAGTGAGCACAGCTAGGTTTCAATATTCAATGCCTTTGCAATGGTGTCATTGTATTTTTTATGAAAGTGCTGTGTCTTTGTTTACAGGAACATGAGTACCCTATATTTAAACTGCTTTCTTATGGCAGTAAGGATACATGATTGCATGATTTCTCTGTTCTAAGAATTTTTATGTTGCTTGGCTAAATTAAACCTTATTTAAAAGAAGGAGTGTCAAAACAGATTTGGCTACTATACATTCAAAGAAAACTGGTGGCAGGACAGAGGAAAGATAACCATATGTACACCTAGGGAAAACTGTCACATAGTACCCAAGAGGAATTTATGTTCTGAAAAAATAATGACCCACTGACCATCCTAAAGACACATGTTGGCTGTCCTGTAAGAGCAAACATATATTCACACCAGACAAACAGCTAAGGGATGTAGGAGTTTATTGGGTTGTTGGGGATGTGGAAGGAACTGGGTTTTTGAGGAAGATGTAGAGACAGCATTATGCAAAAGGAAGGACCATATAGAAGAACTGGGGTTTATGTGTGTTGTGGTTTAACCCCAGACAGCAAGCAAGTCCCATGCAGCTCACTCCTCCATCAGCAGGACTGGGGAGAGAGTTGGAAGTGTAAAAGCTGGAAAAGTTGTGAATAAAAACTAGGAAAAGCATAGAATAAAAACTTGAAAAAAAAAAAGGAAAGTAAAAGCTGCACACACAGGCAAAGCAAAACAAGGAATTAATTCACTGTTTCCCACTGGCAGACAGGTGTTCAGCCATCTCCAAGAGAGCAGGACCCCATCATACGTAATGGTTACTTGGAAAGACAAATGCCATTGCTCCAAGCCTCCTTTCCTCCTTCTTTCCCCCAGCTTTAAATACAGAGTATGATGTCATATGGTCTGGAACATCCCTTTGGGTCACCTGTCCTGGCTGAGTGTCCTCCCATCCTCCCATGCACCCCCAAGCCTCCTTGCCAATGGGCAGTATAAAAAGCAGAAAAGGCCTTGTCTCTATGTAAGCCCTCTTAGCAATAACAAAAATGTCACTATATTATCAACTCTGTGATGAGCACAAATCCAAAATACAGCCCCTGTGAAGAAAGTTAACTCTACCCCAGCCAAAATCAGCATGGTATTGTGGAAGACTACAAGACAGTGATCAGTGAAAATCCTGACTTCCTTAATTCTGCAGATTGAAAGCACTTTATTTAATACAAAACCAAATGACAGTAATGAGAATTACAGTAGTACACTTTGTAATCTACATGAGCATTTTAGGGTTAGGAGTGAGCTGTTGAAACGAACCTAACTCTATTCACTTACTGCACTTTGACTGTGTCATGAAGCAGTCTCAGAATAAACAGAATTCCTTTTGGATTAAACTAGGTGGCAAGATACTTTCAGGAGCGTACCTAATGCTCTCCAGCAACTAATGGGTATTCCAGTCCATAGGATCTGAATAGAACTAGTCCAAAACAGAGTCCCCTGAAATGCATATGTAGACATTAGTTCCCTCCCATTAATGAACAGATACACTCCTAGTGATCTGCACTATTTACTAATTCAGACATCTTTGGAGTTGTCAGAGTCACAAGTCATTTGTATTCAGAACTGACAATTTTATCATTCTTAGGTGGCCAGCAACTTACTACCATAGTATCTCAGAATGTAACAATGCAAAGTATATTTACCTTTGATTGTGCTACGTTTCACAGGTAACATTTACATTCTGTGGATTAGGGCAAAACCCTAGGCTACATATGAAGTCCAGGGCAGAGTCAGAACTTGAAACCTGTTTCCTAAAGTGTAGTGCAAATAACTTTTCACTGGCCATTTTTTGTTCTTGCAAAACATCTGACTCCATAAAAACTCTCCAGTTAAGAACAGCCTAAGCATATAAATGCAACCTTCAGCTTTATTTCTGGACTACATGGAGGGCATCAGCATAATAGGGTGAACATACTGAAATTGCAGGGGATGCCTCAAAGAACATTTTTTCTGTGCGAAAAACACAGGGTGATTTGGGTCATCCTGGTAGAGATTAATCACTTCTTCAAGACAGTCTCAATCACAGCAGAAGGCCATCAACCAGTCATGGCTTTCAGGAGTTCTCATCTCTCCTGAGTTTCCAGGCTCAGGAATAAGCTTTGAAAATGATGATGAATGACATCTAAGGAAACATGAATTAGGCATTTTTAGACCAGTGAACATGACCTCTCTATTAGAAGGTTCTGCCTGTTCAAATTTGTATTTGGCCTGGCTAGTTAATAATTCTCCATCATCTTCAATGCATCTCAGGATCCTGGAGTTTTGCATTGTGTAAGAAGCAACCTCACAACCCCAGTAGCAGGTACAGGTAGCAGGACAATCAGTACAATAGGCAGAACTGAGGTGAGGCCCAACAAGGAAACAAAAATCAGTGGTTAAGGGGGATTTGAATAAGAGAAAGAGAAATAGTGTGCAACTCTGTTAAAAAGCACATGTTGGGCTGAAGAAATTAGGAACAGTGAAATAAATAAATTTCTTAGAGACCTAGAGTTAACCAAACAGTCCTAAATGCACTTAGTCTGCTCTGTTTACCAAGGCATCAGCCCTCCAGCTTCTGGCTGCTCTCCAAGTCCTCCACGGAGAGGAGGTAGTCCTGCTGCCCCGTGCCCAACAGGAGTTTGCTGTCATGTTTCTACATTCTCCTGGTATTACAGGAAAACTGGTGGCACCTTTCCCCTTGACTCCTGCACTCTGCTGCTGGAGCAAGTCCTGAACCTCAGGGACTGCACCTCAGGCTGTATTCCCTTCCAAATCACGCTGTGTGAAGAGCCCTCCTTTCAGTGGCAAGTGAAAGGAAGAAAAGGGGAACTCTCTCATACATCTAGTACATCTAGTCCCCCTCACCAAACCACAGATTAGCAGCTGCAGCCTCTTAGCTCTGTGCAGAGCACCAGAGCCTGCACAGCCCTATGTTGTAACTCTGGTTTTAGGGGCTGATGCTGTACACAGCTATCCTAGAACACGTGGGAGGCCAGCACCTTGGCACTTCCAGCTTACCAGGCAAATAATAACACCCAGTTCCTTACTCCTGGAACCAAAGTAAACAGCCCTAAAGCTGTGAACTCCTCCAAACACTTCCTTCAGCCCTCAGAGCCCACCAACATTGCTGGGAGCACACCAAACTCCAGGGTGGGGTGCAATCAGTGTGACTAGCTGCAGCTGGCATAGCAGAGCCACCATTAAGGAGGAGCCCACCTGTGAGGGGGAGGTTCACCTCCCCACATCCTTGGATGAGTGATTGTCTAAGGCAGGAGAGACAATCTCAGGAGCTCTTCTCTAGAAAGGTATGTGGGTAAAAGGCTAGGATGAGGTGCTGGTAAATATGGTTTGGTTTATGGCTTGGTTTGTAAGCTGGTGGAGTAAGGAGTCTCTGAGAAACTGGGGAAGAGATGTTGGCAGTGTGGGTTTGGGTTTTACCTTTTTGTTTCAGAGTAAATCAAGATGAAGCCACTGAGTTGAGATTAAAATCCTAAGACAATGGTAAAAGGGCTGTGGAGGGAGACATTAGGGCTGGAGCTGGTGGACTGGTGGATTAACTATCCCGAAGGCAGTGTGAATAAATAGGACCAGACTAAAGGGTAAAGTGTGGGGGACAAGTAAACAAGGAGGATCTCTGTGTTCCTTCTCACCCTATGGAGGTGAATGAAGCAGGGAGTTAGTTCTGTTCCGTGGTACCAGGTCAGGCTCCTAGCACTGTGCTGCTGTGATGCAGGGGTGTATGGCAGTGAGCTGTATGCTCTAATGTCTTTGTCTCTTCTGTCTTGAAACAGAAGAGGTCAAGAAAATTATGTTTATGGGATTCTTTCAGAGACAGGTTTAGATTTCCTCTCTTACTTTGTGGTATGTCCCGTTAAGAAGGACAGGAGTTGTTCAAAGGTGTAATTCTCCCATTGCTGTAGAAATGCCCCTCTCAATCTGAATTCATGGTGTGCTCTGGAGTAAGTTCTGCTCTTGGTAATAGCAGCTTTCTGTCCTTGCCTGAAGGCTCAGGCAGGTGATCACTCTTCTTAGAAAAAAACCTGAAAAGTTTGCAGCAGGCACCAGTTTACTAAACACAGGCAATCTGAATTTGAAATAATGAGCTATGGCCTCACCTCCTGGGGAGGTGAAAGGGCCTTGAGAAAGAGCAGTAATTCAGCGCTAAGGATAGCTGGACTACTGTGGGGGGAGCACTTGTGGAGAGGGAATTAAATATTAAAAAAATAAAAGGCCACAGCCTCTCTAATTACTTGTAGAACACCAGTGAGTGAGTACAGGGTTGTGAATAGCGCAGTGCAAGCACTACAAATGCTGGCACCTCTCTCCTGAGAGGACAGTCATCTCCTACTTTTAGTACTTATATAACTGTATTACTCTTCATTGCAGGATTTCTACCAAAATGACTTTTTCTCTTTGCCAGCTTTCCCTCCACGTTCATGATGGTTGAGAGGCAAGCACAGCGGCATAAACAGCTTAACTAGTTTTCTCCAGCTCCCAGCAGTATGGGCAGGAGTATTTTGAAGTAATGATAAGGGCACGCTGTGGTGGGAAGAGGAAACTCCTTGATGAGGCTGCAGTGAGCTATCTGCTCAGCTGGAAGAGGAAAGGATCTGTGCCCAGGCCTGCACATGTTTAAGATATTTAAAACTAACATGGGGGAGGGAAGCTGTTGCTGACAGACTTTCTAATGTGTGTTCCTGCCGCAAAGCTTTTCATGGGCATCCCTTGTGCCCAAAAATCAGTAAATTGGTCTTTATGAAGAGCTAAAGAGAGGAGATACTAGGTTTTCGCTATGGTTGAAAAAAGTTTCTTGTAATATCCTTCCTCTTAAGTGCAGAGATTAAGAATTGTTATGCTTCAGGTAAGATAGTCGTCCTGTAAACTGATATCAAAGTTACCAAAAAAACCTGAAAACCTGTGGTTTGGGGGTAAATGACAAGGAAGCTGAATATGTTGTTTCTAAGGTGAGAACCTATTCTGTTGCAGGAGAAAAGGTTTGGGTTGATTACTATCTCTTTGGAACAACTGTAGGAACAGGGTTAATGCTTACTCCTTTGTAGACCACCAGCTTACCTTATTAACCAGTGACATCTTGTCACAGATACTTATGGGTAAATAATCTGAGTACTTAGATTCAGAGTATGAATTAGTGTAAGAGTAAGGATTCCTGGTTTTCTTCTGCCTTTATCCCCAAATCAACCCTGACAGTGTGGCAAGCCACTAAGCCACCTGTTGTACAGACAAGGAAGCAAAACTTGCACATTGAAAAAGGTACAACAATGTTGAAACAGGCACACTGAGCTGTTGGTTCAGTGTTATGCCTTGAAAAGTAGGGTAGAAATGAATACCTCCCTGATCTTGGGATGAGGAAAAGAGAAATACAATGCTGTGGCTGAATTTGGGGAAGTGTATTGCTCAAACTGGCTAGGTCGTGGTATTGCTTCATCTCTCAAGGCCTGTTGCCAGCAATGGGCAGTAAAAGTTTACTCTAGGTTATTTTTTCAGTCCCGAATAATTTTGGGAAGTAATATCTTATGCAGCATGGTGGACAAATATCTTTGGTGCTCATAGCATCAGTATTAGGTACCAGTGATTCTGGCAGGCACTGCAGTGTCTGAATAATATGGACCATGTGCTTGGCATGGCACAAACAGTATCTGTTAAAAACATGCGTGACGGGGGTGCTTCTGACTAGTTTGAGTTGTTACACTGCAGTGGATCTGCATCTGTGCTGGACCTGTAGTGCTCAGAGTTGTGGTCTCGATCAGAACTCCATCGTACCTGATGCTGTACAAGCTCAGGATACAGTCCCAGCTCCAATCTGAATGTTTTCATGGTCAGCATATTTTGTTTGCTCCTTAAGCCACTGAGGCTGGAAAGGTTATTAAAAATTAAAGGCCATACCTATAGGGAGGATTTCAAGGGGCTGTTGTTGATTGCAGAGGGAGTCTGAAGTATTCATTCAGTTTTCCTTCTGTGACCTGATTTGACTCATTAAAATAACAGGAAGAAAAAAATCTGAAATGCATACTGGAATGGTAGAAAGATAACTTTCCTGTAAGAAAAGTTTCACCTTGTCAATATAACATGGGAATGTAAGGCTGGGTGTGTTGGCAAAAAGGAAGAACAGAGTGGATGTAGGAAGAAAGTAATAGGACTTCTCTCTTCTGGCAGCAGTGAGGTGTAGCTCGATGTGGTTGCCCATGGAACTACAAGAGCTTTGCCAGCAACAGAGATGCCTTCAGCAGTGCTTGTCAGGAAGGCAGTTCTAACTAACCAGGTGGAGAAAATGTACAGCTTTCAAGATATTCCGTCAAGGTTCAGTTGGAGTGGAGAGCAGCTGTTTGGGTTTGGTGTACAGTTTTGTAGTCCACAGTGTGTGACAAGTGCGTATGCTTTAAAGTGACACATCAAATAACTGTGACCTAAGTGCGGATCTGTCCTCTGAATAGTCTGCAGGGATCCCACTAAGAGTGCTCAGAGGGTGGTACAGATAAAGGGACCTTAAAATATGATCTTTTGCTGGGACCAGTATCTGTACTTGGGCTGCTTATCAATATGGTATGTAACTCTGGTTTTCCAATAACAAAGTAGATGGGACTGAATTTGGTTACACTGGTTACAGAGCCTACTCATGATTGGCAAGAAGAATAAGTAAGAAAATATTCTGTGGAGTTGAGACCTGATGGCCTTCTTGCTGCTAGTGATAGCAAATTAAGTTTGGGACTTCTTTGTACAATAGGTCAAAGGTCTCCAGAGGTAGAGTGACACATCAGCCAACAGATCAATGCTGCTTTACTTATATGATGGCAGCAATGGATTGTCAAAATCCTTAGCTGTCCCTGAAGTCCAATATACCATCAATTTGTAACAACAGTGTGGTGATTTGACTCTGGATAAATTCCTGTTGTCCAGCAAAACTCTTTTAAGGCCTTTCTTCCCCTCTCCCTCCCTTTTGCCTTCCAGAGGGGAGAGAAAAAAAACCAGCTAGGAATTTACAGCTAGAGATAACAACCAAAAAAGGAGCTTTGATTAATACNGGGGCCTCCCACAAGGTAACAGCTTCTTTCATGCCTCCCCCTGCTCTGACAGGGGGGTCTTTGCACCCCGATGGATCCCATGGGCTTCGAGGGGACAACTTGTAATCACCATGGTCATCACCACATATTCAGGGAATAATAGTTTTAAGTCCTCTCCCTGATCCATGGGGTCCCTCCCCCTCCTTCTCCTCCTGCACTGACCTTGATGTCTGCGTTGTGATGTTGTTAACCCATGGCTGCCAATTTTTAACTGCACAACAACTTCTTAATTATGTTTTCACGCAGGGATGTAACTTAATGGTTCAAAGGCAGAAAGTTTTCCTCAGAGCTGGCCCTCATTAGCTCTGCTCTGTAGGATGGAGGGAAACTTCCAGAGGCTTCCAACAGAAGCCAATCTTCCTCTTATAAAAAAAACCCAAACAACCTAATCAGAGAAACCCACGACAAACAGTTTGAAGACAGATTTAAATTGTTCTTCAGGAGTAAAGGACTAAATTATCCTTCTGACTGGATGGGGTTTTTTGTTTGGTTGGGGTTTTTTCATTATATGGTGTGGGTTGTACAGCTTATTGATTTCCTTGACTCGTGGAAATGCCCTGCATTAATGTGTATCAGTTTGTGCTGCTGTATGTGTATTCTCGGTGCAATAAAGACAAGACATTACCAGGTCATCAGCATATTTCACAGAAGCTGTGAACCTTGGTGTGACTTGAAAAGAGAACTAAGATTGAAACTGACTTTTGTCTTCCTTCAGTCTGATCCCCCTGCTGCCTTGTTTAGGTATGCTACCTGCGTACTTTTGCAAGTAACTCTGATCATTAAAGTGGCTTTTATAGTCACATCATACAGGTCACTGGAGTAAAAAATTATTTTTCTTATTTTGAATATGCATTTTGTAGAACTGACTATGCCATTTGTACAGGTGAAAAGTCATGGCGGTTGAACACCACAAAAGAGTCCAAGATGAACTTCTTCATGCCAGTCAGGAAGAAACTCAAAATAGTGTGTCTTTGCCTCTGGTTTCTGACTGTGTTTCTTAAATACTGTTCTGTAGGTAGAACAGAGGCATAGTTTTTCTGTGTGTTTTACAACGGAAATGCTGTGAGATTGCTGAAGATCAAGACCCGAGTTAGCTCTATGACTCTAGAAAGGGTATAGGCAACTTTAAATGTCTTGCTGTGCCTGAGCTTGTGGCATGGTAGGGCTTCACAGCTTTTAGTACCGCATGTAGTATGTGTATTTTAACAGTGTTGTTTGGGTACGCTAATCTGCTAGCTGGCAGGAAACTGCCTCCTTTGCTTCCAGGGTCTGTTAGCATGTTCACCCTTAAAACATAATGATATGAAGAATTTATGCAGTCCAGTGTTATTCTTCAGAACTCCTTGGTGCACCTGCAGTTTGCCAGTGAAAAGGCACTGACTGATCTGGCAGCGCAAGAGAGATATGAGAGAACAACCTTTATAAAACAGCAAACATCTTGAAAGCAAAACCCTAAGCTTTTGGACTTAGAAATTCAGAGAGGGGATGGAATTGTGTTCTGGAAACAGGGTGCCCCTTCATGAACAATTTGGGCTCTTTTTTGGGGCATGTATCATCTACTACAGTTTATTGTCAGAGTCCTTCAGGCTGGCTCAGATTCATTTGCCATAGCTGAAGCATGCTTTTTGGTCATTTTCTTGCTGTTCACATCTCCCTTCATCCCCCTCTTTGGTATCTTTCTGCTCAAAAGTTTGTGTGTTTGGGTTTTTTATTTGTTTTTGATTTTTGTTTTTAAACAGAATACGCTTATTTACAGGTAAATAATCTATAACAAAAGTTTGTGCTCTTCAGTTAAGGGCTGAAAGTTATTTCAGACTGTATATATATATATATATAGCCAGTTTCCAACAGCACTCATCCCTAGTCTAAGAGTGAAATCAAACCAGTTTATAGTATAGCAAATTGTACTAGTTTATGTTGGATTTTAGGCTTACAAATTGATCTTTGGGAATGCAGTTGTTCTTGGCAGGAACTTAATGTAAAGTAAATTGTTATACAAACAGATTCTTCCTCCAGACTTTGAGTCTTTTTTTCCCCTGATTTGGTATTTTCACTCAGGTTTCCCAACCACTGCAGAAAATAAAAGGTTACTACACTAACATATGTAAAGCTAATTGTCTCATTGCTTTTCCTTTGGTTGGACAGCAAGGTTACAAAACTGCTTCCAATGTAATGCATGAATAGCTTCTCTTGGAAAAAAAAAGTGTTTCTAGATCCATTTGTTTTTCCTTTCATATTTTTATTTTGGCTGAAAGAAAAATAAATGAAGGGAAGGAAGTAGAACACAGTGCATCACTTTGCTCTATAAAATGTTCTGAGTAGACAGATGCAGCTTTATTGAATAGAAGTGATGGAGCGCAACCTGCTCTTACAGTAGTGTTTCTGAATGTGGTACTTGTCCTCCAGATGACAAAATGTGAGAAGGTGCGTGGCTGGGTAGTATCCTTTTGTTTCTGTACAGGTTGCTGCTCTTTTTACCTTGAGGAAGCTAAAAGCCCTTGCCAGTTCCTTGTAACTGATATCCTTCTAGTTGCCTAAACACATCTTGTCACCAACCACGTCAAACATTCTGCCTTTAATGTTTTTGCTTACTGTGTTTCAAGATAATTAATTTTCAGAGCGTGCCGAGGATGTGTCTTGCTTTAATTTTTGCTTACTGACTGGTGTCTTAGCAATCAAATTCAAACACAAATCCAGTTGTGTGATGGACACAGAAAAATCTAAACCAAGTATTTGTTTTCCTACAATTCAGTGAAAGGAAATGGTTTCTCTTTCTGAAGAATATTACTTGTGTTTCCAGTGAATGCTTTTATGAAGCCAAGTCTGAATTAAATAAAACAATTGAGAAAATATTGTTTATAGTATTTGAAACCACTTCCCTTTGTGGCTAGTACTTTAAACAAAGACTATATTAGAAATAATAGTGTGTCACTGTGTCATTAGACTGAAAAAACACTAGAGCAAAGTGCCTTTACTGTAGAACAGTTTGTTGGCCAGAATCAATTATAATGACTATATTGATTTTTAGCTAACTGCCTATGAAATTTCAAAAGATTACAACTTTAATTGATATTGAATTGCATTGACTTGATTGATTTCCACGTCTGGTTTAAGTAGGTACTTACTGAGTGCTCAAACCTCTAGTGGTGTTCAGAACTGGGAGCGGGAGGAGGAGAGCAGAAGAGATTGTGTAATGTTGTCAAGCAGGACTGAACTCGGGAAGGAGAGATGCTATGGATAGAGAAGGGAAGATGATGTCTCTGTTATGTGCATGTTTAGGGTAGAAAATAGATGTGATGAGAGAACAGGAATGTGTATATTGCTTGGAAGTAAGTCTGAGCTGCAGAGGAACTCTTATTGTATGGTGCTCTGATACAGGGAAAGAAAGAGAATGAAGAAAGAGTAGCTTTAGACAGGGCTGAGTCGGGATGGGGATAGGGATTGTTACTTCTGTAAGGAATGGCACTGGGGCTGCATCCAGTTTGACCCATCCACTCCTTAGGGACAAGCTTTGAATTTACTATTAAAGACATGACAACCTAGTGTGGGGTTTTGGAGAGGTGTTTGTTTAGTGTAGCCCCAGGCATGTTCACACTGAGTGTTGAGCATCACTTCATTGCCTTTGCTCTTATTCCTCCTCCCATATTAATCTGGATGTGAGAACTTCCATATACCAGTGTCACTTCCAGTCAGAGGAGTATGTTACAGGTCTGTAATTCTGATTCTTGCCTCTTAGGATTTACGTTTTCAAAATGGCTTGACTCGTTAGTGCCACCTGTAGGGCGGCAAGAATATGGGTCTGCCTGGTTTGCTGTTACCTTGCTGTGCTGCAGTTGCCTCGTTTACCAGCTTCTGAGTGGGTATGGAGCCGGTATATAGTTGGCATTTCAGTATTGCCACACTTTGCAAGTGAATCCTAAACCTTTTTCCAAGGAGAGTTTGAGCCCTTCCTACATTGATTTCTAATTAGAACTTATTTATGGCTAAATCAATAATCAACTAATGACAATGTAAAGAGTGAAACCAAACTCTGTGGTTTTATTGAAAAGGCATTGCTGTATCAGAACTCTAGGGCATGCAAAGTATTTGCTGAGTTGTTGTGAGTCTGATTTATTGATTTGTTTTCTTCCTTATGTTCTGCTGATTCTGTAATTCTGTTAACTAGATGAGCATAAAGAATATACCATTAAGAAACAGGGCCTGGATGTACTGCATCAGTTTATCAAAGCAGATATTTTGATCTCAGTAGTATGAGATACCTACTGCTTTAAAGGAAGGCTGTGCTCATCTGTGACAGTTTTCTTCTGACCTCTATGCAATTACTGTATTCTGTGAAGCATGCAGCATAAGCATCAATGCTGTTAATAGCCATAAATAATTCCTCTTTCAAAAATTTCTATCTGATCCATGTTGTTGACTTGCAGATGAAGTTGCTAAGTATTTCTCTAACGAAATTATCTATTACAGTCACAACTAGAAACTAAGGAAATGGAAAGCTAAGACAGCATGAAGAATTAGTAACCATAGCAATCAACTGAGGCATGGTGCTCCATAAAACAAAACAACAACAAAAGCATTCTCTGATCATGAAAGCTTTAACTAGTGACTAAAAAAACAGTTACTAGGTGAACTGTACAAATAGCAGCGCAGGGTGTGTGGGGAAATACAAAGTAATGTACTTTGGATTATTACAGAGCAAGATGTTTGGTGGGTTTTGTGAGGTCTGTGCCAATATAAATGGTAGTTTTTCTGTTAAAAATACTAATTTCTTTTTATTGGGAGGGGTAAAGTAGCAGAGGGTGCATATGCACGGCAGGAAAGCTGGAAATTGATGGGACTTTCATGCTTAAGCTGGAGAGTGCCAAGGTACTTCAGTGTGGAGATGACTTAGGTGCTTATTGAAGTGTGGATTTTGGTATTATTAGACTAGTTGGTTAGGTTAATAGCCTAAGAAACGTTATAGAGTGATTAGTAAAAGCAAAATTTTGGTCTATTTGTTCTTTTAATAACATAGGTTGTAACATGAATGTGGAACAGAATCTGAACAGTCTAAACCAGATTACAGTGTGGTCATAGGTGTAAAATGTGGCCTGAGATCAGGCTGAGAAGTTTTGTTCAGCTAAATTCTTATAGGCCTCTGCAATAGAGATCCAGTTGTGACCAGTGAGTTTTCTTGCTGTGCACATAAAAAACTGGGCCCTTTGGGTCCTGGTGGTGACGGGGGCACGGGGAGGGGGACAGGTTGTTCTGGTACCTCTGTAACCACCTGTGAGAGGGTGCTGTGCTGCCAGAAGGGTTGGTAGTAAACCCTGAGGGTCTTGGCTGTGTGGTGGGAAGCTGTTCTTGGCATGTTTACTGGAATGATAATACCTTTCTGTGAGAGCTCAGACTACACTGAGCAAGCATAGAGACTAAGCCTGGGTACATCAAAGCCTAAGTGAATTAAGTCAATTCTCTGCTATGTTGGAGTGTTTTTTTTGGTTGTGTGTTTTTTGGTTTGGGATTTTTTTGTTTGTTTTGTTTTTTAAATTCTTTTGGCTATGTAAAAATAGCCAAAACTGAAGTGCTGGATTACTTAGGAGAATCAAGGGTTGCTGGTAAACTTGACTGATGTAGGACTAACACTGTATATGAGCTCAGGTTAAATTCAGAAAGGTATTTTAGTCAAAAATAAGGGAAGTGTAATTCTGAAAAAAACTATGATGCTGCAGCAACACTTCTCAGAACATTTCAACTTTTAAATTAAAGTGAAACTAAAAACAAAATAAAAACTTAATTTCTTATAGAAAATAGTTATAAATTGGAAGCTAATCTCTTTTGATTGAGGCACAAGACAAAACCTGTTATTCACAGTTCTGTTCAGAGAAGCAGAACTTATTTTAGCAGTGTAGAGAAGAGGAAAAAAAATTCTGCCTATCAGACAGGGGTTTCACTGAGTCTGAAACTTAAGACTAACAAAGTGATGCCATCATCTGCCTATGAAACTGGGAAGTTGTCAGGGGTCAAACAGAGTACCTATGGAGTGGTTACAGGAGAGGTGAGTGGATCCTTAAGCCAGAGTGAAAGGAATAAAATATATGAAACTATACAGTGGCGATGGTGTCACTGAGGCTTTTTTATAATAGAATGTGATACTATTCAGATCTGCCCTCTGCTGACAGAAGTGTTTAGTGTGTAGATGTGCTGATTTATATTTCTTTATAAAGTAGAGCATGATGGCCTGACTGCCAGCTCATGAATAAGGTTAGAGTAGGTTCTATCACAGACACTAATGTGATTTCCCTCACTGGATTACACTGAGGAGGCTCTCCAAAGATCTGACCTAAGTCTGTTGTCTGCCTCTCCTTATATTGTGGTTTGCTTCATGAAAGAAGAAATAGGATCAAGTTTAATGTATCAATTATGATTACTTAAATTATTTTTCTTACTATTGTGTTTTACAAACACCATGACTTGCACATTATTTTATTTTCTTTGGCATGTTTTCAATTTCATCACTGTGATGAGTCACCAAGAGCAGAAACCAGAATCGGGTGATAACATCAAGGCCATGTTTTTGTTGTCTGAACCCAAAAGAGGCAAAGCTAGACAGTACTCTCAGAGGCAGAGGGCTGCCCTTTGTTGTGACAGTCTGGATTAGCTATAGAGTATCAGGGATACCTGAATTAGAAGCTTGCCTGGCTTTTAGCTGCCGCAGGTTAGTGTTAGTATAAGACATCAGTGATGTAGATTTACTGGTACTGGCCTCTAAACTAATGCCTTGTTCCAAGTGGGCAATTATAAATTGTGATTTAAGTTAGCTGAATGTAGAAAATGGGAAAGAGCAGGATCATGTTAGCACTAATGAAGGAAAATGGCACGAAGTATTAACTATTATTATACTTCATAAATCCAAAGGAAGTAGAGGTGAAAAGACCTAGGAAGTCACCTAACCTATCCATTCTAGAGAACTGGCCTGCTATCTGCAATTATATAATCATTATTGGCTACTCCAGACTAGCTCTAAATGCCCCAAACTTTAGTACTCTTTGCTGCAGGCATATGGGAAGAGAAGAGCAAAAAAAAGGGGTGGTAGACTTCTATTTCTGAAACCTTTCCTCAGATGTACATGGTTTTTTTTCCTTTATTTCATTGTTTGTTTTAATTTTTTTTCCCCAGTGTCAGAAAGCCCTGAAGAGTGATATGACTTTAATCATTCTGGACAGCTGTTTTGTCTATATGTCTTTTGTCTTTGACACAGCTTTGACAATTCTCTTTTTGAGTCTTTTTCTGTGTTGTTTTTTTTTTTTCCTATGACAGCTGGTTTCACTGGCTAATCACCCCACAGTGGCAGTGTGTGGAGTGAGAATATTTTCTTGCTCTTCTCTTCCCCCCTCTGCCCCACACACACTTTTTGCACATCCTCATTGGGTAAATACACCTTTAAGAGAGAGCAGTATCATTCCAATGTAGAACTGGAAGGCAGTAATGATTTGCCACAAAGAAAGGTACTGTGACTGGAGGTATTGTGTTACTTTAGAAGGTTGCTGGAGTGAACAGTACCAAAAAGGTGGTTTGTCTTGCACTGGAGTATTGTGAACATGAATGTACACCCTGAAAAACAAGTACCTACTCTAAGAGGGAGCTTACGTGTAATGGTCTGCTCGTGTCTGAGAAGCAAGTGTGGAACAGTTATTTAGCTTCTCTGAGTGTTCTTATCCTTATTTCTTTGTTTTATTTACTCTGTAATTGCCTTTTCAGCCCGGTCAAGGAGTTTGGTGATGGGTGAACAGATTGGGCCTCCCTCCAGACCATCTTCTCCAAACCCTCAAGAACGTGTGCTGAAATGTGGTTGGCTAAAGAAACAAAGGAGCATTATGAAGAACTGGCAGCAGCGGTGGTTTGTGCTGCGTGGGGATCAACTCTTCTATTATAAAGATGAAGAAGAAACTAAACCTCAGGTATGACTAGAGAGCTGTAGGACTTAGTGGTTGTGGCTTCTGTTTAGATCACAGCCACTGCTTTGACAGCTCATTTCAGTTGCCTTCTATCCTTGCCAAAACCGTACATGCCTAAGAAGGTTCAAAGGCTTGTGACATTGCAGGGAGACTTCTCTACTACCAAAGAAGTCGTAGAGCTTGGGAAAAGGTTAGAAAGTATTTACTTACACACAAAAGCATGCTGGCCTCCAAATCTTAGTATGGTCATCTGTGAGACTGGGGTTTGACAGGAAGAGCTATGGAGTTCCAGATTACTGAGGCAGGAGTGATTAACCTTGCTTAGTTAGCTGGGACTCATTATCTCCCATTGTTCGCTGAGAGGTGAACTAATCCATTAATAATAATAACTAATAATAACTAATCCATTGATTGCTGAGAGGTGAACCAGCTGTGTGGGGCTGGCTTGTGTGTGTAGGTTTTGTTACATAGCATGTACGGCTTGGGAATGGGCTGTAATATGTGTTTGAGTGATGGGGGTGGGAGGAAGGAATGGTTACTGTGCTATGGGATAAAGCGTACAGAGGAGATACAGAATTTTTTATTCATCTTTTTCAAATGGCTGTAAAATATGCTTCCAGCTTTTGAGCTAGGGTCTTTCCTAGTTGCTGTAGTGGATTATGCTTATAATTCATGTAGTCATTGTTTTGACTGTCAGGCTTTAGCCAGAGTCATTGAACAGAGGGAACATAATTGAATAAGTCAGACAATGTCCCTGTACTGCTGCCTCCTGATGAGTCAGTACAGGCATTACAGTGACAGTCAGCCTGTGTAACATCATCACCATCCACATGCTCATTATAGATGATTATTAAGCTCCCTGATGCAGCTGTGTGCTTGACTGTCACACATAAATTTCACTGTAGAGCGAGGATGGAAATGTATGTTCCCCTGTGAGTCTGACATAAGTATGGTAGATGAATGAGGATGTTGGCTGCATCTTATATCTTGGAATCTCCTAATCAGGGATTTGGTCCATCATTAGGGACAGCCTGCTGTGTAAAGGCTAGAGAGACTTGAACTTGATGATGTAGCCTGGTTACTTAGGATGCTACAAGCAACAGCTGGAGTTTGCACTTTTAAGCCAAACACCTTATATTCATATGTAATGGATGTGAAGAGCTTGGGCACTTCTGAACTGTGTCATTAAACATGATGAGGAAGAAACTGCCTCAGCTGGTCATATTGTAAAGGGTTTCTTTAACCCTGGCCCCTTTGGGGTACAGGTTTGCCATAGATTAATCATTGTGGGATGCCATGTTTTCAGAATCACAGAATATTATTTTATATAGGACGACACAGGGCTGACTGTTTTTAGGAGTTGCAAACTAGGATTTGCATCTGACTTTAGCTAGGACTATATGCATCCCACATGTGGGATGTACTTTTGGAACTTACAGACAGCTATTACCTGGGTTTTTCTGGAGTGAAGGAGCAATGGCACAAGCATGCCTACACAGCTTTGGAAGACAACTGAGACCCTGGGAGATCTTTGTTACAGGCAACAGAGATACTTTCATCAGTTGATATTAACCCCTAATTTCCTTCATCCTGAAATGTATTTGTGCTTAATTTAAATCTTTGTTTTATGTATTAGGAATGGCCTGCGAACTTGTGTGCAAAAACTAAATCAATAGCTGCACTGAAATTCCCATTGATCTTCTGCCTACTTGATTATTTATAGATACTCTGAAAGAAGGTTTTGTTCTTATCATTTAGCTGATAAAGTCAAGTGAGATTTATGACATAATATTTCAAAAGATAAACATGAAATAAGATCTTTTTGTTTATGGATGTTGCATTGCCTATTTTTATGAAAGCCAGATTCTTAGAGGAAATTGTAGATATTCTTCCCTTGATAATAATGCTGAAAAGATGGAGCTGTAATCTAATGCCAGGAGAATCACACAGACTTTCTGGAGCAAAGAAGAATTACTCTGATCTCAAAGGATTGTGTAGTGTTGAAGGTGTATGCATTTGTGTGTCATATGACATAGTTGCAGTTGCATAGCCCACTCCATCAGAGTCCAAAGTTTAGAGGGTGGACTTGCTGTCATTGCTTTTCTTTAGTGTTTTCTCAGGTTGCCCCCATGAGGAAAGGGGGAAGGGCGGACTGACCTGCAAAGAGCTTTTGATGCTCTTACTGACTCTGTCAATATATGAGTGGGTTTTTAAAGTAGCTTTGGGTTCATTTCTATTCCCAGGATAGGAGATAGCATGCACCCTTCCCCAGTTTCCAGGGGAACAGAAACCACTGTGCAACTAATTCATTAACCTTTCTTTCAGTTTTGACGCAGCATGATAAAAGGCTTTAGTGCATCTGCAGTGGGTTTGAATTTTGCACTCTAGAAAACAGCAGAATTTTCTAGAATTTGTTCCAATCACTGGACTCCAAAGAGGTTGTATTTGGGGGTTTTTTTGTACCATTTGGAGTAACTTGAAATGCATGTGCATTTTTATCATATTGCCGTTCTGGTGTTTTCTGTTATCTTTGGAATGCCTTCAGCATGTCTTGTAATTTCAGTGGACCTCAAAGCAAACTGTAGGGCAATAGGATGGGGAGAGAAGGGTGCTGAAAGTTTATCTTGTTCAGTTGACTTATTTTACCTTAGTTTTAAAACTCTTGACCATCCTAGACAAACCTCTCAGTATGGACTTCCGTAAGTGCCCTCCTACATTGTGTCCATCCATACAGGAACTGGGCGTTGATACTGTTCTGCGACACCCCTAGGCAGCCTGTTAGGGATTAGTGTTGACTGTTCTAGTCAGTGAGCAGAAATGGCAACAGTTAACACATCTGGATTATTTTATGGAGAAGATTGCAAGGGTCATGAGTTGTCTTTTGTTAGTTAAAATTCTGGATTGTCTGTCTTATGAGATACTAATTGTATTACTCAGTTATATATGGATCTGGAAGCTGACAAATAGCATAACTGGGATTTGTTTTCATTACCAGTATTATGATGGTCCAGTGTGCCTTGGATTTGGTTGCTGTCACATTGATTGGTGAGAATGTAATTAGGGACGTTTACTAGAGAGATGTGTGGAAAAAAAATTACCAAACCACTTTCTTCATTTTCTGTTCAGTGAAAAAAGATACTTTGGACCCAGTTTCCATTCTATGGCAGTTCAGTGCAGGAGTAGGAACTGCTGATTACCCTATTCATGGCTTAACTCTTGAAAGTTCTCGTTCTTACTTCCTTTTGTCTCTTATTGTGTGTATGTGCTGAAGAATGTTAGCTGAAAACCCTTTGAAATGTTAAAAATTAAATGTTTGTTCCACTCATGTTTCTGGACAAGAGCTTCCTGGGATCCCTTTTTCAGCTTTTACATAGAGGAAGAGGATTTAGTTCACTTTGAAGATATTATGTTACCAACTATACAGCATTCTCTAACTGGAATACATTGTGTTAATTATGCTTGGGCTAAAAGTGGACATGAAGCTGAACACTAGTAGCATTTGAACTTGGGAAGTAAAGGGGCTCAGATTTCTTTCTAGGGAAACTACAGTCCTCTGGAATAAAAGGTAGTCCACTGCCTTGCATACCTGAATTAGCTGCTCTCCTCCAGTATCCCTCTGGGAACTTCTGTGTACTGAGAATCTCTGGAAAATGGTTCATTTTATTCAATTGCAGAAATAAAATTCACAAATGGAACTTGGTGGTTTGAAGTTTAATGCTGCAACCTGAAGTTAAAAGGTGAAGGAAGAGTAAATGTTTTTTGTAAGGGAAAATTAGTTATGGAAACCAAGGAAAACCACCTTGCCATGCTTAGAGTATTGTTATTCCAGAGGAAAGAGCATTTGACCAAGAGTGTCCAATGAGGAAAAAAGAACAGGAGAAGCAGCTGCATGACCAGCTCAATCTTTTCTTGCTCAGAACTGTGGAAAGGAGTTGGGCTCAGGGGAGGGAGTGGGAGTTAAATTTGCTATATATTGCATTATCTTTTCCTTACTTTTTTGGTGGCCTTTCCCTTTGCACTAATGTTTCTGTCTCTTACAGGGTTTGATACTACTGCAAGGCAATCAGGTGAATGAGCTGCCACCTAATCCTGATGAACCAGGGAAACATCTCTTTGAAATTACTCCAGGTATGCCAGGATTTCTTTGTACTTTCAATGTAACATCACCTCATTCCCATCAGTTGTCATTAATGATAATTGAATTGTATTGATCACTTCACTCCTAAGTGTCCTGATACACTAGCCAGATTATCTAGTGAAGCTGAGAAATGGGATTTGACAGATTACGTGGTGTTTGTTTTGGATAAAAGCACTGCTTTGGTACCTCATTTTCATTTCACAGTAGTTGAGATGCATAATCCTCCTAGATTTTTCTGTCTGGGCTCCTTGCTTGGAGGTCTGTGTGGTCTCAAGCTGATTTATCTTTCCGGTTGCTATGGGAGAAACTAACACAGAACACAGCACAGAATTTATAGAAAAGGGGCATGCAGTATCTGGATTTAATTTCTTTCATATGTAGTAGCTCCCCATTAGGGGAGGAGGTGGAGGTAGAGAAGACTGTTTAAAAACATTTCTCTTTCAGATGGAAGGTTTAAGAGAATAGATGACCTGCCATGGAAGAGAGGTTGAAATCTTGTTTGGTAGAAAATCCAGTGATCTGTTCAATGTAGTGTTAACGTAAAACTTTTGCAATCATTTTAGCTCCCATGTAAATGCTTCCTCTGGACAGGATTGGTACCTCCAGGATATATTTAAAGTTATGCTCCCTGTTGCAATATAGGACCAATTGTATTCACTTTATTCAGTTCTAATTGTATTTGGGAGAGGGCTGTCCCTGTACTTGGATTTGAATGCACACCTGGAGATAGTTTCAGGTGGCAGGATCTGCAGAGGGAAAAAGAACACCTGTTGCATGACTAGCAGTGTTAGAGCAGAGGAGTGAGAAATCTGGGGAAGGACTGAGCCAGTTCATCTGTCTGCCAATACCTGAAGACTGAGTTCCTGGAAACAAAGAGGGAGACAATTGTGACTGTGTTAAAAATTGTGTGTGTGCACTGACTCAGTCATTCTTTTACTTCATGGCCGGCTTCTCTCTGTCTGCTCACCCACAATGATGTTCATGTCAATAGGGTACATAAAAGTAATTACATTAGGCTGCCGCATTTTTTTAATGGAAGAGACAACACAGGGAACACTTGTCCCTGCGTTTGAGTGTTAGTCCCCAGTTAGGCTGGCTTAAAGTGTGTGCATTGCGCACCTTTCTTGACACAGTATCAGGCAGAGCAAGAACAGGCAGTGCTGTAAGGTCTTCAATTACATAAGCAGACACTGTTTTGCCATGACTTAGAGCATCCTGTTTGACACACAGGAAGCTACTTGGGGAGAAGAGCTTTTATTTTTTTATTCTTCTCCTAATCACTGCATATGCTGTTAATGCCTTTTTTCCCTTTACACTGCACCATGCCCTCATAGGCAGGGCTCCACAAATAGCAGGGTCTTGAGCTCACAGTGTTGTTTCTGTGGGGCATCTCCAAGGAAATTGCATTCATTGTCTGTCTGAGCGTGACATATTTGTGCTGCTTTTCAAAGGCTGCGCACCGTAACTGCTGTGGAAGAACTGTGGATCTGCAATATGACAGGACTTCGGTAGTTGTTGATTGTGAATGATCCCATGTGTTGTGGCAGTGATCTGAAATAATTAACTGAGCCACAGACTAGCTTGATCAAGTTTCCTGCAGGTTTGAATTTCCTCTAATTCTGGATGGGGAAATAGTCAATCTGCATGTCTTGCTCAACCTGTCAGGTTATATTACTGTAGGCTGCAAAAGAATAGTCCTAAACAGCAGGTAGCTGTTGCTTCAGTGGACTTGGTAAAGCAGTGCCATGTGGCTACTTGATAGAGGCTATCCAGAAGGGTGGCAAAAAATGCCCCTTTCAGCATAGCTGTGAATTCCAGGATATTTGTGTTTAGCTTGTGGTTTGACGTGTTATTTTCTGTGTTCCCTGGAAAAACGACTCAGTGCACCACTGACTTGTCTGCAAAATTAAGATGTTTTCCCTAAGTTGTGGAGCTAAATCCACTCATATTTGTAGCAAGCTTAGTTGCTACGTGGATAGCAAGTATTGAAAAATACTGTAAATAGCCAGTCAATACAGAATGTGATAGGCACTGATGTCACTGGAGAATGTGGCCTGAAGCGTTCCCTATTTTCTTCACAGTACATTTATTCTGTGCTGATTTTGGCATAAATGCCCTTTCTTTTTAGCACGTGTTCTGAAATGACCGCATGGTTGCCAGCCTGCAGAACACCCACATAGTGAACAACTCTCAAATGGATGCCAGATAGGAAGGGGAGCACAAATGATGTTGCAGGATCCAAATCTTTATTTTTCATCACTTCACATATCCCTGTGTTGTATGTATTGCCATGATCATACATCTGCCTAATTGTGCTTAAGTTCTCCTACTGTGATCTAGGACTCTACAGTTTTTATAGGGATTATGAGATTTTTCAAGTTGTCTTAACTAAGCTGGAGATTTTGTGAATATAGGTACCTTTGATACCTGTAAATATAGATATGGGATTTTACTGTTCTAGTAAGCAAAACTAAGAACAGAGTGTGGCATTCCTAAAATGTTCCTATAGCTGATACCAGCCTATCTCTGGCAAAGAGGAGAGAGAAATTTCCAAAGATTTCTAAATTTCTGAAGTCTGTGGTACCAGTTATCTCCAAAAATCTATTTTGTGATCAATATTTAAGGCTCTCAGCATCCTTGTTGTGGAACTGTTGCTGGGATCTTCCCACCTTTTCTCTGATGCAGGCTCTGTAAAGCTTGACTATGGGAGCTATTCTACTCCCTGCACTCTGAGGGAATAACAGCATGTCCTGTGCTGTAACAGAGCATGTATTGATTTTCTGCTGAGTAACAAGAACTAATGATGGGCATTGTGTATTATTCATGTTTCATCAAGTTCATTTTTAAGCTGTGTAGAGCAGCTGGGAGAAGGGTTAACTAGGGACATGAGACTGCATAACAGTTCTATAGTCAAACCAGTGTTAGATCTGGTGACCTGACTTCCTGAAGCATGTTCTCTATCCTTTTTTGAGGGGAAAGTGTAAATTCCTTGCCTTTTTTAAATCCATGCATGCTTTCCTCTGTCATAGCTAGAAGTTCAAAGTGGCATGGCAGAGTAAACTGTGGCCTCAAGTTGCTCTCATACTCCAGTGCACATTAGCAGGTAAGGGGATGTTTGTGTAGAATTATCAGGGTAGTATGAGGTCATGTGAATAGTTTTAACCATTTGGGGTAATCATCCCACAGCAGCTGGTATTTATGGATAGAAATGACATTGCTTGGCAGAGGAGTCTAAATCTGGCAACAGAAACAGCAGCTGACTGATTCCTAGGGACAACAAAGCAACCTAATGTTAGTCTGGAGTTACAGTGCACTTCAGAGTGGTGTAAGACATTGTGTAAAAGCCACAGGGATTAATCTCTGAGAATGTCTTAAGGGCTATTGATGACTTAGATGCTCCTGAAGTCTCACATCTTAAGAAAACGAAGTTTTGAATGTTCAATGGCAAATGGTCTGACTAATTTTATTCTCTAGTCTTTGTAGCACTGTGAGATACTCAAGTTTCTGTGCAGTCAGAGATAATTCCCTGATACAGTGAGATTTTCAGAGTCAAGAAAGGAAGTGGTGAAAAGGTTCAGAAGTTAGGAGGTGAAAAGCATTGTCTTTTGATAAGTATGGCAAAGTTTGCTACTAACTGATTGGAGAACAGCTTTTCTTTGTAGAAAATTAGGGGACTTTTGAGAAGATTCTTCTACTTCAGAATGAATTTGATTGATCTTTTCCTTGAGAGTAAGAGACAGGAGATAGCAACACGAACAAGAAATTTTCTGTGGCTTACCTCTTTGACTAACATCCTCACCTGTGGTGCAAGAAACTCAAGTTTGTTTCACTGGATTTAGACCAGGAACTTGATTTTGTCACCTATGTACCAGCCAAGTGCCCTCAGTGACTACTGTTTTGTTGGGGGATTAGTTTTGGATTGTTGTTTTTTAGGTTTTTTTTCTGGGGAATATGTTTTTGTTTCATTTTTACTGTGAAATCACTGTAGAGTAATGCTCTTGTCCAAAGAAAACATGCCCTTTTCTTTTTCAGCAAACTGGTATGTTATAGTTGAAAGCTGTGTGAGAAATTCCTGACCAAAACTTTCGGTATACATCTTGGTGTCTCATTATCACTGATGATAGTTTCTGTTTCTTACCACAATGCTTTCTGCCAGGGTGAACAATGACAGCTCTTAGCTGAGACTTTCTGTGAGAATAAGAATGCAGTTTTGTAAAGATTAATTTTATTTCACTGGAAACTGCTGCTGAAGGGCTTGATCTTGCTGTCTTCCGTTCCTCTTGGCTTCTTTCAAATATCTATTCATATCTCTCACTTCGGCTCTTATTACTGTAAAAAGTTTTCAGACCGGCTGGACTTCATGTTGATCCAACTAAGCCTGATGAAAACTGATTGCTTTTTGTGCTCCGAGTTACACCACAAGCCCTCTCTTTAGTGAGACAGTTCAATCCTCATCATGATTATTATCTTGGTCTTTTTGCAGATTCAGCCAGAGCAAGGATAATTGCCTTCACATGTAGAAGGTTATTTTTTCAAAACTTTACAAGTCAGATCTCTATGCTCTTCAGTTAGTTGGATTGAGCTCACTGTAAGCAACTTGACCTATAAAAAGGACCTGCATTTAACCTGACTCTTTAAAAGGCAGAACAGGGATTGCGTTATGCCACAAGTTAGGCTGGTGCAAGCTAAAATGTCTCATCCAGGGACTTTATACAGGGTTTATGTAGAAGCTGCTTCACTGCCTTGGTTGTGCTATGTAACAAGAAGGAAATCAAGAAACACAGAATCAGGGGGTGGGAGTCCTAACTCTGGCAGGGACAATAATTGTCGTAATTGTTCTGTAGGGGTCTGTTATTGTTGTTGGTAGTGTCTTAGAGAGACATTGTAGTGCCAGCTTGTTTGTCTTGTGCCAGTAGGTTGAATGATGCCTGTAAAACAGTCTGCTCTGTGGTACACTTCCGTGTCTCAGGTGATTGACACCAATTAAGTTATTTTTGTGGCCTTTTTATCTCAGTTCCTGTTGAGACAGTGTGTAATTAAAATACCTGGAGGGCAAATTAGAAATTCATACATTAAAAATCATTCCATGTTCTCTATTATTCAATGCAAATTGTCATTCTAACTAACAGCAGGAAACAGTTTGCCGCTGGTAATTAAGTTTTCTTCTGAAGTCTGCAGCTGAAAACTGACTGTGCATATCTGAATATATGATGATGTTGATATTTGAGAGTTTTATGTAGATTTCTGTGAATTGGCACTCAGCATATTGACTAGGGAAATGGCAGTGAAATAAAGTAGTTCTGCATCCTACTAGAAAGATTAAAACAATGTAGTTACAACAGTGCACTGTGAAAAAAACTTAGCAAGGGAGAGCTGTGGGCACTACAGTGTCCATGGCATTGCATTGACCTGGACAAGCATTGGTGATATTGGTTATGCAGTGGAGGACCCTGTCTGATCTATGTTTAGTATTTGTAGGTGTCTGGAGTGCAGATGAGGGCATGCAATTATCTGTATGTCACTAAAATAGATAACTGTCTTTTGGAACATAAGATAGATTTTTCCATTTACTAAGGACGGAGAAACATTGAGCGTCTTTTCTAAGCTGTCTTTCCAGAGGAGTGCCCAGAATGATAAAATGGTATGCCTTCTTTGCAGTCACAATCTATAAAATGTTGTTCATTATTGCCTTATAGCCTGGGTTAAAGACCTTTAGGGTAATAATGTCCTAGCACAAAGATAGTGACAGGTCCATCTGTTTGTCTTTTGCCAGCTGCAGAGTCTGTTTTTAGGTTCAAATGCAGTTTGAGTCCCCCTGAAAGTGTGTATCTGCACTTCTCTGCCTGAAAATGGTTGGTGTGTTCCTCTATGTTCTGCTTGCTCCTTCTCTCTTGAGCACTAGATGGTGCTGGTTCTTTCCAGCTTCTGCTTGGACACTTGCTGCTGGTTATGGCACGTCTTGAATCACTGGAGTGTGAGTTTGTCCTCTCAGAGGAAATTTCTTGTTCATTATTGTCTCCTCAGGAGAAATCAGAAAGCAAAGGTTCCCTAACACTGTTATTATCCAGCCCCTAAAGCCAATACTGTGCTCTGTAGACAGAAAGTGGTATTGTATGCATTTCTGCACATTTGCCCTGCCAGATATCCACAAGATACAGCTGCTGTCACAGATGCCAAAATCAACAGTCTTTGAAAATATTGAAGTTCAAATTGCCTATTTAAATCCTGTTTTCATCTTAGAATTATTTGCTGTGGAAGAGAAACCATGTGATGTACAGACACATACAGTAACGACTGTGTGGGGAAACCACTTGAACCTAGGTCTCCATTGTTTCAGGTTAACATACTGACGCAGGAGTTATTGGGAATTTAGTGGCATCTACCTGACTGTTCTACCCTTCCCCCATTCTGCACTTCATAAACTTATTTTTCAAAATACATATTTTCAGATTTTTCCAATTTTAAAGAATTTATGTTTGCCAAAAGATACTGTTTCAGTAACCTCAGGGCTACTCCTTTCCTAATTCTACTGGAATTCTTTTATCCAACTGAAAAAAAAGAAGCTTTTGTGGCCTGTCCAGACTTTAATTTAACATCAGCAGAAGTATCAATTAGCTGCCGTTATTTCTAGGCTTGTTTTACAAATGGATTCTAACTGAACAACTGCTGTTTGAATAAGTTAATGGAGACCATCATTTCCCTTATGCAGGTACTAGGCACTAACAATTGAAATCTTCTGCAAACAAGGCATCTCTGCTTACTGATTTCTGAATCTCTAGTTTGCCTGAATGCTTGACTGTACCATATCACTGAATTCTTCTGAAAAGAGAACGTGAAAAAAAAAGGACTGAACTCTGCTCTCAATTAATGTAATGATACTGATTTCGACAGTGTTGTGTTCAATCCAATGGTGTATCCCTACAGCTTGACCAATGCATTTCTGCATACTTATGATGATGACTCATTGCAGGTGAAGGTCTTCAGACTGCATCCAGGCTTCTGTACAAAAAGGTTATTAGGCTCCTCTTTTCCCCTGAGGGCTGTGAGCTGTCTCTGATAGTTAAGGATGTTTTGGCTTACCTTACCTTATCAACTTAAAACATCTTGAAGGGCATCAGGAGGCACCTGCAGTCTGTAAATTGCTGTTTGCTTTGGTTTTTTTGTTTTTTTTTTCCCCTAGCATATGCAATGCCCAAGGCTTATGTTTGCATTTGGCAAGCAATGATCTTGCTTGGTGAAATAAACAAGATCCTGCTTTTGTTTTGTTCTGAATGTTTGATCTACTCCAAGTTATACTGTCTCCATGCCTCAGTGCTCTGGGGCCCTGGGCAGCTGAAAGTAGGACTGGAAATGGGCTGTGACAGCATACATGTGTTCTCCTGTCCTGGAATTTCCATTACAGGAGAAGTTCTGCATCTGATCCTTGATCAGTAGCATCTAGCTGTCTTTAATGCACGTGCTGACTTTGAACAAGAATGATGGTTTTTTTACAACTTCAATTGCAATAGCATAAGGTCTGCTGGGAAAGGAGCATGAGGCTTAAAGAGTTTCATGAATAGGGCTTTCTGCTAGTGCAGATCATTAAAACATAACCTCTGACTGTTCTTGAATAGTTCTCCTTAACCCATTGTATTCCTGAAAGACAAATACAGCATAGCATTTTGTGTAGGCTGCCATTTGGGTATAGAAATATGGCTTTGTAGCATGCTGCTGCTGGAATGTACAAGGCACCATTTGATCCCCTCAGGTTGGCTTTTTAGTGCAAATCAGGTAAGATTTGGAATACTTCGTGCTGAGACCTTCCAGAGTGAGCTCTGTTATTGAATATTCTGCCTTGAGAATAATGTATTGAGTCCTAAGGTGCGTGTAGTTAGTAGAAGAGTTTTAAGTTATTTCAGTGCAAGAACAGCTTTGTTCCATAAAGATATGCTTATCAAACTGTTAACATGATTGGTTATGTAGTCTCATCTCTATTTCATGCTAGTTTGTCAAAAATCAAATTTTCAGTACCGTCTTGCAGCTTGTGTGCTCTGGTGCTGCTGTTATGGGTTAAGCTTTATTCAGCTACAGCTGTGTTCCTATTTGCAATAACGGTGAATTCTCCACAAGATTTATGCCATGTCTGGGATCCCTGGGGCTAGTAAAGTACTCTAGTCAGTTAGTATGGTGAAGTAAAATAAAATAAGATACATGATATATGGCAGTGTACTAGTTCACAGCACACACTAAATTCTAGCAGTAGTGAAGTAAGTAGTAGAAATCAGTATTAGCATGAAGAAAGCAAAATATCAAGCTAAAAGTAAGTTTACTGCCTAGGTGCTTGCTCTGCAAATATTTTGCCAGCTTAATAATCTTACTGAGGCAAGCTGACCTCCTAAATCATGTGGGATTGGCCCTTGATTTGAAGTTCATATTCTTTACCTTATGTGTCCCTATAATACCTACAGACCAAGCAACCTGCCTAGTGGAGGAGGGAAAGCCTATGGATGTAGTCAACCTGGACTTCAGTAAAACCTTTGACAGTTTCTCCCGCACCATTCTCCTGGAAAACCTGGCAGCCCAGGGCTTGGACAGGTGCACTCTTTGCTGGGTTAAAAACTGGCTGGCTGGCCAGGCCCAGAAAGTGGTAGGGAATGGTGCTGCATACGGCTGGTGGCTGGTCACTGGTTGGGTTCCCCAGGGCTCAGTTTTGAGAGCCAGTCCTTTTATGCCAGTTTTATGCCTTTGTCAATGATCTGGACAAGGGGATCAAGTGCACCCTCAGTATGTTTGCAGATGACATGCACTAAATTGGGTGGCAGTGTTGATCAGCTGGAGCATGGGAAGGCTCTGCAGAAGACCTGGAGAGATTGGATCAATGGGCGGAGACCAACAGGATGAGATTCCACAAGGCCAAGTCCTGCCCTTGGGTCGCAGCAACCCTGTGCAGCCCTAGAGCCTGTGGAAAGAGTGGCTGCAAAGCTGATAATGTGCTGATCCAGCATGTAAAGGAAAAAATTTGGGAAACTATCTGGGATGTTTATGCATAGTGCACTCATGCCAGTTGAAAGTGGCAGCTGGCCCACTGTCAAACACCTGTGAAGGAAGGATTCACAGGCTAAATCCCCTCTGTGTTTGTCTGAAATGCTTTAGGGATAACTAGTGTGCTATCAGTGAAAACCAGCTTGCCCTGGGATTTCTGAACTTCATAGAGAGGAGGAGGAAATATGACAAAGATGTATTGCCTATGGCATAACTTAAGACTTAACTCTGTTAAATAAGTCATTGTGCTGTAGCTTTCTTTAGTCTGCTACATTGAGTATTTCTGAAGTACTGATTAGACATGGCAAGTGGGATGTTGAAGTGATTTATATGCTTCTTTTTAAGGATGTTCTGATTATCCTGTGTACATCTATCTACTTAATGTTACCCCTGCTTAGGGTCCTGTCTGCTTGGTTGCTCACAAAATGTTTGCCTGACCCATAAAGATTTTTTCTGTGTTATATGTGAACTTAGACTAGGTCATCTTGCAGGTCACTCTTGGTCTTGACGTTTTTGAATAAAATTTTATAAATACAAGTTACCACAGGGGAAATAAATTGGTCTGATGCCTGAATTGTTGAAAATTTAGACTCTGAAGAACTAGTATATCATGAAAAATGGTATAAAACAAGCAGAGCAGTTTAATTTCCATGTTGTAACCAAGAGAAGTACTGACACTAATCACATTAAAAAAATGAACCACATGTGATTTTATTCAGTTTGTCTTCAGAGTATTACTTAGGAATTAATTTTGTGTTTGAAAATAAATTATAAGAGTACTGTCTTTTCTGATCAATTGTTCAAAGAAATTTGTTAATTAAAGGATGGAGGTGGAATCTTTGGCATGTCCAGATACAGTATTTTTTTTGTAATACAAGCTCTTCTGACAGGTGGGATCCTGTAGGTGGTTGGATATTGGACTTACATGCATTTCAGGACAATGGGAGCAATTTCTTCTTCTTGGTAGCTTTATGCTCTATAGAGAACTTAGTTCCACTGAATTCATGTAACTTGAGTGGAGTCTGTTGATGTGGTTAAACCTTTTTGGCTCAAAGAGAGGTGTCATGACAGTTTTAATTGAAACCTAGTTGCTAACCAGCATGTATTTTACTTTTCTGTTGCTAGGGGTGGAGGATGTTTGTTATTGTTTTGCGTTTTTGTTTGTTTGTTTGTTTTTGGTCCTTGGGGTTTTTTTCTGGGAATAGTTTTAACTCCTCATGCTAGCTGTCCAGGTATAGTTTCACTGTAGGGAGTGCATAAGTGCTTAGTACACTTATGGCAGTGTGACTAATCTGTGTTGCATTTAATGGCATTGCAACAATTTTAGAGAATAAAGTTCATTATAAGCGTCACAGTGTCTCTACAGTATCCATCACAGGGGCTCTGCTCAGGGTACTGTTGTCTAAAGGCAGTGAGGCAGCTGGGATCAGGACTGTGAGTTGTTTAGTGTAACACATTCTGATGAGCTTAATCTTCCTAACTTTCTTCAAGCACTCTTAAATGAATGTAATTTCTTCCATTAGGAAGCCAGAGTTCAGGCCATTCATAATTGTAGAGCTTTTTCTTTTAACAGACTCTAAATGTTAACTTGCTCCAAGTTTGTGTCTTCTGTCTCTGTTCTAGTAGGTTCACAGGCTAGTGCACGCACATTCTTTTGAAGTCTGTCTTTGAATCTCAACCAGAGACCATTGCTCATCTACGTGAAGTCCACTTAAAAAGATGTTGATATCCCTGCTTCCATGTGGTATCAAAGATGGTACGTGTAATCTTGGACTCACGAAGCATTGTTATTTGTTCTAGGGTTTGCTTTTAAACACCAACTGTCAGATAGTAATGAAAACTTGGGGGAAGGGGCAGGAGGAATTTGAGATAAAAAAAGAAGAGATCTGTGAAGTCAAAAGTATACTGTGTTAAAAGGGAGTGTCTGTAAGGCAATGAAGAAAGACTGTTAGAACCAACCATATATTATTTGTATTGAAGAATAATTGTACAAACTGTGGTGCTTCCCTGGATTTGAGGTTGTGGATTTTAATATGAGGATTAATCAGTACACTGCCAGGTGTGAACTTGAGAGATAAAGAGCCTTGACTACATTAGGAATGCTGTCCCAGTATAATTGTCAAAAGAAAGCCTAGTATAAAACTAACATAAAACTAGTATGCTCGTTATACTGGCATACTAGTGTAACGAGGAGAAAGATGACTTTTATTAACACAGATAGAAGTGTCTACATAGATGAGTGTGGTCTGAGAATCCTTCTGCTCCACAGTGGCCATCAAGGCTCTGATTTTATAGCATGTGGTTTGTATATCAATCAGAGTCAAAACAATGCCTTCTGGAGGCGTCAGCAGAAGATATTTTCCAGACTAAATTTTCTTTCATTTTGAAGAGATAGGCCAGGGTTCAGCAACTTTTTTCTGTCCCTGTGTCCTTACAGGTCTCAGACATGGATCATAAGTGTCATGTGTTGCTGATACTGAAGAATGTGAAAGGAGATATCCTATCTTTGGTTAGCTCTGTGACCCAAACACATCACAGCTGAGCATAGAGGAAGTTAGTACAAATGGAAATATAATGCTTATGATTGTGCTGGGTAAGAGAAATATTGTCAGCTTAGCCCTTGTTCTGAAGTATATGGAGATCTGCGGAAGGTATCATAATTATGGCTGTGAATCTGTAGGGTGACACTTACTAAAGGGAATACATAGGGATTGGGGAGGACAGTGAGAAGGAATTCAGTGTCCTCCCTTAGCAGTGCTTTGAGGTCACAGCTGTTTCCTCTTGGAAGCACAGCTTTGCCTTCAGTTGTAATGACATCATCATCACAGGGTTCTGCTTTGGTCTCTGTAACTTTGATAAAAATATGATTAAACTATCCTTAAGGAGTTATTCCTTAACTGCCTCCAGCAGTTAAGGCATCTAAGCAAGGCATCCCAGGCTGTAATGCCTGCAAAGTGAAAACCTAGGCATATACTCCCTAGCACAGTGTGGCTAAAGCTGTATTGGAATTTACAACCAAACTTTCTTTATTTGTTGATGCTTGCACCTAAAGTTCTTCTGGTTTGAATTTGTGTGGGAAGCTGTGAACTTTCCTCATACAATAGATGGTCCATCAGAATTTGTGGGATTCCTTTTTCACTTCACAGGTACTTTAGGCTACACAGTCATTATTTGAAGGGAAGCAACAAAGAAGGTGGACACCTGGGCATCTCTTAAAATATGGCCAGTGCTGTGAAAAAAATGTCAAAATGCCTGTGCAAATTGTCGTAGAAGTGTCAGATGGTATGACTGATCTTGTCTTGGAATTACAGTGATTGGAGGGAGAAGGAGAGGTAATCACAGGATGACAGAATATTCTGAGTTCAGTCCAACTCTTTAAGTGAATGGCACCCACAGGAATCAAACCCACAGCCTTGGCATTATAAGCATCATGCTCTAACCAACTGAGCTAGTGGACTTAGGGAAATCAGAAGAACATTTATAAACTGAGTATCTTCTGACTCTTTCTGAACTGGAAATTCTTTAGTAGGACACAGTCATGTGTTTTGAAATGTTATTCCTGACAGAACCAGATGATGTTTGATACTTTTTTCTTTTTAAATTCATGAGTCTTTTCCTAATGGAATTATGCCCTATTATGAGCCTAGCCTGGCCAATGAGAGTGCACTGTTATATCACTTGGGAAATGCAACAATACAAAATGCCTACTTTCATGCTGTACCCACCTCTCGTAGAGTCTGGTATCTACATTCAACTCATGTTTTCTCTGTCATGTTTTCTGTGAAGAATAGATAAACTGTAAATTGGTCCTTTAAACCATGAAGGTCTGATTCTTCTCTTGGCAGGTTATTTTTCAGAGTCTTAGCAGCCCAGAGAATCGGAGCTTTTAAAAACATTTCCTTTGCAGTTTGTATTAAACATACTAGAAGTGTGTATTTGGAGGATTGGGATTTTGAGGGCAGGGGATGATGGAGACTGGGGCTTGAAAGGGGAGGATGGTTTACATTTCTCTGCTCTCACAGGAAAAGAAGCCTTAGGGGAGGTAGCATGTCACCATTAATAAATAGTAGTATGGAAAACTTACTTTCTAGCTTTAGGGTCTTGTAAGAGAGATAATAGGTCCTTAAGTAAGTTTTCTAATGTACTCTTCTACCTGTTATTACATTGCCAAAATAGTATTTTTTTTTTCTTCTGAGTCCAATGTCTTTTAGGAATTCTGTGGAGAGTTACAGGGTGTTCCCACTGTGGCCTGGCAAGCCACTTCTACTTGAGCTTCACCATGTATTTTAAAAATCATAGGAATAATCCATGTTGAATCTGACTTCTCAGAAAAAGTAAACTTTTCATTTTAGGAAGACTCTTAACATGTGAAGAGGAAGTCTGTAGTTTTGCTTGACTTGTAAATTTTTTGATTGATATGGAGAAGCTCATAGTAAAAATAATTTTGCAGATCAGATGAAACAAGCTTATATTGGCCAAATTTGAAAATTTTTGCACATTCTTCTGAATTTTAAATGTGGGTGTTGGTATAAATCGTGAACTTTCCACAGGTGCATCTGTTTCTGGCTGGCTCAGATCCATTCTCTATGTAGTCCAATTCACCTGTTTAGTAGTAATGATTCAAGGTGGTGTCAACATTTGTGTTCAGACCAGTTTGTGCCTTTTGGGGAGGAGGGAGTGGTGAGAAAAGACTTCATAGTCCTTGCCTTGAGTCTAAAAGTCTTTGAAAATGAATGTTTGCACCGCTCTAGAGATGCAACTCTTGACACACTTGAGAATAATAAAAATCATTTGTCTCCTAGTAAAGAATGATAAAAAATACCTTCAGCCACCAGTGATCTGTCACATCTGGATTTGAACTAGAATAACATATTCCTCTGGCATCCTGAAATTTTTTTTAAATTTAGTTGTTTGTTTTTTTCCCTCTGGAATATAAGTGGTTGGCTTAACTAAAACTAAAATCTTTACCTCTGGTTTCTAAATGGCTTAACTAAAACTAAAATCTTTACCTCTGGTTTCTAAATCCTTAGCTTGGTCCAGAAACAGGAAAGTTCATTATTCAGACAGCAGCATTTAGCAGCCAGCTTTCCTTTTGAGTGGCAGCGAATGCATTATTTTATTTCTTAAGAAATGGGAGGGAATGTAAACTTTATATCAAGAATGGTGATTGTGAAGCTGAAAGCTATGGCTGGAGAAAACTTAAATATTCACATTTCAGTAACTTCTAGGTAGTGTGGGGGTTTTGCTGAGGTGTAGCATCTAGGAACTTTCTCCATGAAGCTGACTTGTCTGCTGGGCTAGAACAGCTGAGAAGCAGGGTGCCCTCTCTTAATGTTTTATCTACCACTGATCTGACAGTGCCATTAGCAAATGCTGTACATTTTCTAGAACTTGGAAAACTTAGCCGTGCTGGGAGCTATCCAGAGTTTGCTTCAAAATGAGATGTAGGAGTGCTGCCAGAAGAGTGTCCAGACCCTCAAGCAGATGGTTTATATGCCTCTTCTCTGAGATCAGATCACCCTCCAGCCAAGAAGAAAGAGAACTATCTTCCACTTTACAAAGGTACGGTAGTGCTTTGCCCAAGAGATGGATTTCCAGGCAGTTGTCAGCTATTGGCATAGTCTGACAAGTTTAGAGGCTGAACAAAAGAATTGAGTTCTCACACATCTCTCCAAGAGGAACAAGTCAGTACTAGAAAAGCCAGAATACTGGATTTCCTTCAGCTCTCCCACAAGAATATCTTGAATTTCCTGTAACATATTTATTTCGTTGTGGTGGAAAAGTTTTCCTGCCCTGTCCATCTTCTATCCTGTGTGGGATTTGGTTTTGTTTTGGGGTTTTTGTCTTAACTAATGAACGCTCATGATCTGGGAGTGCTCAAGTGTGCAGTTAACAGGTAAATGCTTGGCCGGAGGGCTTCTCAGCAGAACACTATCATAGTCTTTTTTTTTATGATGGGAGACCTTGTAGACATCTGCCCTCTGGGTTATTCAGTTTGTCTACTGAAAATCCAGTCTGAAGAACTGTTCAATCTTGAGGCTGGGATATGGATTTAGAACAGGAACTGCAGATTGTCATCATCTCTTTGGTTCAGGCTCTTTCTAGTGTTTTAATTGTATTGAAAGATGTAGCTCCTTGTTACCTCCCGAACCCCTCAAACTCGTATTTGTATAGCTTTCTCTCGTCTGACCCACACTGTAACTTCTGTGTATTGCATACTGCAATCAAAGATTATACTCTTGTCCAGTGTCCAGCCTGGGGAAGACTTTATCATTCAGTCTTTTGCTGCTCACATCTAACTCTTAACACTTGATCCAAGCTTTGAAAAGACACCTGGTTTGCCTGTGAGTTGATGTGTGAAACAAACCATGCAACTGTGCTGCAGTGCTTAGGGTATTGCTGTGCCTGGATAGTGGGTCTTCAGTGAGCAAGGTCTCTGCTGCATTACATGCAGCAGGGTCTAGAAACTAAGCACTGAGTGATTAGGGAACCAGCGAATATCTGTTCCAGGGTTGTTGTTTGTTCTTTATCCCAAAACAAAACTCTTATCTTGTCTTTGTAGCTGGTGAGCTAGTTAGGTTAATGCAATTAAAAGTAAGTGTTTAAACAAGCCTTCTGAATATTGCTAGAGCTGTGCTGACCTTTGCAAGAATGCAAAGTCGCTGTTAACTCTCAGTATCTCTGTGGAGGCTCAGAGATGTTTACTTTTGTGGGGGAGTGTGGCGGAGGGGATACGATATGACCCTATCCTGTGCTGACATAACTTTGCAAGAAGTGAAATAGTCTTTCTAGTAGCTTTTTATGCACACGGAAGGTTTACATTTGGTGTCTGCTGCCCTCCGGCCAAATCAGAGCAAGCATTTGCCACTCACATAAAGCAGGCTCCGGTGGCTCTTCAGGAGGGGGTGTAATTAGCAAGCCGGTGCAGCTGAGCGGGCAGGGAGCCGTGAGGCCGCCTGGAAATACGGGCGGCAAAGGCAGGGAGCTCCCGGGCACCAACCTGCCCCTGCGCAGCCTGTTGGGAACCCGCGCCCCGCTGCCAGGGATGCTGGAGGCGGCCCCGCCTGGCAGGGAGCGGGCTGGCTGGGGCTGCGAGGGGCGCGGTCACCTGCCATGGGGCTATGTTCCTGCAAAGGCTGCCGTGAGGAGCCCAGAGGTAACTAGCTGCGCCCTCAGAGGTGACAGGGATGCTCTCCTTCCCCGCGTGTCCCGCGGGGGTGCGCGCAGCCCCGGGAGCGAGCGCGGCTCGGGAACCGCCGGGCTCTGCCGCCTTCCTTCTGCGGGAACGGGGCAGGGAGGAGGGGGGAACCAGCCCGTTTGCCCCCTCTGTGCAGTACTCAATGCCTAGTCCTTCGGGAGGTGCTCTCGCGTCTCTTGTGGTTCATTAAAAAAACTAAACAACCCTCAACAAACTACACCAAACTATCTTGGTGTGATCTTAATACTTGAAACATAATTCATTGTTTCTTCTTTTTCTTCACTAATAAGTGAAATCTGATGGGAGGGGGACGCGGGTTTTTTTTTTTTTCCTTTTCAGAAAGGCTGTTAATGTGGCAATAGTATTAGCTGAGTCTTTCCTCATGTATTCTCGTGTCCTGATGAACTTGAATACTTTCTGCAGAGTCGAGCTCCCAGTAGTCTGGAAGAAACTATTTTAGGAGGCAGAGGGGCAGTGTCTCTAACCCACTTAAAGCTACTGTAATTCTCCTGTCTTTAAAGATTTTTAGCTACTTCCAAGGTGGTTTTTGTGTGTGTTAACATGTGGGACCAGCCTCTGACATTGTTTTGAGGAAGGTGTGTAGTTTGGATTCAGGAGCTCTAAAAGTAGGTGATGTGTGATCCTAAAGAGAAGTGTAGCTTTACTCAGTGGAAAGCAGTCTCCTTATAAGAATAGTGTTAAAAAATTTTAGTGTGCTTGGAGTTTCTAAAATTAGCTCTTAACTCTTTAAATTTTTTGACAGCTGAAAATAATTCTTTGAAATCAAAATTCTCTGAAGGTGTATGCTTGAAAAAATTGGGAAAAATGACTTCTTTTACAAATGTTGGAAAAAGCATCCTTATAGACACTACACTGAAAGTATGATGGCAAAAATGGTAGCAATTTAGTGCTCTGGTTTTGAAACAGATAAAAGTAAACACGTTGGTGAAAGGTTGAGTATGAGGATGCTGTCTGCATCACAGCTGTGTCAGCTTAAAGTTTATAAGTATACAAAAGTTTCACAAAGTTAAGGAATGCAGCATAAAAATAAAGCTAAAGGGAAAGTGTGCTGATATGAAGTAATATCAGTGTCAGTTATATTAAAAAGAAGGATAAACACTAAAATAAAATTTCCCTGCCATGAGTAGAGAAGGCCAGGTAAAGGTATATCTAGTATTTCAGTTATTATTGAGTTGACTATGCCCAGATTGTCTGTGTGAATGGATCTGAATTTTCTTCTAAAGACAGGATCAAGAAAAAAAAAAACTTTAAACAAAATACCTCTGAATTTTGGTTTGGGAATACTATGGGATTTTTCACTTGCTTCTTTTCACTTGTTGAGGAAGGGGAGGCTTAGATTGGGTATTAGCAAAAAACATTTGTCCTAGTTCCTGGCATAAATCCAGTCACCTCATTCACTTCAGTGAAATTGTATTTATCTTCTTCGTGGAGAGCTTCTACAAACAATGGGTATTTCAGCTAGCATATTGCATTCAGGCGTGAAAGAACAAAGTATGTTTGTGTCAGCTTTGCACATTTGGGTAAACCTGCAGATGCTGGTGAAGCCACACCATTCTCTGAGAATTGGTATGGTTCAGATGGGTATTTGTGTTAAGCTCTACTTTTCCTGTGAAGCCCTACTGAGTATGGCTAACAACTGAGTAAGACTAACAAACTTTTTGAGGACTTCTTTCAGGGGTAGCCCATTAAAGGTCCTGCTATGATTTTTTTGTCTTATTTGGAAAATATATTCCTAAGTCAGCCCTGTGTGGCAGAATAAATTTATCTCCTAGTTGACTTTCTTAGCCTATGTAGAAGGCTGAAGCTTGTTGCACAAAGGTTGTGTGCTTCTATCTGCGTGAAACTTCGTAAGTCTCAAAATTAAAATTACTTTGCTGCTGGTACTAATATGATCAGTAAGGTAAAAAGTCTGTGCCCTGTCTTGCTGGTCAGTCAGTGTGAGGGAAGACCTTAAGTGCCTAGCTGTCATTTGTATTCTTAATTGGGACCAAATTTGGCTTTGTATGATGCTGCTGAAACTCGTTTGTTCCATGGTGCTTGGCATGGGCCCATTTAAAGCAGTAAGCTTATTTTCAGTGCTTTTCAGATACCTCTAGATTTATAAGATATTCAGAGAAGCTGCTAATTTGGATTGCCTATGCTGCGTTGCTTTTTCTGGCTTTAAGGAATGGTTTGGCTACTGTTGCAATGGCCTTTTGACCATGAGCTTCAACTAGTACTGCTCTGCTGCAAGAATACTTTTGGTAAATGCGGGAGGAGAGGTGTGGCTGGGGACCATGGTACTGATAACAATATGTTTTGTGTTATTGCATTTGCCCTATCAGCTTTTGCTCTTGATTGCCTTTTAGCACATCAGGCACAGATAGGGCTAAATGATGAGTAGATTCGGATTTCTTAGAAGTTGCAGCCTGAAGTGTCTCCATGAATGCATCTGGCTATCTGCAGATAGCAGAGACAAGCTTAATAAGGGGGTGGGAGTTTAGAGATATTTGCATTTGCTTAAGGCCAGAATGGAGATGTAGTGTTGTCATCCTTTCCCACTCAATTTGCTCTGTCACTGTAGTAGAATTACCCTACTGGCTAGTAAGTAACAGATTCCTGGGCAGGAATATCAAATTGCACCTTTACTCTGTTCTTCAGGTTCAGTCAATTGCTGTGTGCTGAAATCACAGTGTGGGAGAATGACGTGATTGCTGGTAGCAATTGGAAGGTAACTAGAAATAAAGTCCTCCTTCCATCTCGCCCTCTACTACTGCTTATTCTTACTAACCTGGACCAGACTGGAACCTGAAGCTGGTGGGAGAGTTTTCCATGTACTGTGGTTGATTATTTATGCTTTACTATCTCCTGAGCTTTCTTGTTTCAGTGTGATTATATTTCTTTTCTTATTACTTTCTTTATATTGACAGTTGTTCCCAGTCAGATGATCCAAACAAATCTTGCACTCTAGTGTTACAAAGATTCCTGCTGACTTTCTAGTGATGCAATGTAATCAAGATTGTGAGTTCNAAAGGTTAAATTGTTTCCTCTGTCTTCTTATTTTCTGGATTCTTTTGGAGCCTCCACAGTAACTACAGGTACCTTCTAACAGAAGTCCAGAATGAGATCTCACTAGAATTATTGAGTAGGTTTTGACCACAGTCATCTTACATGTTTGGCTCTCTCATGGACAGTTGGATTGGGTGTGTAGTAATTTAAAGCACTTAGTGGCACAGCTGCAGTATTTTAGAATCATGCAGTCCCCAGATGAGAAAGCATGTGTATGAATAAACTTGTGTGCTTATTATTTTCCACACTTTCCTTTGAGAAACAGTTCTCTGTGATGTGAGCTAAACACTGTGAGAACAGCCTGTGTTGAGTGGGAATATATATGAAGTTTGTATGTGAATTCATTCCTCATTTCAACAAGGCAGTCAGTTTGCATTATAACCATCATAGCAAAAAGGACTTCAGAGTCTTCTGAACATTCTGTATCCTTTCTGAAAACCCAAGATATAATAAAGGAAGAATTCTCTTTTGAAATGTAAGAAAAAGTGAATGGATTCTGTCAGTGAGTATAGCAAAGTTTGTCACCTGTGTGGTTCTCCATTCTCTTCCTTGGTGTGCACCCAGATCTGCTTCTTCCTTCTTTTCCCCTGTGTCTGTAGCTACTGTGGGTGGAATTTGGAAGGTATATATCAGGGCACATGGCAGACATTACTTATTTTTGCTAAAATTCAAAAATTTAACTAGAAATTTGAAAAGCTGAGGTACTTGTTTTAGGAAGATATTATCCTGAAGTTATTTGGTCAATTATTGCTCATCTAGAAAACTTCTCTGTGACTGGTTTTGTCAGTGAAAACAAAGAGTAACCTTTGACCTAACATGGCAGAGCTATCGCTGTGTTAGTTGATGGAAAAGTACTGTTCATCTTTATGGTCTCTACTACTTATGCTCTGAAGAGGAAAGGAATTAACTGCTAGCATTTCAAAGACTGGATGATGTGTTCGGCCATACTTGGAAGGCATCCCCAAGAACAAGGAATGCACCTTCTGTCTGTGGTAGGACATCAGGCTGAAAGCTCTTATAGGTGAACAGTGTATTTTGGAAAATAGATAACACAGGCTATAAAAGACGTTGGCAAAGAGAGCACATATCCTATTTCATGTAGTTTAGAAAACTTTCCTGTTACAAGTGAGTGATGTGGTAACAAAGCAGAAGCAATGTCACTGCAGGGGTTCATGCCGCATTTATGAGCTCTCTCACTATGAATGCCTGAAATCAGATCAACAAGTAACAAGACTCTGTTGACAGTAAATACAAGTCAGAGGTTGTGTATACAGCAGATGTTATCAAACCTTCAGGTGTTAGTTCAGCTGTATACAGACTACATGCAGCAAGCAGTTTAACCTATAAAAGACAGTTCACTGAAGGGGCACAGACACTGTGCACTAAGGAAAGACTTGCTTAAGCTTCTCAGCTTATGTAGTTTTTACACATTAAAAATCTCTGTGCACCTACCTACCGTGTATCTGTATTCCATAGTTACCCTGTTTTTTCAAAACTGAGCCCTGGGGAACCCAACCAGTGACCAGCCACCAGCCTTATGCAGCACCATTCCCTACCACTCTCTGGGCCTGGCCAGCCAGCCAGTTTTTAACCCAGCAAAGAGTGCACCTGTCCAAGCCCTGGGCTGCCAGGTTTTCCAGGAGAATGGTGTGGGAGAAACTGTCAAAGTCCAGGTAGATTACATCCATGATGTCTCCCTAAACCACTATACTGACGATCTGATCATAAAGGAGATGAGGTTGGGTCAAGTAGAACCTGCTTTTCCTAAATGCGTATTAGCTGGCTGCTGATCTCCTGGTTGTCCTACACGTGCTTTTGTGATTTCAGTCAAATTAATCTGTTCCATAACCTTCCCTGGCATAGAGGTCATACTGACAGACCTGTAGCTTCCAGAATCCTCCTTCCAACCCTTCCTGTAAATGGACATCACATTTATCAACCTTCAGTCAACTGGGACCTTCCCAGTTTGCCAGGACTGCTGATAAATGATGGGGAGTGACCTGGAAAGCTATTCCTTCAGCTTTCTCTGTACCCTTGGGTGAATACCATTAGGCCCTATAAATTGGCACAGCATTTTGCTAGGTGCTCCCACCTCCATTATGGTGACTTTTTTCCTAATTGTAGCACTTACTTAAGTATCCACAGAAGTTCAGGTGACAACAGCATATCATTCCTGTGCCCATTGGGCACACAACACATGCCATCAGGCACCTGGGTGTCTGCTGATCATGCACCTGATGCACCAGATGGGCTCAAGGCACATGCTTGACGTGACAATCATGCTGATGACACACCTACATGATAATCATATGCCTGGCATGACACTATCAGAAATTCTCTTCCAAAGCTTACATGAATCTTTTATTAAGGTTTCCCTCCTAGTGACAGAGACTACCAGAAATCTTTACTTAGTCAAAAGACACTGAGGTGAACGCACTGTTTTCTAGCTTTTCTATGAGATTTATTCTAAATCTCATATTCTTACTGTTCTGTGATCCTCTGTGGTATGTTTGTCCATGGCTCTGTCTGGTCCCCAACCCAGATTGCTATTTTAGGTAAGACCTCATCAAGGAAGAGAAGTCAGAAGAAAACACACTGATTCTCGTATTATATTTCAGAATTACTTGCCTTTCTGCAACCATTAAATTTCTTCCCTGTTTGGTTTGCATTTTACCCTACTGAAAAGCTAAATAAGACAAGCCTTACTTTTTTTTTTTTTGTCTATTGTCTTCATTTTATGGTACAGAGAAGGAAATTGAGTCAACAAAAGCTACTCAGCAAATAGGAGAATGAAAAAAATGAATTCTTGTTTCCTGATGGAAGTATTCAGAATAATTTTTTGTTTACTGTTGTATTTCTAATTTCTTTTAAAAGCTGTTTTGAGTCACCCTGATATGAGAATGTGGTAAAAAATTCAGTGCCTGAAAAATACGTATTTTCATTGGAGATATGGAATCAAATATTTAATCTATGTGGAAATGTTTTACTTCGTGTGTAGATGCAGTTCAATTTTTAAAGAAAAATTCAAAAGCACTACAAAATTCGAAAGCATTACCTAGTCTAAACTCTTTTTTTAATTACAAGACCCCTCATTTATTTCATTTGGATTTGAAAAATCAACATTTAAGCATCCCATCATGCTCTCTTGTAACACATTTTAAAAATGCTGAAATTTGTTTAGTTCTGTCATTTATAATTTTATCCTGAATTTGCAAAAGTCTGAAACAATAAAGAAAATATTTGTCATGCAGGGTCTTTTTTTTTTAATGGAAGAAAGATGTGCCAGACGGTACTTTTGAGGTCTGAAGTCTTATTGGAAACAAAGGGTGAAGATGTAGTGAGCACAGCAGCACCGCTGTCTTTACTGCTGCATAAATGCTCAAGACCATGTGCATTCTCTTAGAAATGACTGTGTGATTGGAGGTCAAAGCAGTTTAAATTTGATACCTGTTTTCTTTTCTAGCCCACATATCCAGTTTGGTTTGGAGCATTTATGTTGCAATGTGGATAAGCAGTAGTGTTCTTGAGAGCAAATAAAGGTAAATAATTAGCTATTGCTGATTGGGGTGATGCAGAACTTGTTGAATTCGTATAAATGAAGCAAATGAGGCATCTTAGTTTTTTAACCTGGTGGGTCATGTGGAGAAGAGCCCTCTGCTCTGGTATGTGAGAACTGAGCAGAGAGGTAGTATTTGGAGGAGCAGGATGGTTAGAAGGTGGTGTGGCAGGGTTTCTTTTTTCTTTATTTTTTCCTAAATAACAGTTGAATAACAATACAACAAACCATAATCTGTATGTTAGGCACAATACTCAGACAGAAATGATGGTAGTGGAGCCTGTGTCTGGGTACCCCAGTCCACTTGTGGAGCAGCTGTGGGCTGTGCTTATCAAGGTTCGGCACCACTGCATCCCCTGCTGCCTTCTGGGGGAGCCTGAAAAACTCAATCTCTCCTTGTCAAACCTGAGTATTTCTGGAAACAGCAGAGATCTTACCTATGCAACTCAAAATGCTGCTGAAGATGTGTTGCTGGTGTCTCTCCTGCTGTTTCTCTCAAGATGTCCCAGGGTATAACCTCCAGATTTGCTGTGGTCCATTGACTCTTGCAGGTATTAGTCATCAGAGGGGATTGTACAATGTAGCCGGTGAATGACAGTCTTGTTGAAACTTCTGGGGCATGTTTGCTGACTTGAAAGAGTTAATGCTTCCATGTCCTATGCTGGAAGCCGCTGTGCTTGTTCTCAACTGGTTTTACTGTAATTAATATTTGATGCCTTGTTCAAATGTCAACACTGGGTGCCTTGTATTTGTTTTAGGTGATCACATTGCTGTGAGCAGCTGCTATAAAAGAAGGGGTTTTTCAGATGAGGTACTGACTCTGTTTGGGGATGTGAGTAATTTAACAAAAACCAACCAAACAAAACCCCCCCTGAAAAAAACCCTGTTTGTTGTATGTTTATTGGAATAATAAACTATGTTATTTTGTTGATTTTTATTTATTCTCAGGAAGTATAATATTAGCATCATTATGAAGCGTAATGTTAGTGTTATTAGGAAGTATAGATCTAGCAACAAAAGCAGGTAGCAACATTTTTAAGGAATGATGTTGTCTAAGGCTTTGAACATCTTTTTTTACTTTCAGAAAGGTGCCTCGTGATATAATCTGGTAGCTCATTCCATATAAGGAGGCATGTTTCTTTATAATAGGACACTCCCTTCACTGCTCCCCAGACCATTTCCATAAGGCAGGCTTTTACAGCATTTGAACAGATTAGGACTTTTTCCAGTATTAATATCTAGGTTGCCAAAGAAGTTTGGGCTAAGTGCAACTACAAATCATCTATGAACCAACAGCATTTTGGGCCTGTGATGTGGGAATTGGCATTTTGAAACAAAATAGTAGTCTGTATTCCAACAAATCTACATTTTAAAGCATAAAGCAGACAATTAAAGAGCACATGAGGGGAGAATGGAAGAATGGGAGGTGTTAAAGTACAATAAGTCTAATAATTATTTTGCCTTTTTTAAGTTTCATAGAAAAAATTCAGGAACTGTTCTGAACTTTGTTTGGGATACTTTGTGCAAATAGGCTCTTTGTTTTACTAGTGATTTAATATCAACAGTTGTCTCAGTCTAGGTGGTGAAACAGAAGCCTGAAAGATAAGTTTTGCAGCTCTGGTGTAATCTGTGCTTTTTTGAAAGGAATAAGTAATTAAACTTTGTTTTTAGCCAAGAAGAGGGCATGCCATGTAAAACATTACAGGTGTATGCTGTGTGGGTGATCCCATGGCTGCATTTTCTATTCTACACCTGGTAGACATTACATGAAAAAATGGGATGGACTTTGCTATAGTTTGACCTCATAGACAGTCCTTTTGCACTTAGTGGAATTCCTGTCTTAGAAAGCTGGTAGTAAGGAAAGAGAGTTCACAGTGTGCTCTCTCTGTCAGAGTCTTTGATGATAACTGCAAGTGATTTGAAGACCAGTTCCTGAAAGAGCAAAACCAGTGAAATTCAGTACTGCTTTAGGAGCAGTTGGGGTTGCAGGAAAGGCTCTATCTCCTTCTACAGCCAGTGGATAAAGATTAGTATGTAGAGGGTAAGAGAATCTAAGGAAGTCCAGTAGGTAGAGCACTAGTTTGGGAGACCTGAGTGTAGTATCTGGCTCTGCCTCAGTTATTGTTGTGACCCCAAACAAGTTGCTTAGTCCTCTAAGGCCTCACTTATTTGTGAAAGACATTTAATGATGCCTGGGATTAAGATTGAACACTAAAGATTGTGATATGCTCAGATATTGTCATAATGGGAGCTGCATTATTGTCATAAGTCTGAGGTTTATGTTGTATGAATAAATGTGTTATGGGAGAATCAGAAAGGAAAAGTAAACTATGGGTTGACATAAGAACAATTTACGATCATAACAATATTATTACAGTAACACTAAATATGCTAATAATGTTAATATTAAATGTAATATTATGGGAGAGAGAGTAACTAAACACAAGAGAAACAAGTGGTGCACAATACAGTCTCTCACCACCCACTGACTGATACCCAGCCCAACCCCGAACAACAACTGGCCCCTTCTGGGTAACTTCCACAGTTTATATACTGAGCATGATGTTCTGTTGTGTGGAATATCCCTTTGGCCAGTTTGAGTCACTTATCCTGGCTGTGCTCCCTCCCACCTTTCTGTGCAGCTCCTCAGTTGCAGAGCACAAGACTCTGAAAAGTCCTTGACTTAGGGTAAACCCTACTTAGAAGGACCAAAACATCAGCATGTTATGAACACTATTCTCACACTAAATCCAAAAAACACAGTACTGTAGCAGCTACTAAGAAAATCAGTTGCATCCCAGATGAAACCAGGACATTGCGCAACAGTCAAGTAACACATGGAGAAATATAGTAACATACCTATAGCTGGTAACTTTAGTATTGGTAGGTAATCTAGAATTTATATTTTTTTACTCTTTCTTCGCTGCAAAATGTTGTGGTTTTAAATGTAATCACACCATTTTGCTCCCCATCTTCAACCATTTATGATTCTCTGTAAAGTTCACTGTGGAGATGAAAACTTTCTACACTTTTAACTTTTCCGAGGGAAATTTGTGCGAAGTATTGAAAGTTTGGGGGGAAAAAAAATCAGGCTAAACCCTGGAGAGCAAAACAAGAATGAAAGCTTTAGTTTCCTTGTTACCAATAGTCTTGTGAACTTTTTTGAATAACTAGTAATGGCAGGAAATTATTCCTTAATTTAGAGAAGTTTCTTTCACTTTTCTGGTTAAGCATTGGTAGGATTAGATAGTAATGACTTGTGAAAATGGTTCATAAAGCCAGTTCTTCCCTGCCTCCTGCTCCTTCTCCTCAGAGTACCAACGTAATAATGATTCTGTCTAGTCACTTTTGGGAAGGCACCATCTATGCATGCTTATATATAGCAAGAGCTGAGAACGTAAGTTAAAGTCAGGTTCAGAGATCTGCCCCTATAAAATTTCTTGGCATTTTATTCTTAGATATGTTAAACATTTGAAAACACTGTTGGAGACATGATGAGCTGGTTATAGCTGCCTCAGCACCAGCTTCTTAGGGAGTTTTCAGATATGTTTGAGACACTGGTTTTGATGTTTATAATTGGAAATGGGGGGAACCACAAACCTGTTTCTAAGTTACAGGCAAAGGATATGAACCTTAAGAAATAAAACAATGTAAGGAAGTTTTTACTAATTTTTGGGGGTTACTCTTGTTTTAGAGTGATCTGCCAAAAGCCAGGACTTAATAAGGTGCTTTTGGTTATGTAAATTGGATGCATTAAGTAATCATGTTTGTGTGCTTTTAAAAAAAAAACAAACCGAAACCAAACCCAAGTCCTGAAGTAATTTCCTTAAATATAGTGAAAATGGACATCAGCAGGGCTGGTTTTTGCCTAAAGGTGTTCTACGTCTCTCACTCTGGGATGTTACATGCTCAAGGAGCTGTCTCTGTACTTATGCTCCTAATCCCCATTCCTTTAGCATCAAGTGTATGCAGCCTGCAGCCAACATACAGCATCCCACTTGTATGCTTGGTGAAAATCCTTGTGATGTGTTGCTAAACTCAGGTCTGCCCATTTAGCTTACATTATGTCCATGCATTTTTTAGAGTGAGATTGTTTAAATGTAACCATTGGACTCTGATACTTGTCCCCGATTCTCATGAAAGTGGTCTTTTTTAAATTTAACTTTGAACCCTTATACCTGTCACCTGTATCGTCAGCATTAGGTGCACTTGCTTTTGGGATGAAGCCTTCCTTGTGCTACGGTAGCTGCTGTCCCACATTGCCCAGACTGCCCCAGTGAAGCTCAGCAAGGTACTCCAGGGCACTGTTAAGAACTAAGTGTGGAGCAGGGTTTGTCCAGTCTGTTTCCCACTAATCTGCTGTCAAAGATGCTTTTGCCTAGAGCTTGGGTAAAAAGGGAGCTGCTAAGATGAGAAATGGAGAAGGCAATCCTTTAAGGAAAACCCTTGGAAGAACATTTAACTTTACCACTGCCTCCTCATACTCTGTGAGTTCGGGTTTTCTTTCCATATGGAGGGCAGCATCTTGCTGAAGTTAAACCACTTAAGCACCTCTAAAAAAGGTGGAATCAGGGACTTCACTCCCATTGTTCTGAACACGTAGGCCTTTTGTGTCTAGCTCTTGAAGAAATGCTTTGAAAAATCAGTGTTTTGGCTTTCTGTGTGGGAAAATCTGTGTGCGCCAATGTGCATGCCCTGCTGATTAGCCCACTGGGTCAGACACCCCTCCAGAGCAAAGAGTTGGACTGAAGGACAGTGGGAGGGAGGGCTTTGACTCCATCAATCCCTTTCTGTCTGTAGCTCTGAGGAATGCTGAGAAACCATATGCAGTATTGTTCCCCCCGGCATATTCTCATGTGCTTTGACTAGCTTGGCTGTAAGCAATTCAAGTGACAGGCATCCAGCTCTCCCTTGGGAGGCAAAATATAGTTCAACAATTGGTATAGAAAGGAGAATGAGATTCCAAGGAAATGAGGGGAATCTGCTTGAAAACAGCAGCAATGTGAAGGGGCTCTTAGACTTTAGTATCAGGGGTTTAACAGTCTGAGCCAGAGACAGACTTGGGCAGTCATGTACCTGCTGATGGTGGCAATGACTTAGAGCCTTACTGTATGTTGTAATTTTCTTCTGGTGTTGATTCTGAAGATCCAGTATTGCCATGTATATGGTAGAGAGAGACTTTACTACAGGAGAAGCACACAAGGGAGTGTGGAGCTTGAATTAATCTTTGAGGAAGAGGGGACTAGACTGGTTGAGGGGCTTCTTAAGCAGCTATTTATTGGGCTGGAAAGGGTCCCTGACCACGCTGATGGTGAGGTGCTTTGTGAATTACTGCTTTTAAGCATCCTGGTTCCATGCTTGTTAATACACAATGTATATTGCTAGATCACCTGACTGTATAAATGTGATTCTGATCCAGGTGATCAATTCATCAGTGTTTATATTGAATTAGGTAGAAGACATAGTAGGGTTTCATGCTGGCACTTTATGCCTGTGGAAGTAGACTGTGTCTGATCCGACAAAGTAGTTTATCCTTTCACAACGTTTTAGTACATCTGAATATGGCAGACAGATTTTGCACCCTTGTTTTGTACTGTGCATCTTCGGGTCTTTTCTAATATAATGGAAACTGTCCTAAAACTTGCTTTACTGCCTCACAGGACAGCAGTCTGTTGGCATCACCCACTCCAGTCTCCCACAGCTTTGTATCTTCTTGACTATTCACTACTTACCTCCCACATTAATTCATGGTGGTTTTGATTAATCAGGTCATTCCTCTCATTCATAACATCCCAGTAATTTATCCATACTGAGTTTGTTCAAGCTGTTAGAGACTCAAACTGGTGTTACTGGGAGATTCAGCTAGTCCAGAGAGGGTTGAAAAATTATTATCTTTTGTTTCTGTGATTCTGTAGGTGAGTGGTTGGTAGTATATAATTGAGTGACAAACATTTGAGTGAAAGAATACAAGTAGATGTTTTGGAAGTTTGTGGTTTCTGTTGAACAAAAGCAAAATGTACTCTGATTTCATGATTTTTGAAGCTGTTTTATGCACCTCTCATCTGCTCTCAACACTCTTCTGTGAAGTATATAAAACAGGGGTAATATCATACTTGAAGAAATATCTGCAGCAGTAGCTTTTCTCTGCTAATACTAAAACAAAGCGTGATCGAGGTCTGTTCTCACTGACAGTTCAGTTTCTCTGGACAGAACCCTTGCTGTGCTGTTATTATCAAGTTATAAAGTCTGTTGTTTTCTTTTTCTGAGAATGCAGTAGTTGCTAGACTGGATCTAACCCAAGGTCTGGTATTCTGTCTCTGACAGTGACTAGCACCAGATGTCTCTGAAGTGATTGGACTCTGGAGCAGCAGGTGGGAGTTAATCTTCTCCTACACTAGGTTTTATCATGTCTCTAACAGCTAGAGATATTTTAAGCACCAGAAAAGATGTTTCAGTATTTATGTTAAATGTCTGTTGTTACAGTGAACTGATCATTCAGGATAGTCTTGCTAGCACTAGCAATATACAGTATTTTTCAAACATAAATTTTGTGGTGTTTTCCTTAGTCTTTTTTTTCCCTTTTCTTTTAAGTTTGGTGCCCTAAAAGATCTGTTGCTTTTGTGTGGCACTACTCCTGTTTACAGAACTGTCAGTTCTTCCACTTGCTCTTCCTAGATGCTCAGAGAAGTCCTTACCTTTTTTTCTGATGAAAGAGCAGTTTTCTTCTTTATTGAAACCAACTTAGCTGCAGTGATGATAAAAATGCTGTTTTCTATGTACTACTCTTGAAGGCCGCTCGGCTGAACAGTGTTAACATCTTGCCTAGATGCTGCCTGGTCACTTGTGGAAGCATAATCAACTTTACCTGCCCTGGTGTTTTGTTAGCTAGAGTTCAGTTCAGTAAAAATAGTTCCACTTCTGTAGATATATTGTCTGTATTTTATAGAAAAGAAAACTGTGGCAGAGACCAATAATGCAGTTTTATCATCTGGAATTTGAGCCAGGCAGTGTGGTATCTCAGGTGCACTGATTCAGGGCGCTATTTTTTAAAAATCTAGTTTTGAAACCTTGGTCTGTTCAGCTAAATAAGAAGTGTATGATCTGAGAATTACCAGTTCTAAGAACTGAGTAACCTCACTAACGCTGAGCACCAACAAAATGTTATCACCTACTGTAGTTCAGATTCAGGTCCCAGCAGGACCTATTTCATTACAAATTTTAAGCGGGTGATTACCCTACAGCTGCTTGTGCATATTCTGCCACAGGCAGCTAGTACAATAACTTGAATTTTCAAAACTATGTTGCTTGAAGAGACCTACTGCAGCAGCTGTAAATCTGCAGTTGTTGAGTGGTCCATTGATTTAGAGCACTATGAAGGCAGAAAATAAATGATGCTGCACATTAGTACAGTGTTTGGGAGTAATTCAACTGGAGTACAGATCTAATCTATTCCTGTTTTACAGATGAGATTGCTGAGACACTGAGCAGTTAAGGGACTGACCTTCAGAAATGCAGTTGAGTACACCCACTGAAGTGGGAGATAAGAGGACATGGCAGCTCTGAAAAGCAAGACCCAAGTGACACACTCAAAGTTGTGTGTCATGCCCTTGGCAGGCTGCAGGAGGAAATTTGGGATTCCTGTCTCCCAGCATAGATTAACATTCAGTAGTCTGTCCAGAAAAATATGTACTTAAATGCAATGTTGATAGATGTCTTAACCTTATGCTTTGCTGTGTGACAATGCAGGTTTGTTTCTGTCTGTTCAGTTGCGGAAGGAATGTAGAGCTCCCAGAGGAGAGTGGAATCAATGAAAACTTACATAGACTAATCTAAACAAGTCCCTTCACTGTCTTCAAGAATCAAAAGGTGCACAGACTGTTCTTTCATGGGGTGAATGTGTGGGATAATTTTTGGTTAAATGAAATATACTGAGACAATTCTCCTTAAACAGCCGCAGTGCTTCAGAGGTCTTGGTGTCCTTTTGTCCTGGAACAATGGGAAAGTTTTGCATTGAAGTGAAAACCTCCTGAAATAACTTGGTTTTGTCTGTTTTTAACTTCATACTGGGCACAAAACCCCTTACTGGGTTAATGTGTAACATGGCTCTGAGGACTAAGGGTTTAATACCATTAGTGTAGGTGGCAATCCCTGAAACTGATGCCACTGAGTGAACTCACTATACCTGAAGAACAGATCCAGTGCTTTTAACTCTGCCTCTTTCCTTTTAGCTTTTTTACATTTCAGTTGAGTCATTCCAGGTCTGGAACTGAGTAGAACTTGTGCGTAGGGCACAAAATAATCTGTGTATGTGGCTTTTTGGCAAAACCTCTGCTGCTGTTAGCAGTCTACGTAAGCCATAGAATGCTGGGATCCCATATTCATTATCCCAGGAGGTAGAGTGTGTTGGTCCAAACCTGTGTCACTTAGCAGACAATAGATGAGATCTATCTTCTGTCAGTCTTAAGTGAAAGCCACCTCTAAGTAGCCAGCAATTAGTGCTTGGGTCCCAGTGAGGCTGTGTGGCTTGATGATGGGTTGGGAGGGCATGCCAGTCTCAAGCAACCAGTGTTGATATTTTAGTGGTGATTTCATTAAAGATATGCCCTTTAGTGTCCAATACTGATTCCATAGTGAATACTCTTCATGTGAGTAAATGTCACAATCACCAAAGTCAGGGGCATTGGGACCTGATAATCTGGGTTAAAAATGATCATAGAAAGGAGACTCTCCCTTAATGTGTGAGTGTGTGGGAGGATGAGGAAAGGAATGATTTTCTTGTATAGTTTTCTCCTCAGGGGTAATCAATCAGTTCTGACATCTCATCCAGTGTCAGGATGTTGTGTCTAGTCTGATCTCTAAGAGTAATCTTATGTTTTATGTTGTGGCAGGTCTGTTGTTGTGTTCTAAAATCTAAATGCCAATTAGAATCAATATGAATGAGCTAATAGCTTTCAGCTGGAGCATCCATCAAGGTCTGTTCCTCTGGGAGTTTCATAATTACTACTGCATGAGTGGACTTGTTGTTTTCAGAGCTAGTTCTGGTTTCCATACAGAGTTCAGGAGCCATGAGAACTGTCAGAAATGGCTAAATAATGCATTAAAATATGTTTTTGCCTTGTATGCATTTCTGTGTTTTCTGCATCACTAAAAGAGGATAAGCCTCAGAAAATGCAGAGGAGGCAACATCTGCTTGTGGGTCTAGAAAAGGTTATGTAGGTTTGAACAGGAGTTTGATTCCATGTAAATGAACTGGAAAGCCTGAGATACACAGTATTTGAGGTCCAGCTTAGAATGTTACAGGGAGGAGATGTAATTTTATATAGTAACTTGGCCCATTGCAATCTTCAAATATATCCATACCCACAAAACTCCCCTGAGACACTTATAGTTACTTAATTAACACTGAATATTGCAGGCAGACATGGAACACCACATCATCATCAGTGTCAGGTTTATATTTAATACTCTGGTTCATTTTGTGCAGCAAAAGAGTGGTATAGAACCAGTTCATATCCTAAATGAGCCATGGAAATGTCTTTTCCTCCCATGACTACTGGCATTTCTCTACCTACTGCAATACTTAGGTGTCAGCTTCAAAGCAGTCATTCTGTTTCTACCAGTGGATGTGTCTGCTTAATGTTAGAGAGCATCTCAATTTTTATCTGTTGTTTGTCCAAAATAAAGGAAAAATCTTCATTATGTAATCTCTGTGAGCACTAACACAGGGTGTATAAAAGCACATATAAAAATATGTGGAGTCTCTGATGCTCTCCTCATATGGAGGAGGGTCTTTTCTATATGGCAGTGTAGTGAGGAAGGTGGTATGTTTGTTGGGAGGATAGAATCCAAAACTTACTCATGAGTCCTCGCTCTAGGACCTGTGGGGACATGTCTTCTGCTGCTTGATCACTTCCATTCTCCCTTCTGCATTCTTTCTCCAGGGAATCAGATGCAGCTTTCTACTTCTTATTCCTTATGTGTAGTTCAAACTTTTATCAAAGCTTTCAGTATCTCTGCTTCCTTATCTTGCTATAATGAGCTCTCTGAAAAAGAAGAAGAAAATGAAATGACTGAGGATCCCTCCTTAGTCCTCTTCTGTTATAATCATCACAAAATCTATTATTCTCTTTTATTATAAACTCACTGTTCTGCTCTTAGTATTAGGATGGAGCTCTGTGATCATTGGCTAGCAAGGTAATGCATCTTAAATTTCCATCCACCTCAGAGGTGTTATACAGGTGTACCTCTATCTGGTGCAACTGCAAAGTAAAATGCATTTGCTGAAGAATATGCAATGGTGGGTTTATGCATCTCCCCTAAGAATGAAGACTGCTAGTTATAAGGGCTGGTAAATCCTGAAGATGTGCTGAGTAGATGGTCTGACTGTAACTTATTTTTCACTTGCTGTGTGTGCACTGCAAGAGCTGCCTCTGTCCTGGTCTGATCCTTTGAGGCAGAGACCTTTGCTTTGGTTTTATAGTAATTGCTCAGTGATATGAAGGAACAGAGATATTACCCTAGAGATGAAAATAATTATGTGCATTTTTCCAGACTAACCTAAACACACAGAAGGTATTCCAAAAAAAGTAAACACTGCTTTTTAATAGGATTACTATCCTTAGTGCTAACCACTGTTTTTCTGTATTTTTCTAAAATATTTTTCAAGTAGGGAGCCTGTTTGGATTGGTTTGACTAGGGTTAGCCTGTTTGTTTGTTNTTTGTGGGGGGGGGGGGGTATCCTTTTCATGCCTTGTTTCCAGGGAAGCCGAGGCAGGCAATGATGATGTTCCTCTACAACTGCTGCTTATTGAAGTGAGGCAATGTTTAAGGAGGGTACATAAATGCTGTCATCCAAAGTGTCCCCCCAGGATCACGGCAGAACAAGTTGTTTTGCATGTAAAGCATGTTCAGCCCTTGGCAATACTGACAGTGTTGTAAAGGACTTCCAGAGCAAAGTCAGACTGGTGCTGTGAGATGGTGCTTGGTGTAGTGTATCAGCCTGCTCACAGTTTTCTAGAGTAGGTAGATTTTACACCGTCCCATTAGGGAAGAGGTGCGTTCCTTTCTACTGCACACTGCTGATGCACTCTGCCTTCATAGTTGGATTTGGGAGAGGCAGAACCAAAACAAGCAAATTCTCAGTTCCTAGTGTCTGGCCACCTAGAATGTATGGACTGCTCTCACTTTATAGTTTCTCTAATCAGCAATTTAAAGTGCCATGCGAGTGCCAACTAACTAATGGACTGGCTGAATTGTGTACGTGCAAATAGCTGTTGTCAAGATTAATTGGACAGGACTGGTAGTGCTTCATAATCGGAGGGAGAAGGCTGCTGGTTTCTGGCAGTGATTTTTCTAATTATTTTAATGTCTGTGGTGAGGAGATGCAACTTTGGTGTTGAAACTTTAGATCTTGTTATTGCCTAGAAAAAGTTCAAGCAATTGAAATTTATTGTTGTGTTATGATCAAGTTGGGTTGAATAGAATTTATTGAAAGTATTAATTGTTGAAGTACAAGTTGAAGCTCTAACTGGAGCCATTACAGGAAGCAACTTTTCTTAGCAATATGTGTCAATGGATATGCGTTCTGCTGTGGAGTTGATAATGAGTTTGTGGATAGGTTGGACCAGCACAGCAATCACCATTTGCAAAGAATGACTTTCCAGGTTTGTTTCAAATCCAATGAGCCTTCATCAGAAGGACTCTCAAAGAAGGTAGATGTAGCAGTACTTAAGGACCCTAGTCATTACATACAGCCCCATTGTACTCAGCATAGATGCCAAGGAAACATGCAATTTATAAAGTAAATACAAAATTACTGTGAAATAAAAATCTTTAAATGCTGAAGAAAAATGGAGGAATGAGCCTTCAGACCCTGAAATACTTTGTAAACTCTGCTCAGGAGTCAAGACTTCTAGCCCAAGTTAGAGAAAAAAAAATGTTGAAGATAAGACACATGGGAAAGAACAAGTATATTGTATATAGCAATGAACCTTTCACCTCAGTATCCAAAATGACGAGAAGCTCTAGATCAAGCTGGTTAAGCTAATCAAAGAATTAAAAAAATGTTGCTGAAGGCTAGATTTAGTAAATCCATAGTGGCAAATTAGTAAGTCTTTATATAATGGAAGAAGAGCTCTGCCCTCATTATGACTCCTCTTAAATTCCTGTTTCCACTGAGATTTCCTCCTGTACTGGTTTAAAATCTTCCTAGGCTTCAATTGTTATTTCTAACAGACTGGTTGCTTCTTAGTTTATATGCATGTTGGACAGGACACATGCAAATTTTCACGTGTTGCTTGCTCACTGTGTTGGAGGCAGCAGCTGCAGCAGCACAGTTCTTCCCAGCATTGTGCTGCTCTTGTTTACCACATCCTTAAGAACAGTTCTTACCCTTTTGTAGGACCTGGATCTTTCTAGATCTGTCATGACTGCCTGGGCTTGCAATTTCTGACCTTAGAGTAGCATCAGAGTATTTCATTTGCATGTGATTCTCATGCTGTTTCCTTGTATTGATGCTTTCCTACATGCTGTGTCACATTATAAGGTCTACTATTGTAATGACATTCCAGTCTTATGGCAAGACTTCTAGATTAACAATTTTAATATTTAATGCCTAAACATTAAATAAGGGAGGGAAAGCATGAAGCAGTTATACTTGTGGTATTCTACTTTTTGTCTACTTTATTTCATTCTTACAGTTAACATTTATGATTAAATCAAATTTCTTTATTCAGCTAACAGTCCTCACTGGGTAACTTACATTGGCTTGCTTGCTTTCATTTTGATACTCATTTGAAAAAAAATTTAAGGAAATTGACTCTTACGACTTTTTAAAAGAAAAAGTTCACACAGAGAATGATGCTTATAAACTGTGGACAGTAAGATAAAATTGTTGTAATTGGAAGTAATATGTTGTTAGTTTGTTCTTAAACTAAAAAATGTGATACACTAAGATTACTCCGTATCTGGGTGATAAATCTTATTTTCAGTCTTTTGACCTGACTCCACCACCTGTAGACTGGTTAAAGCTGTAGTCATTTAAAGATGTCTGTCCCTGCAGTGATGCCCATGTTTCCTCATCCCAGTTCTCAAGGACAGGTTGGATTGGCTTGAATAACGAATGAGTCTAATTGAGGGGAATTGACACTGGATGTAGCTAATACAAAGTAGGGTTGGAAAGAGAATGAGTATAATGTAACCTTTGAGAGGGCATACTAGTTTGTTGTTTGGGTCTTGGTTTTTTTTTGGAAATGTGTGTCATGAAAGACAATTACTACAGGTGTTGGCATGCTATGATTCTTAATATCCCTTTCTCTGAGACTTCATAGATATTAAAGCTGGATTCAGTTCATGGATCTTCATTTTCAATAGCTTGGCAACAGATTGAGCAGGACCGATGATTGTACTCTAATCTGTTCTTTGCATCGAGATGCAGAGAATGGCCTTTGATCCTCTGTTTTCCACCTTCCTGACATCTTTACTCATATGCCTGTTTTTCCACATAAGTAAATCTGACTCCTGCTAAAGATGAAAGCTTCCAAGAGAATGAGCTTCACAGGGTAGTGAGTACTGTTTACAAGACAGTCACAGTGGGGCAAATATGAGTATCAAAGGAGGTAGTTTAAAACCACAGCTGTAAAGAAAGGAGGTGGTGTGTTAGGATCTCAGATTTCTGGTATCAGCACTTTGGCTGATGCGAGTGCCACTATTAGAAATGAAAAGACAAGAGCCTCTGTTTTGTTTTGTAACAGCCTTTGCTTTTTCTTCTGTGTTGACTCAGCAGTGTGTGCTGCCTCATGCATAAAGTTGTTCACTGAATGTATTGAACGTTTTGCTTTTTTGAAGGAAAAAAAGTGAGTCTCTTTTGCCACAAGAGGGAGAGCGTGAGAAATGGCACAGAGAAGAAACTGCACTGTGACAGTTCTGTTTATGTCTTCATTTCAGACGTCGCAAAGGGATAGGGAGGTTTTGGAGCTAAACTCCTCCGTCATTATGCCCATATTGACTGGAAAGCAGAGATGCTAGAGATGGTCAAACTCTAGTGAAGCTTTGCCTAATCAGTATTGCCTACTGGTTCTTGCATAAATTGTATATGAGCTTGAGATGCATATCACTGAGGTTTTATGAATCAGATTTGCAAACTGATTTATTCAGCGAGTCAGCCACAGTGCTGGGGCTTGGAAACCAGGGAAGAAATAATGTCAGTGGTTAGAATTCATCCTTGCTTGTGTCTGGTGGGCACTCTGAACCCATTATTGAACCCATTTAACTAAATGGATATTGATTTTTAGTTAATTCACTATCCAACCAAGTCATGCCTGTATACTTTTAATGTACTCTGACTTTAGTTATGCTGAAGGGCTACATCTATTTAACTGCATTGGGTTTTGTGTCAATTTAGTTAAATCTGTATAAAAGTGAGTATTGACAAGGTCTAAGCGTTTTGTAATGGGATTTTGCATTGTAAGCTTGTTCTCTTATCAGGTCAGGTTTTACCCCATCTCCAGGTTTTCATTTGGTCTTTGGTGATAACATTTTCTAGGTTTATCTTTTATTTTATAAAATACAACAAGAGTGATTGAATATTAACACTCTAAGAATCAGTAATTCCAAGTCAAGAAATAGCCTAAATCTGCCTTTTGTTTTGCTTTCTTCTCCTTTTTGGAGATGTACTGTTATAATAGACGTCTCACTCAGTTATTTTGTTTCATAGCTTTCTTTTTTTCTTTCTCCTTTGATAAGAAGTTTAACAGAGATATTGTCTGATCCCATAGTATTGTGATTAATTTGCAGAGTCCGTGAAAGGCATCTGCAAAAGTTAATTGCACACACTGCTCTGCTTCTCTGAGGTGAGTGGAATATAAAGCAGATCTCCAGGGAATGTGTATATTTGTGTGTGACAGGTTCACATTGTGGATAGTGGATTAGGCATGGCACAGAATGGAGCAATAAGTTCCTTCTCCTGATGCCTGTTGTGTAGCTGTGAACACACACTGCTTCCCTTGTCTGCCTGCAATTCTCTGCCTGCCTGTTCTCTAGTCTGTTATGATGATCAGCTCTGCAGGGTGTGGACTAACTCTTGTTGTGGTCTAAAAAAGCTATGCACATCCTCATTAGCTACTGCTCCCTCCTTAGACTATTTTTAGTCGTTGTTTGTCTCAACCAGTTGTTACCTATATCTTGCAGACAGCAGAGACTGCCAGCTGCATGTTTAGACAGCACCTTGCAGTTGGCAGTCCAGACTTGGTAAGCATCTTTGGTCCCTATTGTCACTCTTTCCACCACAGCTCTATATTTTAGAGTGCTGTGACAGAATGGAGTTCTGATACCATCCAGATTTTAACTGTGGCATTTGCATCAGCTCTTTCAGTGGTGGTGTTATCAGCCATATTTCAGTGCATCTCAGGCATCAAGTTCATAAACTAAGTTGAGACAGTCCAAGTTTAAGGCATAAACTGGGGAGGGGGGGGGCAAATTGCATAGTAGCAGTGTTATGTAAATGAGCACACTGAATTCAATTTCCTGAAAACTGAAGGTGTGGAAATCAACTTTCTTTAGCCAAAGTAAAATCTTCACAGTTTAGGCAGACATTAATTTAGGACATTTCATCCTGTATTTACAGCTTTTTAAAACTGTCAGAACAGCCTGAGGTTTCAAAAATATTAATGTAAGGATGCTAAGCATACAACACACAGGCCATAATATTCCCTTCCCATCCTGTTTGTTGGTGGTACTTCAGATGTGGGCAGGAAGTGGGTCAAGGGCTGGAGGGATTATTTTGTAAATCCTGTCCCTGCTATGCTCCTACCCAGAGGCTTTGCAGATTTTTTCCTAGCATGTGAGCAAAGTAAATCTTTTAGGTGAATGACATTCTAATAGCTCCTGTGCATGTAATAAGGACATACCTGTTAATGTGTTGGAAGGTGCCAGGAACACCTGCATTTGACTTTATATGTGCTCATCTCATTACAAGATGTCACGTCCCTGTTGTGTGACACCTGTCATGTGATCTCTAATCACGTGATGGGGTGGTGTACAATTCCTAAGAGCCTCTGAAAGAGGTAATTTGCCCCATAATCTGGGGATGTTATTGAACCTTGGGGGACTAATGACAGGCTTCCAACTAGACCCTGTACCACTGATGATGACCCTTTGGGATCTGCTGTTCAACCAGTTCTCAATCCACCTGACTGTCCACTCATCCAGTCCATACTTACTGAGTTTGCCTGTGAAGATGTTGTGAGAGACAGTGTCGAAAGCCTTGCTGAAGTCTGGGTAGACAATATCCACTGCTCTTTCCTCCTCTATCCAGGTAGTTGTTTCATTGTAGAAGGCAATTGGGTTGGTAAAGCACGATTTACCCTTAGTGAATCCATGCTGACTATTTTTGCTCATTTCTACTTACTCTGATAGTGTTTCTGTATTCATTCCAAGTAGCCTGACTCTGCTTCCATCTCCTGTGTATTTCCTGTTTACACTTGAGTAATGACAGACAATAATGGCGGGAGATTGTGAACCTCAAGTAGCTCCCATCCTAAAGAACTGGGGAGATAGGAGATCCTTTTGACTCCTGTCTGCTGCCCTCTACATGGTCAGTAATTCTAGTGCTACAAATTGAACTTCGCAGTGGAGTTACTTTTGCAAGGTAAAGGGCATGTGAATAAGGAAAAAGGTGTCATGTCCTCGAGGTGCTTGAGATGCAGCCTGTGTTTCATAAGCCGAAGTCTATAATATTCATCTGTTTGAATTATTAATCTCTACCCCAAATAGACTTGCCACTTTTTCTTTTTTAATGTGGTAACAGCTACCCATTTTTCTGTGAGCTTCTGGGAAACTACAGTATTCTCCACTTAGAAGTAATTCTGAAACTGTTCAGATAGCTGCACCCGTTCAAAAGGCAGCCCAGCAGCCAAGGCAGTAGCAGGGGTTTGTGCCAAAGACCATGAAGAATTCCAGCTGTGAGCAAATGTGAGAGAGCAGCCTCTGGGTACCCAAGCACTGCTGGCTCCCAGCTATCATTTCTTTCACAGCTGTGGGAATGCTTAAAAATTATGGACGGCTAGGGAGGAGGGGAGAAAATATCAGTGACTTTCAAATCTTTGGCTGAAAGCCAGAAACCTTGTGAGCAGAGATTCAGCATTGCAACTGTAGCCATGAGAGAGAATCAGAAATTATTGGGGTTTATTTTTGAAGTGCACTTAATTCCAAATTTCTTTCATGGAACGTTATGCCTGTGTTGGCATGCTGAGGTCCAGCCTGTCCTGTCTCACTCTCCCAGTCTGTCTCATTGATTCCACTCAGCTGTTATTAATAGAGATCACTTAGTTAATTTTTCATTCTCTTTCTTCCAGCTATTCTTTCAGTGCTTAAGGAACTTCAGGCAGCTGAGATGGAAGTGAGGAAACTGGGGTGAACAGAGAGTTAAGTTGCTGTCTTCAAAAGGCATTTACCTGCCTGGTTATAATACCAATCCTGCCCCCACATCTTTGGAGAGCTTTTAGGGAGTTGTTTGCAACAACTATGGGTTGTGAATGAGATGAGTCAAGCTGCCCTTCCTTAGGTATCAGTCTGAAATGCTCAGCCTATGTAACGGGTGCTCTTTTCAGGCCAGGTATCCCTATGGGTGTTGCAGTTGGGAGAAGGGAATATTCAAGGCATTTGAAGTCTCATTGCTAGGATTTCCCTCTGTGCATGCAAATATTTTCTAGGTTTAGCTTGTCCAAATAACTTTATCATCAGAGTTAGATTAATTTATAGATTGTAACTGCTGCATGTTCAAAGTTTTGTTGCTGTTAAAAGCGGGGGCAGACAGTTTAAACTTTGTTTAAAAATGTTATTTTTAATGTCTCTTTGAATGGATGGGAATTGAATGAATGATTTTTCACAGAATCAGAGTGGGCAAGATGTTTTGTCAGCTCCTCTGAAAAGTATCTAAGCACAAAAGAGATATTAGGATAAAATAATCTATTTACTTCCCAACAAATAACATTCCCTAACATTCACCCACCTATATTTTAAATAGTTTCTAAGAAGATCCAGAGCCTCCCTGCTACTTGTAAGTTCACAACAAATTTGGTTTTAGTGTGATTTGGACAGAAATGCTAACTGCCTCATTAGCTTCTGTGAAGGTGTTGGCCTGTGGGCCATCATCTATCCAGACAATAGGTAGCATGTATTTACCACTTACCTATAAGCATATTAGTTATCATCTCTTAGAAGGACCACTCCTTCCTGGCTCAGTGGAGTACAGCATTCAACACAGCTCTTAAAACCAAAATATATTTCTGTGTAGAATTAAAACTACACATTATATTTTTATATAAACATATAAGTGAGAAGGATGAAAGGAATTGACTGTAAGGGTGTTTGGCTGAAATTAGGCATAATAGCAGCCAAATAAGTTTGGGGTAAACACTGTTAAAGAAAATGTTGAGGGATAGAGAAGTTAAAAAACCCTTATTCAGTGATTTTATAGACATCAGTAGTCAATTATTTTGTTTACATTGCGTTCCCTACCATACAAGGATATTGGGAGAGCAAAATCCACTCACAAGCAATGAGGTGTAATAGATCAATTAAGACTGCTAGAGTATGAGATCAGAGTAGATTTAAACTAGTGATGAGAAGGTGAGTCAGTCTCTTTAACTGTGACTCAAAAGGCATTCTTTTACTAGGAAAACCAGTTTTGTTTGTTGTACCACATTGATTTATTATCTATTGTAGGAATTGAGACTTTGAGGTTCATTTTTATCCTAAATGATCAAGTGGTACATATAGATTGTAATGAAGAGTTTTAAATAAGTCAATAGGAAGTGCGTGTGCCTCCCTGCTAGTAACAGCAATCCAGCTGGAGGGGATAGAGAAGTGAGCAACTGTTGCTGTGGCTTCTTGCAAGGGTTCCCTGAAGGCAGGGAGCAAGGTGGCGGGCGGGAGGGGGGAAAGCAGGGAATTGGAGAAGGATGGATTCCACATTGAATCATTATTGTTCCGTTGTTCTCTCATGTAAGCCCAAAATGCAACCCCAGTTGCTTATGGTGGGAGGGATCTTGCAGGAACTGAAGGTCCTAGCAGACTCCTGAAAGGGCCAGCTAGCCCTCCCTCCCTACCAGGGCCTTTGGTGCTCCAGGCTGTTGGCTTTCCAACTACTTCAGAACTTTTTTCTGTCTTGTTGTTAGCATGGCCCTGTGATGTTTTCACATCCCTTTTAATAAATTCTGCATCATCTTTTTTTTTTTTTTTGTTGTTTTCCCTGCTCACTTTCTTATCTTGAAGCCATGGAGTGCTGTAGAGCAAATGCTTCAGGCAGACATGATTGCATATTCAGGGTGAGGGTCAACTTCAATTATTCTTTGTGTATATTCTTCATGGTTTGAGGTTCACATGTTTTCTGGCTTTTTTCTGGGTAGTATTGTAGGCAGTAATGCTGCAGTTCAGTTATCAGATCCTCTTTCAGAAGATACAATCTTAAAATGTAAGTGGATAGCTTTACAGAAAATCTCAGAAATGTGAAACGGATTAAGAAATGTGTGTCAGTGCAGGACAATAAGGTTTATACCTACTGGTATAAACTACAGAACTTCCTGCCTGGTTGCAACATGGCACACTTGATAGCAGTAATTTATTAAAATGGCCTGTATGGTATATGTGCAGGGAGAAGGGGTAGAATTAATTCTGAATCCCATAGGTAGTTGTGATAGCCTTGCCAAACTGTTTACATTAGCCTGCATATAGGGTGTGCAGTAATAGAACAGCCAGTAACCATTTTACTTGGCCTTGCTTTTTCATGAGTAGGTCACCTAGTAATTTTGTTGAAAACTAAAGTTTTCACAAAAGTCTCATTTTCACAGGAATTAGGCATTTTACAGTTTTAGTAAAATCACTTAGATGACAGTAGCATGGAAAGAATCCTACCAGGAGGCTGGGAAAGGTGTTCAGCTGGGTATACGGCAGGTAAGCTTATCACAACATCTAAGTTCATAGAGCCATGTAGTATGTTGGAAGAGGATTGATGATGTGAGATCTCTTATTTTGCAGCTCAAACAATACTTTCTTTGCTGCTTTTATCATATACAAATTCCATTGTAATTAACCATTCCCTGTCAACTCTTGTGGTCGCCAGGTTTCATTTTTCCCTAACATATGCATTGTTTTCACATAATACATTGGTTTTCATCTCCTCTGGTTATTTTTGTCTTTGTAACCTATCTAGGATTCTTTGTTCTACTTCTGCCACTGCAGTTTGCAACACTTTTCGTAACTTCAGATGCTCTCACACTTCTCTACTTAGAGATTCTTATGAAGATATTATCTGAGCACTAAAAAAAAAACATGAAAAGATATGTTCTCTAGGGAGAGAGAAATCTTGGAAGCCTCTAAATGGAGATGCAAACAAAAATCTAGATACAAGACCTGAATAAGTGCTGGGACTAGAGCCTCATACTGTGTGTATTTAATGAGAGGTTTAACATGTACTAAAAAGTTGACAGTCTAAGGCTGTTCAAAAATTTGACAAGGTTTTGGAGCCATGTAATCCAAAGTATGGTTCTGATGTAAATTCTTTTTGATGTTTCAAATTTTTTAAAAAAGAAAGTCATCCACCCCTCAGGCTGTAAACTAGCATGTTTTATTTTGACTCAGATATAGTTTGCTTATATAGATATGGTCTACTAATATCTTTCCAGTTTTATGTTGGATTAGGTATCTTTTCTCCTGCAGCTGGCATAAAGCTGATGTAAATGCTCTATTGTGTACTGCCTGATCTAGCTCAGTCATACCTTATTAAGTGATTTGGTAGTTTAGAGCCAGCATTAATTGTTGTGGAGTCTCTGGCATGTTATACAAGACAAATAAGTTGTCCTCTTCACCATTTTGCATACAAGGAGCTGTGGCAAAGGGATCAAAACCATGTTCTGGTTCAGAGCAGAACTGGCCTCCTCTCTCTGAACTGCCTGCTCTGCTGCTGGCTGTTGCATATTTTTTTCAAGTTTAATACATTGAGTGCTATGATAGGGCCTTTTTGAGAAGCCCTTCTGCGTTTTGAGTACCTCTGACAGTGTTCATATTCCAGACAACTTGAGTTACAGTACTAAGGAATTCAGGAATTTTGTACTGTGATAAAATCTCAAGTATGTTGCCCCTGCTGCACTTCTTTGCTTGTAGCAAGCCAACCCATTTTTTTCCGGAATACTTTGCCCTTTATAAACTGGCACTATCTCAGAAATTCATCATTCACCATCTTCCTGTTGATTAGTGATTAGTTATCTACCTGGTACTTATATGCTTGCTTGGAGGAGTGGTCTGGCTCAGGCCAGTAATTACATGGATTATTACTCTTTCTTTTATGTCTACTTGTAAAATATAGGTCATGATAACATTAAGCTTTATAGGTAGCTGGAAATTTTGCATTTCATAATAGTGTAAAATTGATTCTAATGTTCTAAAGGAACTATGAATCCCTAGTTCCTTTAAGGCAGAATTAGTGACAGATATAGAACACAGTTTGGTGGCCACCCAGCAAACACACTGTCATATGTGCAAGGTCATTAGAGCAAAATTTGGAAGCCTAATTGTTAGAAATATTGTGTGACACTACAGGTCCAACCAGAAGTCTTAGCCCTGTTTAGTCAGGTCCTGGATTGGAGTGGGCCAAATGCCAGATACTCTTCAGAGTTCCCAGACTGGGAATTACCCACTGGCCTTTAGGAAATCGGTCCTGGGGTAAGAGCTGTAGAGGACAGTGCTGAGGAAAAAGGTAGCCATTTAGAGGACAACAGGAAAGACCTGAAAGCTAATTCACACGGAGTGGCAGGTGAGAAGGCTCTATCTCCTGATCACATTACCATTTCAGAATGATCAGTTTCAGAGCTGCTCTCCCTTTCTCAGCTCACTTCTCTAGGTAACCCAGTCAGACTCTTAGCAGAATTCAGTTGACTTCTTTCCACCAGGGCAGAGAGATTTGAACAGCTGTCAGTGCCAGGTTGGAGTGGTGGATCCATCCCGGAAAATGCAGCCCTTACTGCCCATGGTGGCACATGTGATGCACAGATAGCCTTGTGCAGAACAGTTGTATTACAGGCAACTGAAGGAGTCTTCCAATGCATAATGCTGGACAATAATGCAAAATGCTTCATTTAAGCAAGAGTTGAACATAGGGAAGTTGAGCAATGTGAGTTTTTAACCCAACTTATCTTGCCCAGTGGATTATTGTGATATGATTGCTTAGACTAGCTGGTCTGATCCAGAGTAGTATTGTTGCCTGCTCTGTTTGTGTCAATGCTGTGGATGCAGTTTCAGGAAAGGTGACTGCAGCTGAGCGGTAGCCTCAGAAAAGCTCCTTGCCCATGCATAGTGGATAGGCAGTGCAGCACGTCTGTGTGCTGTCAGCTGCTGTACAGTGCAGCATCCTCTCCAATGTACATCACACGAGGAAAAGTCTGAACCATTCTCAGCTAAGGTACTGCTCGCTGTTGCACTAATTAGCATGTCGGAAAAGATCTAAGGCAATGAGGTGACTCTAAAAGGGGTTCCCATGATGTTTGGTTGCAGCAGCCTGAGGTCCTAAATATAGCCACTCATAGATCAAAGCCATGAGTGGTAGGACTTAAAATGCAGACATCCTAGTGCTGTACTCTGAAACCATTCTGTACACATACTTTGTATGAATGGGGAAGAAACAGCAAAGCGAAAAAAACATCATGGGGAAATGTCTTGTTTCTCTTCTTCACCACCGCACCAGCAAGGTGCTGGTATCTTGGGGAAGATCATCTAACTCTGATAGGCAATTCCAGGGTCTGAAATGCAAGAATACGTTGCTATAAATGTTGTACCTCTTTTTGCCCACTTTTATTGAAGGTCTAGCTTCTCTGGTAGGAGTGCATTTAGTCATCATCACTCTCATGTTGGTATTGAGTATCAGAAGCTTTTCCTACGTTCATTGTGCATGTTGGGACTCTTGATTTCACTTTCTCTTGCTTCCTGTCCTGTGTATATGTTTCGGCTAAATGAGAAAATGGAAAATCTAGAAGTAGTTTACAAAAACAAAGCAAAACCCAGCATTTAGGAGAGGCATCATTCTGTAAAAAAAACAGCTACCTGAATTTCTGATGCTGCCCTGCACAATTTTTTTCATGGGTATGATGCTCAACAGACGTAAGTCAGTACAGTACTGCTGACTTCAGTAGAGAAAGGCTACTGAGAAAGCTGAGCTTGGACTCAAAAAGGGACTGCCTTTTTCATCTACAGATTTACGATCAGACCTGGTGGGGTTTGTGCTCCAAGACTCCTTCAATTGCCATAGCAGGATGTCTGTTCTGTGCTATAATAGAATGTGGCTAAAAATATGTCAACAGCTTTGCATCCATTTCAAAAATAGAGAAAATACCTTCAGTTATGTAGTTGGAGATGTTTTCTTTTTGGCAATTACTTTGGTAACCTGTTTCCTGGGGTCCTCTCTCCATTTTTGCTCTACACAGAGAGTCTGTCCTGTAAAATTAATTAAGAAGTTTGATCATATTCTGATCTCCCTTGCTCTGTTACAACAATTCCTAAAAGGTACATACCAAATGTAGAAAAAACAGGAATAGTTTCAAGTGTATGGATGGCTTCCATCCAGGAAGAAACTTCCTAGGTCATGAGAAGAGGTGATTGAGAGGTGGCTACAGTAGAACTGGGTATAACTGAACAGTATGGGAAAACCAAAAAGGAAATAATTAAATATCCAGGACTATTCATAACACAGCAGCTATGACCACTGAAATTGTTTTTTTAAAATTAACAAAAGAGGGTGTTTCTTTGTTTAAACTGAAGTTTCAAGTTTGTATGATGTTCTGAAACTTGTTTTAGCTTCTAGCATTGAGGAGTATATGATATATGGCATGTCCCCTGAACCAAGCAATTTATTTACAGCTGATGCCGGGGCCTGAACTTGTGAATTAAGGTGTTCCAGGCTGGTTCATTTTCCAGATTGTTAGATAAACCCATGGGATTCTACCCTTTTGAGCCTGAAATATATTAAGTTTTTGAATATTCCTACTCTGGTCCTTCCTCCATCCTGAGATTTCATCCCTGTTCCTTCTCATCCTGGAGCTCCATTATGTTCTTGACATAAGTCATTCATGCCTTGATATCAAGTTTAATCAATAATGATTTCTTTGTCTAAATATTTAATTCTCAGTTTTTGAAGGAGTACCATGGTAGTAAAATGTAAATTTTTGTCATTGGCAGGGAGCTGTTGTCCCCCCTCTAAAAAGGAGGTTGTCATTGTGCACTAGGACTAAGTGTGTTACCTGGATGTTTGTGTGCCAGCAATTAGCAACAAATCATATTAACCTGCTATATGAGGATATTTGCTTCACCATTAGGTATACACAAAATACTCTGAGTTGAAAGGGACCCACAAAGATCATGGAGTCCAGCTCTTAAGTGAATGACACATATGGGGGCTGAACCCATGACCTTGCACTATTAACACTGTGCTCTAACCATAAGAGCCAACCCACTCCCCCATTACTGAGTTTTTGAGTTAACATCTCAATTCCTGGCTCTGCAGATGTCTATATCACTGTAATGGCTTCAGGTGTGTTGGGTTGGTTTTCTGCCATTCAATGGGGGAAAGAAAGCTGGAGGAGCCAACAAAATGGTGATAAATTTGCATAGTACCACTCAAGCCTCAAATCTACCATATTCAATATGAAAGGTGGAGAGACTATTTCACTCCTTAGGGACAAATGAGTAAAGCAGACTAATGCATTCTGAGAAATCATGCCTTTGGACTGTGGCCCTGTGTGCAGTAGAAGAGGGATGAAGATGCTGACAGTCCTTATCAATGAGGCAAGTGGTGTGAAATGTTTAGCTGGTGGGTGCTGATGGATCGAAGCAGTTTGAGCACAGTGTGTGCAGATGTCACCTGCTCTCCATCTTCTACTTGACTGGGAAAGGAGCTGTCTGAGCCCCTGTAACGCTGTCAGCTTCAGGGTTTTTTCTGAGCAAAGAGAAGCCCTTAGGGCTTAATCTAGATACCATTGGAGAAAAGTAAATTTTTTTTTGTAATCTTTTTGTTTGTTCTATTTTTCTTTGATTTTTTTTTAAAAATTTTTTTTTATTATTATTACTTGTCTATATTTTTTCCCAGGAAAGCAATGTTCTCAGAGGAAGAAATCTGGGGAAAGGTATCAGTTTAGGCTTCCTGGGAAAAATCAGACAGAGATGTTGAAATTACTTTTCATCAATGGAACAACAAAAAATTCATTTTGGGTCATCCCAAGGCAGTTTGTTGTCTTTTAAATGTTCTTAGTTTATTTTTACACTGATTGCTTTGCTTAAATTTTTATTCTGCTGTAGATCAGCTTTTAAATAAAAGCCCCATATTTTATCAGTAAGGATATTGAAATACTTTATGCAAAATGTTGTATTTTGATAGGTTTTAATTTAGGCCAAACTCATTTGCACTGAATTGAAAAAAAAAAAAAAAGCACATTCTAGTCTCCTTGAAATACAGCTTTCATTTCTTCTGGCTTTGTTTTGTTGTGAAGATGCTGTTATGGATAACAGTGTAGTTCAGTTACTCTAGTTGCACCAGTCTGAAGGTGAATGTACATTATATTCTCTTTGCTGGTCAAGGGTAAAAACAGATGTCTTCTCTGATGAACACCACTGCTTTAGCAGACATTGCCAATGCAGTTAAGTATCCATTACCTGTCCACATGTGATGGTTTTGTTCAGTGTGGGCTACAAGATGCATTATGGTATCAGATCTGCAGCTCTCTTAGTCTAAGCTGAAGGTGTACTAAGAATGATGCTTCAGTCTGTGTACGATACCCCTCTGGCATCCCTGGAAAAGTTCCTGGTACAAATCTAGCCCTGGAGCTCTGTGAACAGCCCTAAAGGTCTCAGCTGTGCTTTGCTGAAAAGAGGTGTGGAAAGACGGGATTCTGGCCTGAGTGCAGGACTAAAGGCATAGAGGTCCCAGGCAAGCACTGGTGTAAACCTCAAAGGAGGCACATACTTGTTTGGGAGTCTTACAGGAACCTGCACTGTCTCTGTTTCCTCATATTTGTGCATGAAAGAGAAGTTCTGTCTCATTCTCTATGCAGTGAACGGATGTGAAAATAGAAATACTGAAGTATAGTACTTTGATTCTTCTGCCTGACTGTAGCCTAGAATTCAGATTCTGTTTGAAGCCAGTGACTTGCCAAGGCAGATGTTACATGCTTGAATGAGTTTAATGAGATGATCAGGACTCTGTTTACCAGTGTGGCTTGCTTAGAGCAGTGCTCCAAACACCCAGGGAAACAGGAAGAAATTGTAATTAAAGGCGGCTTTGAAATTCAGTATGTGACTGATTTGCATTTTACCATTTTATTTCTCTTTTCCCTTGCCCCTATAAAAGCCTGGGGAGGTTTGCATGGTGAGACTGGCATCACTGTATTGCATTATGTATGCTTGAGGGACTGTGGAGTGGCAATTGTGTAATGAGGATGAAAATCAGAGCTTACTCTGGAGAGAAAAATAAACTTTTCCTTTAACTGGTACCCGGGTGGGGGAGGACTTTCATCCTCTTGGTTGTGCAGGTGGGGCAAGGTTATGGCTCTAGCTTTCTTAGCTGTGCTGGAGGATTCCATGAGCAACTGTGTGGTGCAGGAGAGGGCTATGTCAGGGGCTCTTAGCTCATGGTCCTGCAGCTGCAGGATAAGGACACCACAGAAGATGTGCTGCTACCTTTTGTTGCACTTGCAGTCTTTCCATTCAGCTCCTATCTCTCTGTCCTTGTCTTTGTTTTCATGATTTTGTCTAGGGTGGAGAGTACAAGTGTCTGTGCTAAAACTTCTTGCTAGTAGAACTAGGAACAAAATTGCACCTATTTCCTGTGCTGAATCTGTAAGCAAAAGCTTCTTCCTCACTCTCACAACACTTACATGTTTAATGATTTATTCTGTTCTGTTTTACCTGCTGTGCTCAGTTTCAAAAGTAAAAATGTGTTACTAAATCAGTTTGTTGTATCAGTATCTCTTGACTGTAGACTTACCACTTTGTCCTGTTCTGGTTTGTAAGTGCTATAGATATATTTCTGTCCTCGTTTGATTTAGGTACCTGCATAATTTATTTTATTTAATTTTCAAAGTGAATTAAGAAAAACATAGTGAGGCTGTGGGATTTCCTCTTTAGAAATATATGGGCCTGAATTCCAATGCTGTGTCTCATTAGGTATGTGTTTTCCCTTGAAAACCGGAATTCCGAGTACTGTGGTTATAAAACTTGCAGCTTTCATTAATAAAGAAGTCTTTTACTGCTTGTGGATTTTAAATTAAGATACCAAATAGGATCTGTAAAGGCTCAGAAACCAGAAGATAGGTAATAATGAAAAATTCCTATTGGTTGGAAGCCAATCCCCTAGTTTTGGTGGACTGACCTGAAATTTATGAATGCCTAGAGTGGGAACAATTCAGAAGCCAGATTATGTTCAGGCTGGTTGACCAACAAAAGTCAGTGTTACTTTAGAAACATGTAATTTAAAAATCAATTAAGATAAAAATGCCTTCTGGAAGCAATCAGTGGACTTCCCACTACGCTGTAATATTCTGAATCAAGTGGGTTTTCATCACACATCCCCCCCCTGCATCATATCTACCCATCACATCTATCTACCCTCTATGTACTAGGGAAATAACATCTCTTCCCCTACCATTGTTAAACTAGGAAAAAGGAAAAAAAAAAAAAAAGTAGGGCAAACTCTGTAGCCTTTATGCAGGGAAAGTCCCATCAACTTCAGTGGGAAACTTGGCTCAGGCAGAAGTACAGGAGTCAGGCCAAAGTTTGCATTCTGATTTTTAGGAAGTTAGTATCACATGTTTGTAGACTAATGCCACAGAGCTTTGCAAAAGTGGCCAGTGAAATCCCTCTGTCTCAGTGGACTTCTGGCATTTAATTCCTACAACCTCCAGTCTTTGTCTTTTGAAAAAATCTTTTCTTCACTGGAACATGTTTACTTGAATGCGATGTTAGGAATACAGCCAGCACTGCTTGAATATACTCATAGCACAGGCATAAATTAAGCCCCATTCTTGCTAGGGGACAGATAAGCATGAAGGGTCTCAGTGTTCTCAGATGAATCATACTTAGCTCATCAGTGGGTGCCTTGATTTAATGAAGCCATAGTATGTTAATGTTAACACTGCAAAAAAAAGCTGTAAAGTTACAGGCAGCCATGCTAACTAGCTACAAGCATTTAAAAGCCTGGGTATGAGCTCCTACTTGGCTATTCTGGCCATAATTAATGATGACAAGTATGTTGGAAAAATAATTATTTTGCTTGCTTTTAAAGACAATTACTTGCTTGAGGCAAGTGAGGGGGTGGGATTTATGTGGCTGTAATAAGCATATGTAGATGGCATCTTCCCAGAAGAATATTATAGCCACAGGATCTTTTTAATTGACCTGAGATTCCTTTGTTCTTCAGATACAATTTATGTATGTGGTCACAGACTAAAATGACCCTACTTGTTCTAGGGCAGATTGAGTTCTAAACTGCTGAAAGGAAAAAGAGACTGCTTTTATCAGCCCAATCAGTAACAGATAGAAATCTCTTGTGGTCACTTTGTAGGGAGGAGAAATCTTTTTAAATTGGTACCCTGAGTGCATGCTCTTTTCATCTGATAAAGTAGGAGTTGGGGATATGGAAGCACACTGAGGTGAGTTTTACTGCAGTCATCTGGTATCCCTCCTGTGTCTGGGCTTGCGTAGCATATCAGCTTTTGCCTGGCACATGGCCATGCTATTGTCTGACAGCCACCTGCCTGCTCATTTACCATGCTGGACTGCAGACCCTTGGTCCCTTTCCAGCCCAGACATGCTGGTGGAGTCAGGGAGGGAGCACCTGCTTCTCCATTGCCTGCCGTTCCTGGAGCATTGTGTTACTGCATGATGGAAGGCACCTCTGCTCCTCCTCCTTCCCTGCCAGTCAATGGCATCCCTGGCGTTCAAGGGCTATGAGAAACATGTAGTCTTTTCAAATAGTCTGTGATCAGATGCTTTAACACGAAGGTAGAGTCTTTCTCTCAGAGTTTCATGCTAACTGTGCCCAGGTGGGAAATAACAGCAGAAAAATCTCCCAAGGCTGTAATTCAGTGGAAAATTCCAACATGTGTCCACAACTAATAACTTTTAAGAGAAAGCAGCAATTTTCATGTTTGTTGTCAATCACTCCATTGTTCGTCTAAGATGGTGAAATCCTCTTGAGCCACAGAAGAGAGAAGAGGAACCAAAAAACTATGTACTGCTCACTCGTGTCAGAAAAATCTCCCTCTTACTCTCTTTTTTAATCTTGTGGTGATTATACAGAAGTCATGATCCATTTCCCCAGTTCCTATCTGTAAGATGGGGAAGATGGTCCTGTCTTTCTTAGTAAAGTGTTCTGAAACCTTATACTGAAATTTGTTACAGAAAGTGCAGTATGAGGAGTCGTGGGTGCTTTTCTTCACACTAGTCAGCCTGCTGTTAATAGTAAAGTTGTGCTCCATGCAGTCCCCAGTCAGTCTCTGTGAACTGGGATCTGAAGCTGTAGAAGGAGGATGAATAAGAGGAGAAGCCAGTTAAGTGCATATTACTGTGGGTTTGGTGTGATGATACATAACAGAAAAATATTTAGATTTCTTGCAGTCTCAGTTGTATCTAGTCCTTTCTGAAAGCATTACTAAGGAAAGCAGACAAAGGTGGGTGAATGATAAAATGTAAGGGTTTGGATCAAACTCAGTCTGTTGGTGTCTTGCCGATTTTTGTGAGGATAGAAATTTTTACCTGATTTCAGTCAATTTGGAGAGCTGATTAACAAAAGCTGTGCCTGAGCAACAGAAGAGTACTAGAGGATAAAGAATAAACAGTTCTCCAGTCGTGAAGATATGAGATCTTTGGGTTCCTCAGAGTAGACTGTGGCAGTAGGAGGTGAGGAATAAAAGAGTGTGGGGTTCATTGCCCTGGATACAAACGAGAGATACAAATGTTTGTTTATATAAGTTCAAAGTTCTCCCTGGAAATTGCAAGTCTAACAGGAAGGCAAACTCTGGTTTTAGCTCCAAGGGCAGAGTGAGTTGGAAATGAGGCAGAACATAGGGTACTGGAGTTAAAAGCAGTAGGGTTTGGTACAAAGTCATTAAAGGGTCAGATTCTTAAGCATCTGGGAGGGATTACTGCATTAGTCTATATTTGACCCTGTGTTAAACTGGCAGAGAAGGGAGTTCCCTTGTGGTTGTGCTGTGGTTTTATGGGTATTTCTTTCTCTTTTCTATTTCCCCCTCCCCTCCTTTTTTTTTTTTAATTTACCGAGTTCAGAAAGGCAGATTTAATTCGTCAGAAACTCCAGCCTGGTATGTCACTGAGTGTGAGGCATGCCTGCTGTCAAACAGGAAGCTGGTGTTTCGAGGGCTGCTTGGGCATGGCATCCTTTCCCACGTGCCACACAACAGTAGCAGGAGGAAGTATCACGAGGTTCGGGGATGAACTCTGAATTTATCCTGACTGCCAAATTTCTCCTTCAAAATAACCAGATTCTAGTGTAAATCTTTGTTTAGGGTCTTCTGAAAGGAATTAGGAGTGATGGAATGGCCCCATCCACCCAAACATTTCCAGATATCTATGGAAAGATTTGTGTTAAATTGTATTAATTCTGGGAAAAAGTCTGTGTTTCTTTGACACAAGATTCGGTTCAGGCATTGTTTCCAGATTAAATGTGGTGTAGACTGGTTTTACTAAACCAGTTCCTTCTCTACTCCCACACTGTGGTGCCCCCTAGTCTTTGGGGGAGAGATGTGTGCCAAGCAGATCATGGATGGAATGGATGTAGTAGGTACATGCACATTAATGTGTGCAAACCTTCCAGCTTCTGAAGCAGATGGTATTGGGCCATTTCCAAGGGCGAGCAGTAGCAAGCTTGGCCCTTCATTCCAAGGTCATGAGAATTCCGCAGTCCAACCCATAGCCTGCCGTGGTTCACAGGGGGCAGTTGCCTGTGTGGCAGTTGCCAGACGCACAGGGAGCCTCTTCTCACCTCTCTCCTTTCTGTTTTATACACACTTAAGCACCAAATAGGTCTTTATATAATCAAGTTAACCCGACCTTAGCTTGAAGTGTGCTCCAGAAGAATTGTTTGTGTCTGAAAGCTTATTAGCTGTTTTCCAAACTGTCTAATGAAAGAGCAGAGGCTGGGTTGTTTGGTTTGATTTTTTTGTTTTGTTTTTGTTTTTAATGTTGGTACAGATGCAAGAAAAATGACATACTACTGAGTATCACAGGATTTATGAATATGAAACTGTGGTGAACTTTTTCACGTTGCACACTGAATGGATTTTCCTCGTGCGTGAAACTTGGCTTTCCTAAAAAACATAATATTTATTTCTGTGCCGACAACAAATGTTTCAAGAAAAGACACTGCTATTGGCTTTCTAGCTTGTGGAGTTCACCCCTAGTTTTTAGTCTTCATTATAGCACTTTTAGTATTGCTTTCATTTGCATCAATTGCTTTGCAAGTATAGAAAGCTGACTTCAAATCCAGTCAGTAGATGGTTATAGATTATAAATTAATAGATGGTTATAGATTATAAATTAATTATAAATTGATTGCAAGCTTTCCCTTACAAGTAACTGCTTACTTGTATTTCAGTGCAGTGATGACTTGGCAGTATCCCAAAGACTGGAATCAGTAAAAGCCAAGAGCTGAAGCACCTGTGTAAAGTATAGATCTTTTGCTTTTATGCATTTTCCATAAATCCATGAACTTTTAAGAGTCCCATCTTCTATTCAATACACAGAAAGAGTCTAGGCTTCTATTCAATACACAATAGAAAGACCTGAGGCATAGAAACGCTAATGTGCCGAAGACTGTGTAGTCAAACTTCTGGCATTGCCCTCTATATTCCAAGGAATGAATGAATTAGAGGTGGGTGACTAAGAGGAGGCAAATGTAGATAAACATCATTGCCATTAAATGTACTGTCCCACTTCAGTACGAAACTGTCTTACACTCTTCAGAGAGGCAGCGGAAGGAATAAGACTGAATTTCAAGATCAGGTCATCTTGGTTGAATAAAAGCAAAAAATATTTAGGAAACCTAAAAGCAGCATGATGGAGTAAGGAGAAATAAACAACTGTAATCATCTAGGGCAAAGCAGTGGGATTAAGCCCTGGTTCTTTTATTACCTACTGCATAAGAGTTTCAAAGATTTTTTTATTTTTTTTTTTTAATGTAAGCATTGTCATACTCTGGCCCAAATTTGAAAGATTTGAAAGAGAGGGAAACTGAGGCATAGGGTAGTGGGATGACTGGAATCAAAACCTCCTGAAGCAAGGCTCCTTTTTTTCCAGAAGTGCCTAAGAAGGAAATGAGGAGATAGCCCATGACAGTGATACATTTTCCACTCTAGAGAAGAACTGGTTAATAGAATCAGGTTTGGTGGTTTTTTTATATGTTGTGGGTTTTTTGGTTGTTTTTTTTGGTTGGGTTTTTTTTTTTACATTATCCAAACCTATTGTGGTTTTTTTCTTTCCTGCTCAACATATTGCTGGTTGCTGTAACAGCTGAGTAATACAGAAGTTCTGCCTGAAAAAATGCTTTCTCCTTATATGATACTGTACATATTGTCATGGAAATTGTCCTCATTTCCCCTGAGCACACTTTAAATAACTCAAACAGCAGTGCTAATGAGCAGAAAGATATCTGCAATCCCCACCGTGCAACTTGACATACTTTATCCCACTCTGAATTCCCTTTGCTCATCTCTGAGCATTTTAAAGATCTGGTATAACAATTTCCTTTCTCTCTTTGGTCTGTTCATTTTGCTCTTAGCACTTGGTAATCAAAGGTCAGCTTTGGCTGAAACCTTAGTGTTGCAGCCATGCCGTTTTTTACTGCTAAATATCTTAAGAAAAGCAAGTGTCTCCGAAAGGGTAAGTCATGATGGTTTTGGTGTGTTTAGTGTTGTCTGTTTTGCTTTAAATCACAGGAAAGGATTTCTTTTGAATTAACAAGCAGTGGAAATGGATCTATTCATACTGCCTGCCGATTGCTTAGCACTGGGGGGTTTTATTATGTTGTGTGCGTTTTTGGTTCAAGATACAGTGTATGTTATTATCTTGCATTTTACATTCAGAAAAGCCGATTGAGCGAGAGTATGTTTAACCCTTTAAACATGGAGCATGTGTTTTACACAGGGATGGAATCCCTAATGTAGAACAAAACAGCAACAGAGAATATATATGTTTGGTTTTACAGAGAAGTTTAGGTAGGCAGCTGACTAATGCTCTAGTATTCTTTATTCCAAAAGGAGCATTTTTTAAAATCTACACTGAAATAATAACTTAAATAATACTAAGTGACAGAAAAGCCATATTTTTTCTTAGCATCTTTCCCATGTAGGGCTACCTGAGTGCATGATTCCACATAGATTTTCAGCTTGCTGTTGTGAGGTTCACTTTGTGAATTGTCGCGTGGGCTTTTCCAGGAAATGTAATTTTTTTTTCTCCAGGTACATAGAAAACTCACCATGAGAGCAGTCTGCCTCTAGCATTTTAAAAATTGACAGTGTAGTAACTCCTAATAGAAAAACACATTGGCTGTAATTATTTTTCTTCCTTTGTCTGTGTCTATTATGACATTTGTTGTTTAACCAGCAGTCCATATGTGGGGTTTTCACAAAGGCAAATAGCAGTGATTTCTTGGAGCTGGGGCATGCATTAGTTCCAGAGGATCTGAGGAATCTGACTTTCTTTACTTGGTATTTGTATATATATTACCTGGAATTTATATCTATCTATGTGTGTGTGTGCTTATTTAATATGTGCATATTCCTAATTCCTGGTTTGAATATAAATTCTTTCTAAGGCATACATACAAGTGTGAATTTTATAGGTTTTTGTTACAGGTGCAAAGTTTAGGAAAATGTTTTGAAGAAATGCAAATTTGCTTTCTTTAATCTACCTTTGTGTTTACTACTGGGTTCCTATTTTAAAAGGGGATTGCACAACAAGAACTAGCAGTTGAGATGTGAGAATTGAATTAAGATGACCTGTAGCCGCTGGTACCAGCTATTTGGTGCTTTGTTGAGGGAAATGTGTGCACTCGTACACAAATTTACGCAATAATTCAGACATTCTTAAAGGTAGAATCACATCAGTGAAGTTTTTATTAAAAAGAATAGTAAAATATAATTATCAATGTGATTGTTCTAAGTTCTTTTTAGAGTTTTGTTGAATGTGTGTACATACAAATGCTGCTTTACAAGGTGGCATGGGACAATTTTTTCCCCTCTTTTTGCTCATTTGCTAGGAGCACTCAGCTGTCAATGTACCAAAGTAGGAATGTCTCTCCAGACAGGCTGAGGAAAGCTACCTGCCTTACCTGTGTCTGCAGAAGGTGTTGTAGGAAAGGGCTAATGATACAGCCAGAAATGGTAAGGTTGGGCCTTTAAGGGATGACTGAGGTAGGTTCAGGGAACAGCAACCGGTTGTACTCTTAGTGAGTCACTACCAGTGTGAAAATTGTCAGCTAACCAAACTGAGGGTGTTGCCTCTCTGAGCCTGTTTCTGCCCAAATCTATCTGATGTGTGAAATCCATCTAGCTATCCAGAACACCTCCTGGTTCAGGCAGGCTGGCAGGGTAGGGATCCTGATTCCTTGTGATGCACACTCTGCTCTGTGCTGACCTTTCTCCTCTTGCTTCCAAGACATTTTAGGAAGGGAAGTGCCAAAGCATGGAGGGAGAACTTGTATGAGTGGGAAGTGCTGAGATAACTGAGCTTTTCCAAGAGCTGGTTAATACCAGTCTGTTGCTGACCTTGCTTTGAAGAAGCTGGACTCCTGACAGCTTTTGAGCCTTTTTCTATCCAGTTACTTAAGGCAATCCCCTTTAGCTCTTTTTCAGAAAGCACTTCATTTGCAGAGGGCTTTACTGTCATCTGAGTAAGGACATCATTCCCAGTAAGTAAATGTGGTCATTCAAAGGCATTAAATGATTAGAGTGCCCTAGGCATAGCATCAAAAGTGTGGCTGCATAAAAACTGTAGTAGCCACAGGCTCCAAGGGATCTGACCTTGCTGTTCTCTGTGTCTCTGAATAGGGAAGGCGCAAACTGTCAAAAGCAGTGAGGTTTGTGCATGGTCTGTGATCTCTTTCCCACAGGTTCAATTGGCCTGGGGACAAGAACTGGGATGTGGACAAGTTCATGGCCAGAAATACTGATTTGCATGCGAAGTGAAACTCCCAGGTAAACACTCCTGGCTCAGTGTTGAGGGGGAAGTGGCCAGCAGAGATGGGAACTGCAACCTGATTCTCCAAAACCTTATAGCCTGAAATCCCTGGCAGTTCATGCTTTTGTGTTTTAGCTCATTTATACCAGATTGTAGCAGAAGCCTGTTTCTCTCTAAGTGAGCTTTATTCTCATGATGCACCGTTTTATCTCACGTTTTATCAGATGAGGCCCCAGTGTGTTTTGGATTAATTCTGTTTGGTTTTGTTGGGGTAGAGAGAGTTTCTAGATATGCCTGAAATGAAAAAGCAAAGCTGAAGTACAGTGTTCTCTTCTGCTGTGCATCCTTTGCTTTGCAAAGTTGTGTCTGTGGAGATTTCCTGCAGGTCTTATTTGGTGATGTATCCTTAGCCTACTCATACCCGGTGATAAACATACAGCAATGACAAATTCGGGAAAGATACAAGTAAGTTATTTCCTGTTATCATATTTAATTACCATCAGACTCCTATCAGTTACAACCCCATACGCACCTTAAATAAGGCGTTGAAACAATGAAGCTATTAACTTCTGCATCTTGTTGTTAAAACCCGCTGTTTTCTCATATGGCTTTCTCCAATATTCTTTTTTGTTTTCTTTGACCCTTCCCTGAGCACTGGCTCAATACTGCTCAAAACTGGGCTATAAAATGTCATATAGTCATAATTGTCTCTGATCTGACAAGTCACTGTTGATCTTTCAAATATCTCTTAATTTCTACTGGGTGAAAAATAAAGTTTCAGCTTCAACAAAGCCTTTTCCACTTTAATTCAGAAGAAATTAATAATGAATATTTTATTGCCAAGTGGTCCTTATTTTTCTGCAGCTGTAGATTTACAGGATTTCAAAGCTGGATGATTAAGGTGCAGTTTTAGTTTGTAGCCAGGCAAACCAAGCAATCTCAACTTCAAAGGAGGGGAGTGTTCTTTAATGTTGTGGGCTCGCTCATTGTGTTCAGCAAACGGAGCTGCTGGGGAAAATGCCATGTGCAGCAGACAAGTGATGTGGCTGCCACTCCTCGGAGGGAGTCTGTTGCTGCTGCCTGAGAAGAGCAGCCCACACCCAGCAACCTCAGGATATTTGATTGGGTCATTTTTGCATGATGTCGACCTATGAGACTTTGAATATTTTCTTTTAGTATGCTTAGAGCTTCTGTCTCTGTGGACCTCTGGGGCTGGTCATGCTAAAGCAGGATTTGGGCCTGAGTTCTGTTGCTTCTCCTGTGTCATTCTGTCTCTGCTTGGTTGTTTTTCTCCCCTTGATGTGCTCACAGCATGAGTGGTTTTATATACATTAGGGAAGTTGAGAGAGGGTATCTTAGTTAAAGGAAGCATTCAATCCATACCACACTGTGGTTTTGAGGGGAATAAGGTCCAGGACTGGTGATGAGGAGCTCTTCATCTATGGCAGTCATGTTGAAAAGTAGTCATTGTGATTTTACTGTTGTATTAGTACTTTGTTCAATCAGCTGTATGTCACCAGTTTGATATGTCAGGGCTAGTGAGGAGGAAAGAGGAGCTAGATAGTTCCATCATTAGGTGGACCTGGAAATTGTGATGGTGTGTGGCTTTACTTTCAACTCTGAGGCCCAGGCAATATGACATAACCCTTTGTGTTTTATTAAGCTTCTTATCCACTTATCCGGTGGATGCTCCAGTTCAGAAAGTAGAACACAAGCCTTATGATGAGGCAGAAAAGGGGCTGAATAACTGTTACCTCTTGAACTGGTGTGTTATTTTCTAGAACTGTTTCCTTGACTAGAAATCAGTCTTAAGAATCCCTACAAATAAATTCCTTTGAGATGCTGCAAGGGCCAAACATGCAGTGAGGTATCTGGGACTAAAGCAAGGCACTTGGGTAGAGGATGAGTCCACAGAAAGTCTGGATCCTGGCTGTACACTTGACTGTTTTGAGTGGACAAGAGACTATGGGAAACAGTGTTCTGGACTCCAGGGGCCTGGAGATATGAAAGGAACTGGCAGGGCACCACAGGTGTCTGCTGCTCGGTAAATGACTGGCAGAGCCATGTGGCTCTAGTGCAAATCTCCCTCATCAGTATTAAAATCTGAGTGGAACTGGGGCTTTATCCTATCAGTATGTAGGCTTCTGTGGGATCTGGGCCACTCTCTCCTCAGGGCTCTGGGATTCAGCAGCCAACAGCCAGCACTGCCAAGAATCATAGTGCTTGAGAGGCAGCATTGGCCAACACTCTGCTGTGCCTTTCAATGACCCATGTGCACACTGTTGAGAGAGTGGTGACTTCAGCTCACCAGTTAAAGCTCTCCAAACAGAGGAGGTGCCAGGCAATCTCTGGAGCTGCTTAGGGAAGGAGAAGCTTTTAGAGACACAGTACACTCCTAATTTCTGCTGTGGTTTCCCAGTTTGAGAACACTGCTTTGATGAGAGTGACCTGCTTTCTATCCAGTGCTGGGGGAATAACCTTTGTGCTGTTCAGCTTGTTTTTCCCTCATTCTTTGCTTTCTGCTTTCAAGGCCTGGCACTGTCCTTGTAGTTGCACACAGCCAACCTTCTAAACAGTATTCCTTGCTTTATGAGAATTGATGTTTGACTTAATCCAGGGTGCCTGGATGTGGTAGTTGTGTTTTTCATTCTTGACTCTTGTTGCTATCCAGTATCATACTGGAAATCATTTAGTGTCTCTGTGTCTCCATTGTGCACTGGTATGTAAGAATTTCTCACTGTGAAATTCCATGTGGTGTTTTTTTTGTTGTTTTTTTTTTTAAATACAGAGATGGCATTTTCCCACTAATGCACAGTATAACCTTGGAAAATAATTTCAGCCTGTCTGTGCCTGTTCTTCCAAAACTCTACAGTTTAATTCTGTGTGAAAAGCATATTCTAGCCATGGAGCACATTTTTTTATTTCTTTTAATTTTTTTTGTTACTAGCTAAAGCATACACTGAAATCACTTCTACTTTCATATACTTGTCCGTAAGATTGGTTTGCGGTTATGTGACTATTCCTTATCTGAAAAAGGCAGTCCAAGCTGTGTTAGATGCTTTTAATTGGACAGAGAATTAACAGAACTAGACTAGATGAAGTTGATCTTATGAAAATGTGTGTGGTATAAAGAGTTCTTTTTACTGTCAGCCTCCTGAGCCAACAGTAAAAGATGAGAATCAGCCTTACTCATATTTAGACTCTAACATGGAAAGTACAAGAGTATCTGCAAACAGGAGCATTTAAGGCTTACAGGTGTTTATGCATTTACATATATGCTCACTGGTTATGATCATTGCATGCATGTATACTGCCTTCGCAATTGGGAACCCAGATCACCTAACTTAAATTAAACAAGGCAAGAGAATTAAAACTTCTCTCTGAAAGGCTGGAGGAGCTGTTTGACAAGGCTTTGCAGATTTGCTTCAGAGACCATAGATTGAGTTCTCTCTTAAAGAGGGGTAACTGGCAGAGACCAGACTTTGAAGACAATGGCTTACTGCTCTTTTGGGTTTCTGCTATCACATTGTGGACCATTTAAATAAAAAATGTGATAAAATATAACCTTCTGTGTATTTCATACTAAATGAGTGAAAGTGACTGCAGTCACAAGCCATACAAGCTTATAGCCCAGTTATTTTCCCCCTCATTTTACATATGTGTCTCCTTTTAGAGACTTTCAAACTCACCTGATTGCTCTCAATCAAAAAATCTGGAAGGGAAGAGAAGGAGGCACTTGCCGTGCTCCCCTCATTCCCTCTGTTACCTGACTGAGGGCTCTGACATATCATGAAACCACAAGTATTTTTTTTTTAAATTTGTTTTCCAACCTTGCAGACCATTAATGCAAATGGTTGTTCAATTTCCAAACCATGTCCTCCCACCCCTTGCGTACCACAACTTCTCTACAGATACATAATTCATTATCTGGAAAGCTGCTGTTTTAATATAATATTAAACAGGCAGCAGCTCAGCAGGTGTCCCCAAGGTGAGGAAAGCAACATGCTGCTGCCAGCAGCTGCTGCCTTCAGGCTTATCGAGATTTCTTTGTTTTGATATAGAAGCTGGAAGGCTTTTTAATATACCCTGTCATTGGCTGAGCAGGTCCTGGTTTCTGGCTGTTATTCTGCCTTTGACTACAAAGACAAAAATCCTTATAACACATGCTGCTTGCAATGACTGCATGCAGTTCTGCATTCTCAAGGAGGGAGCAGGGTGAAGAGAGAGAGAGGGCTCACAAGGCAGATCCATGTGTTCTATTTCCTGCTTGCATTTTTCTTAGTGGACCAGCTCGGTTCAGTATGTCTTTGCAGCAGGCCTACTTATGTCAGTGTTGTCAGAATGGGCTTTCTGCTTCTATAAGCATAAACATAAACCAATATACTGCCTATAGAGGGCATTCCAAACAGTGAGAGTGATATTCTGCTGGCCTCACCCACGTGCTAGTTCTCTGTGGCCTAAATCTGGATGTTTAGATTTAATTTATGTAGTTAATACCTCTCTAGCAAAAGCAACTCTACTGACAATGCTGGCATTTCTATTTCAGTGGTATATAACAAGATGCATTGAGTAAGGCTTTTTTGTTTCTTGGAATAAGAACTTCATCTTCTGTATTTGAACATTATAAAATATGTTGATGGCTACTTTTCCCCAGAATGTGTGGGTTTTCAAAGGGCCATGTGTAAATTTCATTTGGTGAATCTCTTGTGCTACTTTACCTGTTACTTGATTCTAAGCTTAGGGAAAGTGGAGATTTTTCAGAAGGTAACATTTCTTGCTCTAGAGGTAACGGGAGTGTTGTTACAGGATGGCTAGCCAATGTGAACATCTGTGCTGCAATAGGGTGCATCTGTAGGCAATAGTGGCAGTGAATGCTGCAAGACAGGACTTCCACTGGGAACTCCAGAGGCTCAGAGAAAAGCATTCTGTGCAATGCTCCCTTGAACTTCAGTGGGAACAAGCCCACCAGCTGAAGACATCTCTTAGGATGAGTTTTTTACCTAACAGGCTCTTAACTCTGATCTAAACCAGCATGTTTCTGAAAAGCGAGGTCACATGAGCTAATGATTAACTACTTCAAAGGAACTTTTATGGATGTTTTGATAATGGGGTTGACTGGGAGGAGTTTGTTCATTGCCAATGAGTATATAGAATTAGAATTGGCTTTTCATAGTGTCGTTCTGCTCCCAGTTCACTGACAGTTGTCTTCAAGCACAAATTGAGGCTCCCACTTTTTGCATCAGCATAATCTGTAGTTCTTTAGCCATCTACACTTGTGCTGTGAGCAGCTCCAGTGCTGAGACCAAGTGACAAGTGTATACTTCACTTTTTTTTTCCAAAGAACACTGCTGTGACTGTGAAGAATGCTATATGTTGCACATCATGTTTAGAAGATTCATTGGCTATCCAACTCATAACCATATACAGGAAGAGACTGCTCTAAAACTGTTAGTCTGTGAAGATTATAACAAGGCTACAAACTTGAATCAGAATATCCCTGAGTTTGGATGTAGATCAGTAGTACTTTCATTTGCATTGTCTCATCATTAGTATTGGCAAAGGGTTTTTTAAATTTGCCAAAGGCCTACAGTACATATGCCTTTGCATTTCATTCCTTTTTCTGCATTAATGTGACAAATAGCTTTGTTTTTGTAAAAACAGTCTGCAACTGTTGAATCCTTAATGATAGTCCATTAATTTGCTGCTGCCAAAACTGTGCTTGTAAGCTTCAGTCACTTTACTAAAGAAGATAATAATATTCGTAATTGGTTGGCTTTAATTTCTGCAGTACTCTCTATTCAGTCTACAGAGAATCAGTCTTTACAGGCTCAGCTGAAAGCTCTGGCATCTGCAACCTAAGCTGTACAAGCTGGTGGCTTCCTTTCCATTCTACTTGGTTCAAGGTCCAGAGCATTAGGTAAGATGGGAGACATGCAGTCCTTTAAAGGTACAATGAAGGTGTCTTTGGTTTTGTAGTGCATTAGGTACAGGAAAAAGAAAAATAGACTTTTGAGGAATGAGGAGGAGTAGGTGGTTGTAGACAGACTTATTTAAAAAGCATGAGAATCAGTTTGTTCCTGTCATTGAGTAGACCTGGCAAATGTGAGCACAACAATTCCAAAAGAATGCAGAATTTGGCTATTATCCCTCTAATATGGAATTATTAAAGAAAAATAGATCAGACTTCACCATTCTAATGTTACTGTAAGTAATTTCTTGTCAAGATTTAAAACTTTCCTCAAGTTTTGTCTTCAGTGTTAAAGATTTGAAGAAATTCACGAGAATTAGAAAATTGCTTGTGGTTGCATGGTAATGCATAAAAATTATCCAGTCATCTTCATTCAGATTTTTCAAAGCATGAACTATCATCATCTTTGGTCAGGAAGGAATTTTCTCCCTTATAATAACATGTAAATATAACCACACTTGGAATACATAATTTCACACATTCTCCAGAAGCATTGAGCACTTGCTGCTTTGGAGAACCACGTGGAACTGTGTGGCCCGTTATGCATACATGTGCTACTATTTTCTCAGTATTTCATACAGACATACCTTTTTTTTGTACCCTCAAATTCATAGTTGCCTTAATTTAGGTGTCTTCTGCAACGTGCCATGTAAGGATGGACACACAACTTCTGAGAACTGGCTGGCCTAAATTGCTTCCTCGTCAGTATGTGGCTTCTGCTGGCCTGAGAAAAATTAATTTCCTTTCCATCCAAATTGGTGGTCAGTGAAATGACTGTAGGCGTGTAGTCCAGGCAGCTCCACACTTTATCACCATTAAGGACTGGGCTCGTTGTAACTTCCTAGATCTGAAATACATTAGGGAAAGATTGGAAGGGTTAGTTTTCTGGAGTGGAAGAAAGGAGGGTAAGAAAAAGCAGCCTGATCTTGGTATAAGGCACTCTATGGAACATGCTGAGGAAAAAGCTCTGCAACCTTTTCTTAACCACCCCCCCTTGTCATCCCCACTTGCCATCACCAGGTCTCCTTTGTGAGGGGAAGAAATGGCTTTTTTTTTCTTCTTCCCCCTCCCCTGCCAGCATACCTGTGGAAAGGGATAGAAGTTGTCCTTTTTACATTCTAAGACAGACCCTTCGAAAGGCGATCAGCTCATCTGAACTGTAAATATTAGGCTGCTGCAGTAGAGATGGCTTTTCCTCATTGTGAATTCATTTTGGCCAAGCTAAACTGAACTTTGGGGCCACAGTGAGCATCACATCCCAGGCAACATAGTAGTCTCTCCTCTGAAATTGCAAATCACTGGAAACAAGGAGACATGAGAGCATTGGTCTACTATTACAATGAATATGTTTTTAATGCCAGAAGCATAACTTTAAAAGGACTGAACTTTTTTTACATAAACTTCTCACAGTTCAGCTGAGGGCAGATAAAGCACATTAAGAAAAACTCAGTCAGCTCCAGTAGACTCAAACATTACAAAGCACAGAACTCACGTAAGCAAGTTTTACAAGCAGGGATTCAAAGTGACGTTTGTAATGCTACTTACTTTTCCTTTAAGAGTACTTGAAATTATTTTTCTATCTTCCCCTTATTTTGCATCTTTTTTCAGTTTAATTATTAGATAAGTCTAGAGTAGTAAGATCACATGCATTATCAAGAAAGGCATCTCCAGGCAGGAGAGTCAAGCTAGCCAGATGTGGTTTTATGAATAACAGGCCACAGATTAAACTAAGTCTTGCATATAGTTTTAGTAATCATACATTTGATCCTGCCAACTGGGAGAGATCACTAGCCTTAGGTTTATAAGGGTTTTCCGTAGTCCATGTACCAGTACAGAGAAGCTTTATTGGAGACTCTGTTCATGTTAAGTCTTGTCAGATTTTTTGCATAAGAAACCACAGTTCTGAGGTCCGATCTCTTTGTTGGTGCTTTTTTAAAGCAGCTTAATGGCTTCTGAAACCACAAAAGGCATGGGAGGGGAGCAGAGATCACAGGCCCTTTGGATTAGTTTATAGATGGCTTTGGAGTGTTTGCCTGTTTTGCTTTATTCTCTGGGATGAAGTCTAAGATCTTGGATCTAAAAATCATTTATGGACTCATGAAAATCCTCTGCAATGATTTTTAGTTGAAAATTTGATAATCTTCTACTTGTAACTATCACTAAACCTGCTGAATTGAAAAGCGTTCAGCAAAATAAGGCATTTATATTTTATTGAGAAGTCAATAAGATTTTAGTGTATGCTTGTCATAAGAAACTCTGAACTGTGGCAATTTATGAACTAAACTTCCTCAGTACAATAAAAGGTTTTTAAGATTTCCTTTTCCTCACTGACACAACAAAATGAATGTTAGAATCCCCTCAAAGTCCTTCCATACCGTGGAAATAAAACACCTTTCACCTACAAAGGTGCATGTTTCTTTAGGAAAAATTGCCATTATGTTGTCCATTGGAACTGTGACACAATGAATTTATTTTGATTCAGAGCTTCTTTCTTTTATTTGTTCTCAACATGATACTAAGTCCCCATGCCTCATTTTTTCTTAGTTTTTTATGCTTTTTAAAATATGATCATGCATTTAGTCTCTCAGCTCCAGATCAACTTTCCACTCATGTTTCATATACAGATAGGTGGGTGGGTGGGGATAGATAGAAATAAAAAATCATGGCTAGCACACATCACTGTTTATTGTAAGGCTTAATTCTTCACAAATCTTACCCATACAGGAAAACTCCAGTTTTCCTTATTATCTGTTTCTTCTTAACTACTTCAGATTTTTCTTGCTGGCTTTTTCTGTTCTCAGGTAGCCTAAATCGAACATCTGAAGATGAGTTTTATATTCACAGCAGGTTTTTCCTTCTATTAAAGAATCATCCAGAAAAACCAGCAATAAAACAGTAGAGTTGTAATTGGTTGTAGTGAAGTTTCAGTTGAAGCTGATGGCAGGTTAACCCAAGATTCAGCTGTGATAGATAGAGTCTATCTCTGGCATTCAGGATTTTGAAAACCTTTGGTTGGGGTGGAGAGTGGTCAGGATAGAGATTCAGCATTATCTGGAATCAAAGGCAAAAAAACTGAAAAAATGGAATCAGGCTTCAAGTGTCTATTCTGAGCATTCTTAATGAACTTTTGCTTACTCACCGATATTTTCTTTTGTCTCTTTTCACAATCCAAAGATCAAGATGTGTTTTTTTCTGGCTGTGCTAAGAAAAAGTCCCCGTAATAGAGCTGCCCTTAATCTTGACATAATTCATCTCCTCATTTTTCACCTTCTTTCACTATCAGGGACATCTTTGAGCCTGAATACTGATACTCACCTTTAAGTCAATTGTAAAGAGCAGGTCAGGCAAGATGAATCATTGCAATTGTTCTTTTCAGCTATGGGTGCTAGTTTTTGTCCATTTGTCAAGATCTTTGTTGCTGCTTGTCTGCAGTCAAAGGCTTCCTGTCACTACTTGCTTCTGTACCGAGGGCAAACACGTCAGCTGAGCCTTGTGTTACCCACCAGCCACCCCTTCCGTAATTCAGCCTTGAGCTACCATTTGCCCCCCCACGCACTGCAGCAGCACATGGCCAATGAAATTTCACTCATATTGAAAAGAGCAGAGCTACTATCCACACCAAAGCAGCACAAACATATAAACAAACATGTAATATATAACACAAATGTGTAAATGTATACACATACACAAGTTATTGTAATTGTGTAACTTTTCAGTAGGGTTGATATAATGATAATATGCATGCATATCAGTAAGCAGAATGACATAAGAAATAGATGAAAGGCAAACCAAAGGTGATGTGGAAAGAGGAGAAATTATCTAAGCAAAAAAAGAAGCTGCCAACTTCAGCAGAACCCAACAGCAGCTTTGCTTGAGAATATAGCAGTTCCTTCTTTTACATGCAGTGGGGCAGGAACATCTATACCCAAGTCTAGTCCTGTTCCCCCTGAACCTCTTCCTCAGACAAAAGGGATCTAAGGCTTGGTTTCAAAAATTATCTTAAGAAGGTTAAGCTTGACTGAATGAGTTTCAAGGCAAACAAAAAATCCTAAGTTTTCCTCACTGGAAACATCTGTATATAAGGAGAGATGAAACTGAATGTCTGTTGAGGTTCTTTGAACAGAAACACGGGGCAGGACAGGTAAATACAACAAAATAGCAGCCTTATGCTTTTCACTTTCCAGTGAATGCATACCAGACTAAAGATGGTCAAAAAAAAGGAAAAAATTTCAGTAAACAGTGCTTTGAAGTGTAGATTGTGATTCCTACTGCTGCCTCTGAATTTCAGCAAGTTGCTTGGTCCCAGTCTTTCAGTATTTAACCTTCCCTGTTGTGGGGTATGAAGGAGTGCTGAAAGGAGGACTGTTTCTAAGGGTTAGGAGGTGGCACATTGCTCTGAGGTGAATGCTGTATAGCTGACATTAGCAGGAGATGGCTCCCAGGCCATATGATGTGCAGTTGCAGAAACCACATGAGCAAGCACAAAGGAGAGCAGTTCTGCCAGCTTTAGCTAGTCTGGGCCTGGAAGAGAGAGAATTTGTGCAGTGCAACTGGGGGCCTGGAGCTGTACTGTTCCCTCCAGGCAGAGATACTGCTAGGGTATGTAAAGCACTGTGACAAAAGTGCCTTGAGACAGGTGTGGCAAAGCACTGAAATCAGCTGGGACCTGCAGCCTGTTTGATGGTGAGCAGTAACAAAAAAGTCCCTTAATCTTTCTAGGCTCTTACGTTTACTCTGTGTAAATGTAGGCTTTCATGGTTGCCATCAGTTTTCCTAGTCTTGAAGTTATTCAATTTCTGTACACCCAGATGGGAGGCAAATAGCACTGCCAGCTTGCTTCATGGATAAGGATGAAATCCAGTGCATCTTCTGCAACATGGACTGGAAGTCTGCAGCAAAGCAGACAACTGAATGCTGGATCCCCACATCATAGGCGAATGATGAAGCAGATGGACTATTCATGCCCCAAGTTAAGGCCCCTGTTTCTGCCACATCTATTGAGGCGCTTGCACTCTGTGTTTGCAGACAGTTATATTTTTCCTCTGGTCTGTGGATGAGAGTAGCTCTGAGCAAAAGGACTGGAGGGTCTGCCCATGGCAATCCTGAGCTACGCAGGGTTGGTCTCTGAGGCCCAGTTGTTTGTATGAAAGCTTTACTAAAGATGAGTGAGAAGTTCAGTTCAAGGGTATGAAAACCCCTTGTCTCTGTTTAAAATCATGAGCAGAGTGTTCTTCCCTTTCATGGTGCTGATTGATTCACACAGTAGAAGTAATGCTCATGTGCTTCAGGGTTAGGCTTTAACAGCAACCATAATAAGAATCGAAGCTCTGTTAGTGACAGAAAGGACATGTGAACGCAGTAGCTGAATGAAAACTTCATTCTGCTGTGAGAGGCATCTCCAAGTGTTTCTGGGCAGGAAGCTTTGAAATTGTTTTAGGAAAACAATTTCTGAAGTCTATGGTATTTGATTTGATACAGTGTTGTGTTGCCAACTCAAACCTGAAATTCCTAACAAGATCTTTTCCTGAGCCCAGAAAAGGAAGCATCTATGAGTTTCAGGTAAAATTCTGGGCTTTGAAGAAATTGCATGTGACATTGTTCATTGTTCTTTTGGGGATTTTATTGGTTTCAGGTTTGTTTGGTGTTTTGTGTTTTTTTTTTTTTTAAAGAAGATCTAGGTGTTTGAATGTAGCTGTTTCTCATTCTTATGACCACTAAGAGTCAAAACATGTTGAATATTACAACAATGTAGAGAGATACCTCTGAACCCTGCCTTTTAGGGACCTCTAGTTCTGCTTGTTGCCTCAAGGATGTAGTAAAAGCAACCAGCCATGGGTGCAAAGGAATATGAGTAAAATGTTATTAAAAAAGAAAAAAGTTTACTAGTGGGTCTACATGCTCTGCCACTGCATATTCTTATCATGCTAACATATGATGCTTTCTTTCAGAAGTGATTCTGAAGTGCATTCTTGTTTCTGAGTTGGCCTCCATGTGTGGAGCTGCCTTCATTTGCTTGTAGTTACATGTCTAGTCACTACTGACTCTCCCACAGGCAGATTGTAGGGTCGTGACCTTGTTCCTATTTAAAGTTTCAGTGGGAAAAGCCAAACATTGAGGAGCTATGTGTAGTTTTTGGCACACTGTCGGGTCTAGCATGTACAGGAGTCTTTTTTTCCCATCCAGTTTTTACTTTTTACAGACTCAAATAGAAGTATAAATGTTTTCATGTTTGGTTTTTTTTTTCCCTAAAAGCTTGCATGAAAAATGTCTATGAAGATTTAGAAAGCAGCTGGCTGGTCCAAAGTAACATCTTGGGGAAGGGGAGTTGTAGTCGGATCCCTATGGTACAGTGATTCTTTAGGAAGATGCTGATTGACCCCACTTCTACAGAAGTACAGTAAGAAGTCATCTTCATCCTTCTCTGCTTATTCTACTTCCTATGGTAATCTTTGTATGGGTTAGTTCAGCTGCTCCAACTAAATTTATTCTCCATGATTAATTCTAAACCAAGATTCTGGTCCCTTATTGTCCTTCATGGTTTGGGTAGGCAAAATCTCAGCTGGTCCCTTTAAACGTAAGGACAAGATGGGTGTTTCACCTTGACCAAGCTCAATTCTTTGCTGGTGATGTGACTACTACAGTGAATGTTTTTTGGAGGCTGCTTCATTCCATTGTTGGGCTAACTTGAGCTCAGGCCATCTATCTGCCAAATGCCAGTTTGTGAACCCCATTTCTGGTGTGTTTTGAGGGCTGTGGAAACCCTCTTTGTTGGTATCATATCTCCTTTAAAATATTTGATTGTGAAAAAAAGGCATAGGCAATATGTCTGTTGGGTAAGGTAACTCTGCTTTCACCATGAGGCTGAGTATGTCGGTAAAAGATTTAGGTGGTGACAGGAGTTTCACAGACTGTAATTTCCTGCTCTGATAGTTCTGTATGCAAAGGATGAAGTATGTCAGCCTTGCAGCTAAGTAAGGTGAAACATTGATCTGTTCAGATGCCTGCATCCTAGCCTTGAGCTAGAGAGCTGTTCTGCTTTATATATTTTAAAGAATATGAATAATTCAGTAAATTCAAAATGGGAGGCTGTCCAAGACAATGCTGAGGAAAAAAGCAGAATTTGGATACACCAGAGAAAAAGAATAATGGCTTTTGTTTCTTAAGCTGCATGCCTAGTCCCATATGGCCATTGTTTCTTCTCTTTACTGGAAGACTGCCTCAATTTCCCAGTTCAGTGAATTGCTTCTCGGAGAGCCACAAAATACTTCCCAACATATCTCATTTAGTGCTTTTGCTTTACAAATCAACGTATGCTGCATGAGTGTGTCAAGGACAGAAAACAATAGCAAATAAAAGTACTTCCTTGGCTTGCAAGCAGCTCCCAGCTTCCTCGTTTCCCCAGATTAGAGAGGATTTAGGAAGCACACGTTCTGTGTATGCTAAATCAGCTCTGCAGAAACCACAGCATACCATCATCCAGGGCTTATCTCTGAATTCCACAGACAGACAATCTCAGCTGCTCAGAGCAGGCTGGCAGCTTTAGCTTGCCAGTAGGTGCTGAAAGCCATGTAAGTGTGGAAATGACAGTGACACAACGGCTCAGATGTTATCTCTTTAGCAAAGCCAAATGCAGTTTCCATGGTGATGGAGAAGCTCCAGGCTGCTAGTGATGCAGCTGCTGTGTTGGACTGGGTCAGTACCCTTTTCATACAGAGGCTGCTCTCATAGAGCTTTTGTGCATTTATGTGGTACTCAATCATAGGTTGTATCCAGCTCTGGAACAAAACAAGGGGTGAGGGGAAGATTTAAATTGATTGAAGTGAGTGCTGACCTAAAAAGGAAACAGGAAAAGAAGGGTGAAAATGTTTCAAGTCTTGGACTATCCACAGGTGACAGATGTATATGACAGTTTGAGTGGATTTGGTATTCTGGTCAGTACTTTCCTGAGATGGTCCACACCAACATTAAAGCTCTTGTGTCAAGTGGAAGAGTCAGATTTATATTACCAGGTCTTAACTTTCTTCTGAATTTGATCCAAAGTTAATGACTTGGGAAAAGGGGATGACCTTGTGACTTCTGCATCTGAAGCATTAAAATGTCTTACAATTCACTTGGTCCTCCTTCTTGATAATAATCTCTCAATACCTCAGCTCAGATATGTGCAGTTAATTTCATACTTTTTCCGTAGGGTCTTACAGCCTGTGCTTTCACTTTGCTTATTGCTGAGACAGCACATACAGCAGCTCCAGGTTACCATGCTGAAAATGCCCATTTAGCACTTCTGTTTTGATCTTCTATCAAGCTGTACTTTGTGAGTGCTGCAGCACATCTGTAGGAATTGTGTGTAAAACTGCTCAATTAAAATAATAATTTTTGACCCACATTTTTGGTGGTTTTAAACATTGGTTGTTCTCTTCCAAACTAGATACTAAAAGAGATTTGTATTCTGTCTTTCAGGTGGTGCGGGGGACCGGGAAAAGATGCCTGCCAATCATGAGGCTTTCCTGCTCATGGCTAATTCCCAGAATGAAATGGAAGATTGGGTAAAAGCCATCCGACGGGTTATATGGGCTCCATTTGGTGGAGGTATTGCAAATAGCTCACATGCACATAAATTAAAACATTTGCCTCAAGGTAAAACATATTCTTGTGATACCAGGATACGTGTAACACTGTAAAATCACTGAGATGTCTAGATAAGCTCTTGATTGTCTGGAGTGTTTTGAAGGAAGGGGATTGGGTTGATTCCCTCCTGCCCCACCCCACCAGGGGATGGACAGGAAGGGAAGGGCAGACCCAGACTGTATAACGTGACTCAGAAATGGGTGGTGATAACAAACATATTGCTGTTGTCAGTACTCAGTTCTTTACAGCAAATTATTCTGTAGACCTTTTGTATCCTGATGGACATGGAGTCTATCCAGTTATCTCAGTTTTCTTCCATAAGGACAGATGCCCATCTTGAACATCTGTACTAGCCAGAGGCAGCAAAACTTTTAATCTAGTTAATGTAGGGCCCAGTTGAGAAGACAAAGCTTCCACTGACTTCAGTGGGCGATGAGGAAGGAGAGGGTCAGGCTGAGTGAACACCTGTAAGGTAATACAGATCCTGACAATTCCTGTACTTAAAATGAACAAAAAAAATCCGTACTCTTGGTATTGATATTATACCACAGTCTTCAAATTCTCAAGTCAGTAGAGTAGATAGGAGTTGTTCTTGTGGTTTAGCATAGAACAAGGGTTTACAGATGTTTTCTTCTGAGTTCACTGTTGGCGACAGCAGCTACTGGCTTGGGCCTGGACACTGTGCTTTGAAGTGACTTGTGTATTACTGATGGAGTTCATGCAAACAGTGATACCATGTGCAGATAGTGCTGTCGACCTCTTTTGGAAGGTACAGATTAAAAAATGCCAGACAAGGGTCAGGTAATACAACTACTTTTGCTGCAATGAAGTTACCAGTTTTCCTGGATGTAGGGAGTAAAAAAGTGACCCTGATGCAATTGAGGAAGGTTCAAATATCACAAGGTCACTAAGAAGACTTGGTGTTTGTTAGTAGTTTTTATCTTGCTGCTTTTTGGTTGGTTTTCATTTCTTTTAAGTGACTCTTTAAATTTGGAGCCTGTGTGTAGCAGCATTTGATTTGTCTGGAGGAGATACCATCTCTCCTGATGCAATTTTTCCCTAGATCCTTCTTTTACTTAATAGAAAGGGTGTATGTATAAAAGTTAGCTTGTATCTGATCTGAAAGGCTGCATGTGATGCTGTTGTGCTGTGGGCAGAACAAGCCCTCTTCATTAGTAAAAATGCGTCTATCATGACTACCCCTCAAACAGGAGTATGTGCTTGTTTGCTTTCCCTCTGAATTCCAATCCACAGTGAAGGGTCTGTTAGACTCTGAGCTCCATGCAAGTACTCTGTTAGAAGTCTCACAATCTGAGTTGGTATTTCTGTGGCCTTTTGTAGTGGACCTTATAGTGTGTATTTTACAGCTTTGCAATGTGCATCCGAGAAATACTGTGAGGAGAAAGGAGATGGTCATTACAAATGTTTCATGTTCTAACAACAGCCATCTTTAGGGCCTGGTATTGTTAGCACTCCTGGTGTCAGTGCAAATTTGGCTTCTTGTTTTACTCATGTTTTGGCAGTCTCTTGAAGTAGTCTCAGAACAAACATCTGTAAGTATTAAAATAATTAAAGATCCCAATATTTTAAAAACAAAAATATCAGAATGACATAAAGGTAGGAATGGATTTCCTTTTCTCGTTAGTTTGTGGGGTAATATTTTCTCAATATGGTATTTTTCTGTACCTCTAAACTTCTCTACAAAACTGTCAGATAACATTTTTTTTCTTTAAAAGAAGCACATGTTCTTATATTGATTCCAGAAACTGGGGCTTTATGAGATACTGTAGAATCATGAAATGAGGATGTGGAAGCAGGGTAGCACGGGGGAACTACAGTAGTACAGTGGGAAATACAGCAGCTTCTGTTTGTTGCTCTTTTCACATACTGCAGATTTGATCTCGTTCCATCAGTGTCAGCATAAAGGCTGCTTTGGATGTTAGTAAGAGCTGGCATAATCCCTGCAGAAGAGAAGCTGTTTGTAGAGTTGGAAAGAAATGCAATTATGTATTGATTTTTCTCCATCTGTGGATTAAAACTAATCAAGAACACAGGTATATCCTGGGCAATCAGTCTGGCCTGAGCTCTCTGCCTTAATACTCAGATGCAGCAGTCTAAAGCTAGCTTGGCTATGCCTGATCCAAGCTGCATGGACAGATTCTTATGCTGTGGTCACTTCTCTGAGCTGACTGAAATGCCAGATGCTGTCTAGGGGTGTTTTTTCTCATGTTGCAACCGTGTGTTTCCACAAGGTTTCATTCTGCTCATAGTAGTGGTTACACAGCTGTGCAGTAGGAAATGACCTGGCAGGAAAAAAAAGGTGGAGGATTAGTCTGTAGGTGGATTGATTCCTTGGCCCTGCTAACCGTGCAGCTGCAGGACTAGTAATTCTCACACAATGAGGACAGGGAGAAGAGATGATGGTGTGGAAGAATGCACACTTGTTCATTCTGACTGCAACCCACACATAAATTGGCTTAAAGAACTGTGGAGCTGCATCCTCAGTTTCTTTGCACTTTGCAAAGAATTTATAGGAATGCCAGTAACTAGGAAACAGTGGAGATGTTCAAACCATTGTTTCCAAAGGGGTTTTAGCTTGTCTGGGGAAATGATCAAACTTACACTTTCTCCATCAGAATCAGAGCAGGGCATTTTTTTTCTGAGAGAGATTGCAGCTTAAATGTGGGAGGACAATAAACATAGCTGTCTCTGTTTTAATTCAGTAATTTGCACTCTGCTTTGCTACCACCACTAATTTGAGAGCCAGGTCTTATCTATCAACACTATTTAATATATTAAGCTAAAATGAGGAATTAAAAAGCAGGCGTCATTATTAATATGCAAATATCCAGCCCTGGAGAAGGTTGATATGGTGTAAAAAAGAATTATGCAAAGATAAAAGGGGAGGCTTAACCACACTGTAATCTTTGCTGATGTATTGAAGAAACAGATATAAAAAAGGTGGAGAGTGCCTTCTTACATGTTGATGCGGGCACATGAACTGTGCTTAAAGGTGAACAGCAAAGGCTTCTTAAAATAAAACAGAAAACTCCCCAAAGCTGCTAAGGATCCAGATTATTAATAGGATACACATTCAGATTTAAAAGCCATATGGAATGTGTTCTTTGAAATACATTTCAAATGTGGCCTTAAAATAAAATACTAACTATGCTTCCTGAGTCTTTTAAAGAGCTGTCTTGTTTATAGGGAAAATAATTTTTGATAAGTTTACTTGAGTTTCAGGTTCCGTAATTCTTCAGTCTAGTCTGTCTCATTCAGAGCAGCAGATTGGATAAGCTGGGATTTGAGAGTACTCCATATGTTTTGATTGTCTTTAAGAAAAGAGCTTGTCACAGTGACTTGAAAAAAGTATGTTTTGGAGCACGTTCTGACAGAGGGTGATTAAAACTGTTTTCTATGATCCTTCTTACCCCTGTGTGAAACAAATTTTGCTCTAAGTTTACATCACTAAAATCTTATCTGGAGAGTCCCTCTGTGTCCTACAGTCATGCTGTTCAGCAGCTGCACTTTAATGGGAAGTGCTTGTAGCAGTGCCATAGTACTACATGCAAAGGGTTTGTGGCCATAGACTTGGGTATGACCTTGCCAGTAAACTCCAAAGATGGATGCATTGGAAGTGTTTGGTGTAGTTAGGGGAAAAGGTATGCCATTCCTAACTCTTTACTTGTAGGGTGGGGCTGTACTTATAGTCTGAAGAGGTACAGCAGCTGTAAGGAAATCCCTTTTCATCCACTTACCTCTCAGTTGGCATGTGTTCTGTATTTTTGTCTTGTATCAGCTGTAAAACAGAATGTTTCTAGGACTGAATTTTTGGGCATGAGATACAAAACTTGGGCTTTTTGGTGCCTGAGTTGAAAGCCGAGTGGCATAACTCTCTCACAGATCAGCACACAACTAACACTGCATGGGGACAGAATCATTCTGTGTTAATCTTGATTTATGTTTATGTTTGTTTTCTTCTGTTTACATATTCTGTCTTGCCATGAGCAGTTCCTTGCTCCTACGCCAGGAATACATGTCTCAGCCCCTTTCTTTCTCCATTACTTTATCTTCATTTCCCCTCCTCCTCATCCCAGGCTTTCATCAGTTACTTGTGATGGAGGGGAGGTGAAGCAGTTGGAAGGGATGTGTTTCCCTTAGGCGAATATGGAGAGCCTTGCCCTGTGACAAAGTAATTGTGTTGCAAGAGCTTCACAAAGTTTCTCTGCTCAGGAGGAATAGTCAGTGTTTAACTGGTGGGGTCTGAGGAAGTGTGCACAGAGGAAGCCACTCTACTATCATGAATTCCAGACATCTTTCCCATATAGGTAAACTATGATGTGCAGATTCAGTATTCAGATTTAATTTTTCCACCAGTAAGATGGGAATTTTACAGTAAGAGCATCATAAGCATAGAGCCATATCAGTGAATTTGAGATGCAAAAAAGCACAGTAATGAAGAGCAGGGAGGTGTCTTCTGTTACTTGCCCAGTGTGAAGGAAGAGAAGATATTTCTTCTCCCTTTCTTGCTAGTGGGCTCCCCCAGAGTGACAGTCTCAAGTAGGATTCCTGACTGGGTCAAGAGGAGCCCCTTCACGAGGTGCAAGGGTGGGCTTCCTTTGTACAGGCTCCCCCAGGTGTGTGTGGAGTGATGCTGGGTGTTTGTTGTGCCTGATATGTGCTGTTATCTCTGCACAGAGATAGTTGGCGCCTGATGCAGCTTATCAGTGTTTGCTCTTTGCTGTTGTCTAATGCTGGGAGGTGGGCCCAGCCAAGGGAAGAGAAAGATGATGTAGGTTATGAGTTCAGATATCTGCCCAGGACAAGGGGATGCATGAATCATCTGTGGGGAGGTGCTGGTAACCCTTGCCCCAGGCAAAGGCATCACAAGCAGATGGTACACCTGTGGATATAGAAACTGAGATACAGCAATGTAACTAAAGTAAGCTGGGAGTGGATCTTGCTGCCAAAACTGTTTACAACAGAAAAGGTTTTAAGATCTCTTTCTCAGATCTGATGAAAGTTTGCTTTATTTAATTTTTTTCCTAATTTATCTCTGTCAGATATATCTGGGTCTTCTATTACTGCTTTATGACCAGCATATTTTACTATCATGTTACACCCTTGAGGCAGGGAAAGGTAATTGTCCTCATTTTTTTAAAGGAAGAATCTGAAGTATTGAGCAATCAGATAACTTGTCTGAGGTGACAGTGACTATCTGTAAAAGAGCCACTCTGAAGGCAAATAGAAAGATTGCAACCCTGGACTTTGACCTTCTTAGGGATGTGTTTGGAAGAATCCCACAGGATATGATCCTGGAGAGAAAGGGGCCCAAGAGATCATGTTGATTTTTCAAGCATTATTTTGTTTGAGCTGGAACAGTACTCCTCCTTGTGCAGGAAACGAAGCAAAGGTGGCAGAGGTTTGCATGGATGACCAGGGAGCTCCTGACAAAGCTCATTACCTAAAAAGGAAGCACAGAAGTGGAAGCAGGGATAGATCCCTCCTCCCTGAGAGGAGAGATCAGAGAAACTGAGCATGCAGGAATGGACTTAGGAAAGCCAAAGGACACCGGTAATTGAATCTGGTAAGGAAGTGAAGGGCAACACTGGGGCCAATACTGTTTTAACAGCTTTGTTAATGACCTGGATAATGGGACTGAGTACACCCTCAGCAAGTTTGCAAATGGTATTGGGAGGAATGAATAGTGCATCAGATGATTGTGACATCATTTAGAGGGGTCTCAACAGGCTGAAGAAACGAGTGAACAGGGACTCCATGAAGTTCAGCAGAGAGTAATAGAAAGTCCTGCACTTGAAGATGAATGAACATAGGCAACAGTACCTGTTGGGAGCTGACTGACTGGAAAGTATCTTTGCAGAGAAGCACCTGTAATGTTATTGGACAATTTGAACGTGAGCCAGCAATGCACCCTTGTGGCCAACAAATTCCTAGGCTGCATTAGGAAGAGCATTGCCAGCAGGTTCGAGGAGCTAAGCCTTCCTCTCAGCACTAGTAAGACCACATCTGGAGTGCATGGTCGAGTTCTGGTCTCCCTGGGACAGGGAGGACATGGGATTACTGGAGTGAGTGAAGTCAAAGGCCACTAAAATGATTAAAAGATAGTGGCAAGAGTAGCTGATGAGGCTGGGATTGTTTAGGCTGAAGAAGAGAAGGTGTAGACTGGTTCTTACCCTGTGTTTAAACAGTTGATGAAAGGGGTCTAAAACTAAAAGCAAAAATAAAACATGTCAAGGGCAAAAGGTGTTCCTTATTGACTTTTGACGATCTTACCTTTAGAAGTCAGATCCTGTTCCCCTGTTCCTTGCATGTATTTCACCTTTAAAGCTGCTGGGTCAAGGCTTTCAGTGACATTCAGTGTTAGAGTCTAAGCTGGTCTGGGCTCTTGAGTGGAGATCGTAATTTAACCTGGTCATTGCGGAGCAGAAATGGGTATTCTTGGAGTGCTGTGTCAGGACTTGTCAGGGGAAAGTCTCCCCGCTAGTGGTTTCAAAAGCCCCAGGCAGCAGCACGAGTTCTGTACTGCAGCACCATCTCCAGCTGTCATTAGCCAGCTTGGTTTCAGTGGCTTCTGAAGACTGATTCAGTTTTGCATCAGGTAAATGAATTTGCAGTGCTTTTTCTAGTACTATGGGCAGTCTGAGGCACCAAAGAACAGGCACCCAGAGCTGAGTAATGACAGGCAGCTTCTCAGTGTCTCTGCTCAACCAGATAGCAGATAGAGGAAAAACTACAAACAGAAATTTTTTCTGTTATATTTGCAGCTGAGCAGGGTAAAGTTTTTCATGGGATTTGCTTGATGGAAGTTCTTTTGGTTGGGAAATGCTGATTTGATAAAATGAAAGATCATATGGGTATGTTTTCATTTGAATGAATTTTGTGCTAGGAAAGGTTTTTCTGTGCTCAGGGTAGAATTTTTAATACAAACTCTGTCCTGAATGTGTATTCGTCTTGTATTCCAGAGGTTGTATAAGCAGTTAAGATGTAAAAATCTATCCATCTGAATCTCTTTCCTAAAAAAAAAAAAATTACCTTGGAAAGGTTTTCAGAAAAGGGAAGATTGCAGGAAGGTCTGATGGATAAAATGAAAAATCTAAGGAAAATTTGAACAGTGCACAGTCCTGAGGTTTGAACCAAGAAAAAAGTGGGTTTCATGCAGAGCACAATTGAATTGTCACAAGATGCAAAAATAAAAATAATATATGGATTAAAAATAAAATTGGTTGTGTTCATAAAAGATAAGTCTGCCTTCAATCAAAGAAAGATTTCTGGAGGCAGACATTAGCTTCATATGCCTTATGTTGTGAAGAGCAGTTCAGCTTTAGATAAAATATAATGGGGCTTGGGTTTGCTTTGATAACAGATTGCTTTCCTCTTCAGCTACTAAGTGCTATGGAGAGGTGAATGTGGCTGTGCATTTGTTGCATTGTTGATACTACTGTGAGGAACACTTAGTCTGCCAATACTACCCCCTGCGCGGGTGGTTTCTCAGCGAGACCATTCCTGTAATCATTAGATTCGTGCTTGACGTCCAAAAGCTGACAGTCTTTAAAACACTGATGGTTCTCACTGCACATCCTGGCTGTGTATTAATGGGACAAACATGCTCTTGTGGTGTTTCTCAGCTTGCAAGCAAGTATTTTAATTTCTATATATTAGTCATTTGATGAATGTTATGAGGATATGTGATTACTGAAAGTGAATGGTAGCCTGTTCCTTGCAAGTTGCAATTTTAACTATTCAGGAGCTGAAATCCACCCTGTCTCTCTTTTCATATTTGCTGTTTAACATTACCCTTCTACCCTTTATACCTTCCACAGTTGGTCCTTTTTTCTTCTCCTTCATCATCATGTAATTGGACTTGCAATTTCCTCTTCATGCCTTCTGAGTTACAAATCAGAGAAGGAAATGTTCAGCTCTTTACCTCTTCTAGAAGTGTTCTTGATAGGCTAGCAAATTCACTGATATGTTTTATCCATTTTACAAGTTGGAGCTAAATGTAATCCCTTCCCCAAGCACAGCCAGTCAGGTTCAGCTGTTGCTGGAACTGAGATGATGAGCTCATTGCTTGGGTGGTGAAACTCTTAAGTTGTTCTTTTTATTGACTGAGGATTTGCACAAGGATTAAGTTGGTCAGTGGAAGATAAAGATAAATGTATGGGAATTAGGTAACAGATTTTTGTCTTTGGTTGAGTGTGAGCATTCAACAAAGTGAAACCATATACAGTTTACCTGGTAGTGAGTTCCGCGATTGCAGATTAGAGACTGACAGAGGTATTTCTGATGAAGTTTGATTTGCATAAACATCCATGTATGCAGTGTTGATCCTGTCTGCATCTTGGTGACTGTTTTTGCTTAGGTTATCAGTCTTGGGATATGGAGAAGCTGCAGGACATAAGCTTCTTTGGTTTTCTGAATGGATAAAAGTGCCTGGTGTGCTAGATTTTAGTTGTGAGTCTATATCACAGGCCCAGCCAGATTCCTGGATGGCCAGAAATCCAGGTGAATCATTTAATTCTGTACTAGAGGTGAGGATCAGCAACAGGTTTCTGACTGTGATTCTTGCATTTGAACCCACAGCTGGAATTCTCATCCATCTCTAGTGACGAGACACTGGTAGCAACAATTATACTATGTCATAACTATTTTTTGCTTACTAATACCCAGAATTTTTGTAAAGTTTTCCGTGAATTGGGGGCATCAACATGCAGCACACTTGAAGCAGATGATCTGCTTGTCAGGTGCTTTCTACAGACACAGCTTCAGACAATTGTATGGAAGCTCTCTTTTTAAATGTAGAGAGACATATGCAAGACTCAGTAAATAAAAATGTTCTGTAATATATGATCTTAGGTTGTGGGGAGAAAGAAATTTTTCAGGGCACTTTGTCCAGATCCCTGCTTGCTAAAAGGAATTTTTTTGCTGGTCTTGATGTTTTGTTGTCTAAATTCTCTTGCCTTTGTTTAGAGAGGAATAGAGCAATAAACACAAGCTCTGGATTCAGAATGCTATGGTTAAGTGATGTTTAGGTCTGTTTATCATCTTTTCTCTATGAGCATACAGTTAATCTCAGTTTAGAGCATAAACTGGTCAGAGTCCATGACAGGGTAATTCACAGTGCTGCTTAGTCAGTTCCTTTCCTGACATGTTTTAGAGAGATGGGAAGACACCTCACACAGGTTAGGCAGAATCTAGTGTCATAGAAGGGTGAGAGTAGCCATTTGCTAATCTTTAACCCAGAGTGAACTGTTTTATCAGTTAGTAAGCAAAAGCCTGTTTATTCCCAAAAGATCTAATTTCACCAGTAAAGGTTGAGACCCCAGCCCAGAGCAGGCAAGGGTTGTGGGTATCATTTTGTTCAGAAAAGGTTCCGACCAAAGTGTCTGGGGAGGGAGAAGACTGGAAGGGAAATGTTCTGTACAGAAGACATACTGCTGAAGTCGGCCCTCCTGGGTTCAGCTCTTGACTGATGACCTGTAGCCAATTCCCTGCCCATTTTCAGCAGATAAAGGATGTTCAAGTGTCCATGTTTACATGGGTTAAAAAATGAACTTGTGCAATGAGCTCAACCGTCTTGACAAGTAGGGAACTTCAGCTCTGGTTCTAACTTGGATATTAGGTCCTTTCTGTACAAGTAGACAGAGCAATTTCCTAGATCTGAGCTCCCTCAGATCCACTTGAGTATATTAGCTAATACTCTAAGCCAGTATCTAAAAATACCCACACCCTTATGGGCACTTGCTAGAGCTGTGCAAGCCAACAAGTTTACTCACAATCAGAGGTGAGGAGGAATATTTTCTGAGTTCATGTGTGTTCATCATTCCTGTCTGTAGCAACCAGGTTCAAGACTGAATTTCACCTGAGTTAGATGCCAAGTCTAAAACATGCCTGGATTTTCAGAGGTTGTGTGAGCTGTAGTGAACTTCCCAGCCAGTCTCAAGGCTTGTAGTAACATATACAGGCAGGATGCTTTCTTAGTGTTCTGGTACCTGCAACAGAATAACTGCAGTGATGCTGGTTCATGAGAGCATTGAAAGGACTCTCCCTACAATGACGCTGGGAAAGAAAACACCTCCAGCTCCCCAGCAGCAAGTTCATGTGAGATTTATTGTCTACATAATTTTATAAACCTAAGTTCTTTAGAAAATAAGATCTGCTAAATGGTAAACTTCTCTACAGCTAAGCAACTTCATACCAGTGGGGAAAGAGGGAGTTTAGTCTCCATTACCCCTTTTGTCCTTGGCACATGTGTATTGGGAGATATCCAGGTGAAAATTTTGATGGTAGTTTATATGCAATATGGACAGCTCTTTGGATTTTATTGCTATTTTTGCAGTGTCAAGTATACTTCTGGAGTCTGCAGCCTCTGCAATCCAGTGATTATATGTGAATATTGGATTTCATTGTTGAAAATATGGTTAACAGGGAAAGCAGAATCCAAATGTGACATGGAAATTCAAAACACAGAAGAAAAACACTCTCTCTCTCTGTCTACGTGTGTGTGTATATATATATATGTATAATGGTTTCTATTCCAGTATCTTCCTAGTTTATAGTCTAAGCCGTGGATTTTAGCACATTTTTAAAAGTATTGAGAGTTGTTTCATGTAAGAAGGTAGGTGGTAACTGGTGTGTGTAGCACAGTGTTGCTGTCACAGGGCACCTATAGCTGCAGTTAACTTGTGCAGGGAACAAACTGAAGCAGCTGCCATTTTCTGCTTTGATTATGCTTATGTGAGCAAGAATGTGCTCCAGCTTTTTTCTCTCACTACAGAACTGTTTGCTCTTTGGAGGACAGTTTGCATCAGTTTCATCATCTTTCTTATAACTTATAGCATTATAAGCTCTGATGAAGTTTAATCATGCTTTGAGTCATGCTGTGTCCTTGACCACAGAGAGGCTGTGAATTTCACAGGTTAATTATACTTTGGGTATAACAATATCCATGTTAAACAGCATGACTTTCTATTTCATTGGGTACTCCTTGTCCCTGTGTTTTGAGAGATGGAAAACAGAAATGGAGAAGTGAATGAAAGAGTAAAACTCTGCATTTGTTATCTCCTGGGCTCTCATCCCAAACACTGAGTCCTAGGCTCCATAATGCTATTAACAGATGTGACACATTTTGAGGTATTAGCCCAGGGGACAGTGCCAAAAAATCCCAGTTATGTCTCAGCTTTTTAGAAGAGGGTTGGTCCTGCTCAGCAGCTAGCACGGTAGGCAGGCTCTCCCTAATCTACAGCCTGCTGTGTTTACCACAGTGGAAGAGAGGATAATAAAAGGGTGAAGAATACCCAGGATCTCATTTGTGTCTCTTTAAGGATTTCCAGTAATTTTTAGATATTCTGTAGTGTACTTTAAATACTGTATAGTGTATTGTCTGGTCTTCTTGTGTCTTGCTGTGCAATACATGCTACTCAGGGTATACCTTGAATAGCTGAGGAGTATCTTACTACGATGCCAGTAGAATATTTTGAGTTGGAAGGGATCCATTAGTATGATCAAAGTCTAAGTCCTGGCCCTGCACAAGACAGCCCCAAGAATCACACCATGTTCAAGAACTGGAGCTTTTGATCTTGGTACTGCCTTCACCTGTAGTGAGAGGTAGTCTTCTTCAGGAACTTTTGGTCAAAACAGAGAACATAGAGATGTTTGTTGTGGAACAGTGCTGTCTCAGTGATTGGAATCTGAGCTTGACTACTGAGTCAGTGTCTTCTTTGACATGTGTGTTCAAATGTGCTATAGTGTAGCTAAGAAAGTGGTGGGCCACTAAGTTCAGGTGAGTGTGCTCTATACAGTGACCACAGGCATCTTTTAATAGCCAAAGCAGATGAGCAGTTGTGGACAGGGACAACTTTTTTGTTGGGTTTTTTGTTTTGGTTTGTTTGTTGTTTTTTTTTTTAAATCTCTGCAGAGGGAGAAGTAGTTAGCTAAACTTGATAAAATTACCCAGAAGCTTCATGAAAGAGGTTTTGGGTGGTGACTGCTGCAGATCTGTAGTCCCATGAGTGCATTTTGTGAAGGGGATGAAGGGCTGACCTCTGTATAACTGCACAGGGCATTGTGTGATAAGCATTTTTCTTAACTACAGGCTCCTTGTCCAGAGAGCAGGAGCTGAGTGGAGTGACTGGGTATTGGTTCACATGTAAGGAGCTTTTAGTTCCTTCCCCTACCATTTATTCAGCTGAATTATTAATTATCAGGTAACTTCTCTGTAAAAGGCTAAAACAGAGGCTATAAGCACCAAAAAAACCTGCACAGATCAAGGACTAGCTTTTTCTAAGCTTTGTAAAACTTTCCAACATGTTCCAGAGCTGTGGAGGTGCTCTCAGAGCATGCTAAGGCTACTGTGGAGAAATACTCTCCTCCAAAACGAGGTTTCTGCTTCTTGTGCTTTGCAGGCAGATCGGAGGCCAGACCTGGGCACCAGATTGCCTGCAGCACAGCTAGTATTGCCTGTGTCAGGAAGGGATCCAGAGTGTGGCATGCAGACGGCAACTGTTGCTCAGCTTTTCCAGCTATCTAGAATAGATCTGACAAGCAATTAGAGCATGAATATATTACAGAGCCGATGGGGGATGCCTTTGTTAAAACTTGTGACCCATACTTAGCTGCTGTTTGCATTGGCGGCCGCATCGAGGGTGGGCAAGACCCTACCTGCCTGTCTTTCTCCTCTCTCCTTCCCTGTGCGGAACGAGCCGGGGAGCTCTGCATCTCATTGGATATTTCAAATGCTTTCTGCACAAGTCATAATTAATGCCGAGTTGTGGAGCTAAGACCAGATGTGCTGCCGAGATTATCTCCCAGGGCAGATCGGCTGCTCTCGGCTCTGAAGCGCTGGGTGAATGGAAAGCTGCCAGTGCTGGGACTCAGAATGTGTCTGATGCCTGAAGTCAGGACTTTCTTTCTCTGCCGCTCCTGCTGTCTGACACTGCCTGGTTTCTGCTTGAAGCTCAGCGCCTGTCATGTAGCGGAGTGCTGCACAAGAACGAGAGGTATGAGATAATTTTCCAGAGTTTAGATTTGTTGTGGTTTTCTGCTCCTAGAGGAAAAGCAGATATTTGAGTTCAGCCTTAGACAGAAGCTAGGAATCTAAAATAGGTGCTGACTTTACAAAGGGGGTCAGAGTAGACAAAGGGGGCAAGAGTGGGAAGGACAGAGTCATTGTCCCATGTCCAAAAGTACTACTGAATACCCAGTTAGCATTTGAAGATTGTTCTGGGGAGGGCTGTTTGCCTTTTTACATTGAATATGTAGGTGGATGTAGGTGGATGAGAGCAATCAGCTCATTAGCCTCATATGGAGGCTATTTTTTGTGAGGAATGGGTTCAGAAGACACACAGTTCTACTACAGACCCATTTGTGTGAACCATGAGCAAGTTATTGCATCTTTTTTTCTTGATTCCTAATTATCTGTTGCTTCCTTTCTCTGATTTTTGCATTCTTTGGCTGGCTGGCGTGCTTAGTTGTTGAGGACTGTCTTTTTTTAGGTACCTATGGTTCCTACGTGGAACTCCTTTTTCTGTTGCTGATGCAGTAGCTCACATAGCGTGTGCTTGGGTGGGCTAGGGGAGGGGAAACAAGTTATAGGCTTGTGTGTGTTTTGTGCTGTAGAAGCATATGCATTTCTGAATGTCTGCCCATGATTTTTTCTCAGTGCTTTCATGTGTGAGAGGGACAGATAAATGAGAGCCTAAGCATAAAAGTGGGAAGGTTAAAACAGGCACTTACCTGTGCAGGTGAGCACGTACACAATCTTTATATCCTTAAACTGCCTGTCTGTGAGGCACCACATGCATGCGCGGGTGTATGTACTGTTGTACAGCAGCATCCAGGTGTAAGCCTGATTATCTTCCCACACATCTTTTAACGTGTGTGTAACAGCTGACGTAGGTGTGTCTGGACTTTTCCCCCTTTAAGCACATGCGGAGTCCTCAGTCCTCCTCATGAAGCATATCTCCAAAACTGACTTTATCTGTCTTCTTTAGTTTATTTTGGTTGAAATCAGAGCTCTGATGAGAAAAAATGCAGCAGGGAGCATATATTTTCCTGCCCACTGCATGTCTGGACAGCGTAGCTGAATGTATAGGCTTTGTATGCCTGGAGCTGGTGGGTGAGCTATTCGGGCCAGGACAGAGAGCCTGTCTGTGTCTTAGTCAGTACATCATTCCTGGCTTGCTTTTTCCACAGTCACCTAAATCTTTAAAGAACAGAGGCAGCTTGTTGGAGTAGAGGAAAGAAATTCTGTAGCTCTGCTAGCCCATTTTTTTAGTATCTCTTGAATCTTTCTGAGATTAAGGATGTGGTTCCAGGCATGCTGGAGTTTTTTTCTTTTCAGCTTTGAAACCAAACAAAAGGGCCTAGCTATAGATAAGAGTATGACAAGGAAAGTTAACTCTTAGGTTGCTAGCAAGCTTTTGGCTTTATTTTCAACCTAATTCTGTCTGGAGTGTGACTGGATGGCACTGGCTCCCCTTCTTCTGAATGGAAAAAAAAAGACTGTAATGTCTTCCAGCAGGATCATCAAATGGAGTGAAGCACTGCCAAGTTCAGTCTGAGCTGCAGGCCCCAGTGATTAAAAACAGGCCTGTGCCTCGAGGAGCCGGCAGATGAGGCTGTGTGTGACTAGCTCCACATTAGCTTTTCCTTGCAAGGCAGGGCAGTCCCTGTCCACCCCAGAGATGCTGTCATAACCTGGAAGTTTCAGGGATATTTCAGTATGTAGTTTTACAAGCTCTTCTGAGGCATGACTGAAGAGAGATGAACAATTCAGAGCTAGCAGGACACCGCTTCCTCAGTTTGCCCTGTTTAGCCCTGAAGCAGGCACATCTGCTATAGTCTGTTGCCAGTGTGACTGTGAGAATCCTGGTAGTAATTCTCCTGCGGGCAGGCTTCATCAAGGTCCCCCAGCAGATGCCCACATGAAAGATTTCCGCAAGCCTGAAACTGTCAGCATCTCCAGCTTTCTTTTTGACAGTCCCTTTCAAGCCCCACTCCAAAGATAGCTCTTAGCTTCCTCTTTTTATGAACCTTAACACTACATTCCTTTCTAAGCCATGGACAAGTTCTGCAGCCACTGCACAGATGAACAGTTTCTCCAAGGCCAGCTTTCCAGTCCCACTCTAAATACAGCCCTGTACTTTTTCTCTAAACACCAACCATAATGCTCTTACTGCCGAAAGACCTGCCCTGGGAGCAGTCTTTCTTCTGAGCAGTTATCTGTGGTGGCCCTTGTCTATGGCTCAGCAAAAAAAAGGTAGGATAGAAGTGAAGAAAAAACACAGAACTGCAGTGTAACTGGAAAAATGTACCAAAGGGAAAGTTGCAGTTAGCAACAGACTTGGCCTGGGTGAAGTATTTTGTCTGTGCAATGCTTGGTGATCTTTTCTAATGCTTCCCAGGAAAATTAGGAGTCAGGTTCAAGGAAAAGAGAAAGGTATAGGGGTGCAGCTGGAGATGGGCTGCAGTGGGGCTGCTAAACCAGTGTGGGAGGCAGCTAAGAGAGCTGGGCAGGGAAATGTCTTTCACCCTGGCAGTGGCTTCAAGGTCTTCTTCCCCACAAAAAATGACCTGTGTGGATTGTGTGATCTCACTTGCATACCCTGTCACACAAGAAGAAACCCACACTTGTGCCAATTCTTTTCACTCATCATGTGACAAGTAGGTCAGCTTCATCCTCAGTCATGTCAGTTTTGGTTTCCCGCCTGGTTTTTTTTGTTACCTATTTGAAATGGTCTGGAGGAAGGTGGAGCAATATTACAGTATAAGAATATATGAGCCTTTGTTTCCTCCAAAGATCATTGTTTTCATCCAGAAGAAAAAGGATGAGAAGGAGGAAAGACAGGATATGCAACATCTGGCTGTGCAGCAGACAGTAGAGGTGATACTGTGCTTATGAAGGGTCCATCTGCTGCTCTGAGTCTCAAAGCAGGTCACTCTTCTGTCTCTGTTACCTTAGCATCATGTTCCTTAGTCTCAGTGGTCTCTTTGACTGTAGCCTACTTGTTATGCAGAAGTCACTCACAGGTTGATTGTACCTACAAAAAGCTACTGCTGTTGTGATCCAAGTTGATTGTGAAGGCAAGGACTGATGTTGCCTGAAATCTATTAGAGCATGTTGCTGTCCACAGACCAGCTAAGGCTAGGGAAAAGTAGACAAATCTTCAGTGGAAGTTATGTGTGCAGTTGTTCTCTCTGTGCTTATGTGTGTATCTGACACTGTCTTTGCCCTTGATCTGAGTTACGTCTAGAACACGAGCTTTCAGAAAAACATTATGTATGTGCTTTATGCCTGGGAAATGCAGAGCATTTACCTCTTTCCTAGACTCTTCTCTAGGCAGACCCATTACAAAACAGGGCTGTGTTCAACAAGTAGAGATTTGAGAAAACAGTGCTGCTATTACACTGATACCTACCACAGCCTGACCTCCCTGAACCTATGTGTGTTGCATCTGGAACAGTGAACATGTATCATTTTAAGGAAATAGATAGGCCCCATCATGACAGCATGATTACTTGATGAGATTACCAACAAGCTGTGCAAAAGCAGGAAGATGTTCGGTGTCCTAGAACGTGACTTCAGAGACACCCAACACAGTAAAAATTCAAACAGATTAGAAATTAGAACTAATAAAACCTTTGCAATAAATCCAGTATATACAGTGATAAAGATAAGTCACTCCCGTGCTCCAGGGCATGCCCTCCTGCCAGGATGAGGGAATTTCCTTTGAGACTTTTCATGGCCGTCTGGCTTTATATACTGTAATGCAGTTGTGTAGGCTGTGGTGTAGGGAAGGTTTCTGTTTCCTAATATATAACAAACAGGTGGGGAAAGGAAATTGGACTTTGGGGTCCTTCTTGCAGCTTTCATTCAGGGAATTGAAACTGATAACAAAAGGTTTGTTTCACTGAGGATTTATCAGAATTGGACTGAATATAGAAAGCAGGTATGGTTTGATATGGTATCTCCTATGAAGAACAGTGCACGGTCATTAGAAAACTTCCTGCCAGGAGTTGCCAGCCTCCCATGAATATAGCTCTCAAATAGAAATGGAATACGTGGTTATGAGCTGCAAGGTAAGTAGAGCCTTCAGAAACAACCAAATCCCCTGGCCTGGTTTAAGCACATATGTTAAACCATTAAGCGTGGCTTCTGGTTATTTGTTGTGAAACAGTGTAACTCCAGTATTGCATGGTGCTTTTTTTCCAAACCTGCATCTTTAACTCAGTGCTGAATGAATGATCTACAGGTCCGTGATATCAGTAGAAAGCTTCCTGTTGCTTTTAGAAATCTTTGAATAGAATTTCCTATCTACTATGGTTGGTTCATCTGAAATTCAGTAATTTCTGGGATTCCCTCCCTGAGTTTTTATTACAAAAGAAAGCATGATTAACTTGGATGCTATCCTCCCTGACTCCCCCACACATTGTAGGGTGCTAGAACTAGAATTTCAGAACACAGCTCAGTGGCTGTCCTTTTACATGGAGCAGTCTCCTAGTGGCAGGAATTGAACTCAGACCTCTGGCTCTTACAGCCTGAGTCCCTTCTGTGTTGGCAGAAGATCTGGTGCCAGTAGTGGCATTCAGCAGCTGGTGTTGTCCAGGAATTTCATGTTCTCCAAAGAAAGAGACAGTGCTTCATACATGATGATGTATGTCTACAGTAGATCTAATTTAAGAATTAACCTCGACTGGTCTGGTTTGTTTGTTTTTGGGGTTTTTTTGGTTTTTTTTTTTTTAAAAATTTCATTCAGCAAGTGTAACTAAAGGAAAAGAAATAGAATGGGTCTCCCAGGATGCTGGGAGATTCTCACAACAGCCAGTTCTAATGTTGGCAGCTGTCCTCTACCCTGTTAGCAATCCCCTCCTAGTGGAATTGCTGCCTGTTGGACAGCTGTGTGATAGCCTAAGAGGTGGGTGCATGCAGAAAGGAAGTGTGTCCCATAAAGTCAGTGTAGCCTTTGTTTTGGTTGTCTTGGGATAGAAAATGCAATGAAAGAATCATTACTTCATCCCAACTCAGCACAGCTGGGGATTACCATAAACATTATCCTAAACCCACCTTCCTCTTTTATGGGATATAAGCTAGATTAGGGAAGAGGATAGTTTGAAGCACCCTTAAGCAGAAGACAAAAATAATTCATAATATAATTCTTGTTTTTAAAAATAATTTTATTCTTCAGAGTCTGTTAGAAACTGGACCTTCACAGAGGCTCTCCCCCTTGTATGTCCTGAGCGATAGCTCAAGAAGAGTTTAAGCTGACACCCAGATGTCTTTCTTGCTCTCTGCTGCCAGGGATCTTTGGACAGCGGTTGGAGGACACCGTACAGTACGAGCGGAAGTATGGCCAGCGCTTGGCCCCACTGCTGGTGGAACAGTGTGTGGATTTTATTCGGGAGCGAGGTCTTACAGAGGAGGGGCTCTTTCGGATGCCTGGACAAGCCAATCTTGTCAAAGATCTGCAGGATTCTTTTGATTGTGGAGAGAAACCCCTTTTTGACAGGTGAGTTGACATCACCAGATTCAGGCTGATGTATCTCTGACATATAAATTGTGCCAGAATGTCCTTGCAGTGGCTATCCTAGCCTATGTGTTCTTTCCACACCATCATTCTCTTTATTGGAAGTGATCATAGAACTTTCTCCTGCATGGTGTTGGGTGTGGAGGCCTTTACTCAGTTCAGTGCTTGAGCAGAGGGAAAAACGAGCTCATTTATCTATGTAGGGCTACTCCAGTGTTTCAGCTTAAGCACATGTTGAATGAAAAGCATTGCTAGATTTGGGCGCAGCATACTGAGCAGTTGATGTGGTCTCTTCATAGAAAGGGGTGTGACAGATCTGAACTAGGTGTGCCACTGCTTTAAGATGTTGCCTTCTCCCTTGCCACAAACCCAGCAGATCTGTCTGGGCAGTATCTTGACTCTTCTTTTGTTACAAGGTTTCAGAATAGTCACCCCCATCTCACACATCTTCCTTAGCTGTTATGCCAGAGGCTGTTGTGCAGATGCTCAGCTTAGTTACCGGTTCCAGTGAGGAGAGTGTCAGCCCTGCCTGTGAGCGCTCCATCCAAGGGCAGTGAGGGAAGGGGCAGCTCTTGGCTGTGCTATCTCTATGTTGGCCCTGAGTCCAGGCAGTCAAATGATCAGAAAGGTGAATACTCTCAGGGCCCTTCCAACCAAATCTGGTCCATACCCTGTAACTAGCATTTCCTACGCTCTGGCACAGGTACATGCTGCCCAGAGTGAAGGTCAGCATTGTGCTAACCTTAATAATGCTTTGCGAAATAGGGCTGGATCCTAACAGAGACCTTGAACTACAGGGTATTTGGATCCAAGGCCATTGTGTAGATCTGGCCTGATGCTTGTCACAGGTTCATAAGTGAGATCAGATCTGGGGTCTTATCTTGGAGACCTGGCATCATTTCTTGCTGGAACTCACTGGTGCCATTTTCCCAGATGATGCAAGTGGCATCTGGTCTATTACCAGCACATTAACCTTAGGGCATCACTTCCTTTGGACCTGCAGCCAGTCTCAACATTGCTAATAACTTCCCTGCCTACTACTCCAGGAAGAGCTAGCCCTCTCCTGCGTGGGCAGAAACAGTGTTTGGTCTCATCTTGGGAAGAATATCTTTAGAGTTTATTTGGAACATTCTTCTAATTCTTCCCTTCCCTCAGCTTCCCAGACCACCCATCCTCCTTTCTTTGATTCTTAACCACAGACAATATGTGCTCCCTAAATGTAAGTGTCAAACATTTAGAAATATTTTCATGAAAAAATAAGTTTGAAATCATCAAATTGTCTCACTTAATCTTTTCTTTCAAAAAAAGCAACTTTGTGTTTTTAACTGAATGTCTGGGTGTTCTAGTTCAGCATTAGAATTATCTTAATTAAATGCTTATACTGTGGAACAGGAGTATCTGTGGAAGGAATTAATTAGGAACGACAGTTTCAATTTTGTGTTTTACTTCAGTCTAATCTATACTAACTTCATTATTACAAAGATAAGCCAAGCCTCCACCAAAGCAGGATAGAATTGTAGAATGGTTTGGGTTGGAAAGGACCCCAAAGTTCATCTTGTTTCAACCCCCTGCTGTGGGCAGGGACACCTTTCACTAGACCAGGTTTCTCAGAGCCCATTCAACCTGGCCTTGATCACTTCAAGGGATGAGACATCCACAACTTCTCTGCGCAAGCTATTCCAGTGCCTCACCACCCTCCGGTCCACAAAGCACCTTTATTTCCATAGGCACTTGCACTGGCTAAATAGGTCAGTGCTGAGTCTCCCCTTTAACAGAGGCACTAGAGATCTCCACAAGGGAATGCCTGCCTTTAAGATTGTCGATGTGTAATGTGCTAACTGAAAGTTCAGTACAGAATTAAAGGAAGCAAGCCTGGGGTACCTGGCTGGGGTGACAGCTGAGGATCCCCTGGTTATTGGCTTTTGCTCTTTCCACCTTGTCCACTGTAACTTGCAGGCCGAACCCTCTGATCTTGTATATGTATAGTCTATCTTATGTATGCGTATAGTCACAGCAACAAGGGAGAGTCAGTTCCACTCTGGCTAAGTGAAATGTTCCTCCTCCTAACAAGAATTTTCTGTATGTGTAACTAAAACTATCACTATGTATGGCCTGGGATACCTGGGCAGCAGAAATGTGAAATCCTTGTGCTTCTTTGCAAATCAGGTGTAGTGAAAAGAATATCCTTTCTTATTTCCTAGCTGCAGTCAGCACTTCTAGATGTCTTTTGTAACTACAGTGATTTTCCAGATGCTTATAGCTTGCCTGCCCCACGGTGGATCATATCTCTGTGATGAATGATAATAAAAACATTTATTTTTAAAAGGCTTGCTTTTCCAGTTTGGGTTTTTAATGCATATGCATGTTCTTATGGAAGGCCAGGTGTTGCTGTTTTGGAAGCACCTACAGCAGTCTGCTCCTATTGCACTTTCATGCCACTGAAAGCTTGGCTGGATTTCACATGGCGTCGTGGATGACACACTGCAGCCAGCAGCCCTGAAGCTGCAGTCTGAGCTCTGCTTCTCAGTGATAGTCATATCCACCATCCATGCCTGAAAGACTACACTAAAAAACAAGAAAAGAATAACAGTACTGATCTCATTGGTAAAACATTTATAATTCACTGAAGAAAGCCACTGTGTGAAACTGTGCCCAGTGTTTATGATGTGTTTTTCCCTTCTCTAAAGACTGCCCGAATAATGTTGGTTAGGGAGGAACTGGTGACAAATCTCTTTAGACTTCGAACAGTCAAAACCTTTGAGGAGGTCATCTGCAATGATTAACAAAGTTGTAAAACAGGAAACATGGAATGAGGGAGAGGTATTCCCATACATCAAAAGCTGGATACCTGGTAAGGGAAGAACACACGCATCTTCATCGTGGGATCTGACACCTCAACCCCACCTTAAAGCAAAGGAGAGAGAAGAGGAAAAAGAACTTCCTGGATTGGGAGAAAAAAATAAAAGTTGATATCCTGTTGTAACAGATGGGCTAGGAAATGCCAGATACCACAGTCTGGGGGAGGAGATGTGACCCACAAGCCAGGCAGCCATGCCAAATGGCAATGGAGGACCTGGAGGAAATGCAGCTTCCTCTGTTTTTTCTTAATCATTGACCAGGACACTTGGGAGTCTGGCGCATCAGATGTATGCGTGTGCTGGCTGGGGAGAGTATCAGGAAGGATCAGTGGGAGCCTCAGAGGTTGTGTTTCATGGAATCAGGAGCAGAGCTCTATTGTCAATGCTGTGTGATCACTGTGCACTTGCTTGGACTGTATTGCTCACATTCCTGATCCACATTGGCTGAGGAATCACAGTGCCACACTGCCTTAAGCAGTAGCATGGGCATATCCCTTCCACTGCCCGTGTTGGCCGAGGTGCACTTATATCTTGACAAAATGGTAGTTTTCCCTTGTTTCCAGGGAGACTCTCCTGTCCAGCACAAACCTGTGGCAGAAAAGCTTCCTTCCATGTGCCTACTTTGTCCCTGTCCCTAAGAGGGACCTTGATGCACCTCCAATGAAAGGCATCAAGCTTTGAGGTAGTGTGGGTTTCTAAATTTCCTTCCCTCTTCTCTATTGCAGCAACACAGATGTTCACACTGTGGCGTCACTCCTGAAGCTTTACCTTCGAGAGCTGCCAGAGCCTGTCATTCCCTTTGCCAAATACGAAGACTTTCTTTCTTGTGGACAGCTACTCTCAAAAGATGAGGGAGAGGTCAGTGATCCTTCTAATCTTCCTCCTACCTCAAAGGTTGTTCCCAAGACTCAGTATAGTACAGTTTTTTGGTTTTCCTTATCATTCTTCAATCTTGATTTAAATCAGAGGAGTCCCTGGGAACCTTCCTCTGAACTTTCCTGAAGTTGTGAATTGGATGCTATTATCACAGTCTGCTGCTTGAAGCAGGAGCTTATTTTCAGTCACTCTGGTAGCCTGGTGCTTCTCTCTTCTAAACAAAGATGTTCTGAAGCATAATAAGCAAGAGATCCAAGGTAGGAGATCTGGGTTCCTTTTCCAGCCTTGCTGTTGACTCATTAGCAATCTGTATGAAATCACTCCCTTTTCCAGTGTTTTCCATTTTATGTATCAGAACAGCATATTCTACTTCCCGAAGGTTTTGGTGGATGAGGCAGTGACCAGTGCAATGGCCTTTGTATTTCTTAGAGGAAGGGCACTACAAAAGAGCAGACTATTCTTTTATGCCAAAATGGGGGGAAATAATGCTATGAATACTTTGCCAGAACCTTTTTATGATGTTCTTCTCTGTGGTTTCTGGTCAAGGGAAGGGGCTGACAAAACCCAAGTCTGTGGCAGTCATGGAAATTTTGACTCACTGCTTGAGAGGAGCAGGATAATTTACAATATGATTGTTTGATCTGTCTCATCCATATTGTTCTTGTGGTGATACCTTAGTCCTTTGCTGACTGCAGAGGCATGTTGGATCCGGTCTGATGCAGGTGGAAATGGGCCACCTTCTGAAACAGAAGTTTAAAGAAGTTCTAAGGGCTGTTACTGTCTCATCTTTGCTAAAGAGGAAAGGGCCTCAGGGGCTTGTAAGTTGCAGTCCACAGTTCTGTCCATTTTCTGTGTGTGGTCTCAAGAGCATCTTCTCTTTGTTTCTGGTGGGATTTGTAAAAACTGTTCTTCACTGTGAACCCAGAGTTCACCTTCAGTTCAAGTGGCAGAAAGCTCTGGGGAGATTGCCCTTCATGCTGCCCATATTGTTTGCATGCCTTGAATGTAGCATATGTGGCAATGTAAGTTTTTCATGGTTAAAAGGTAAATTTACTACTCTCTACACTCAAATTATGTAACCTCTAGTCAACTCTGAGACAGCAAATTCCTGTACATGACACAGCATATTACCACATATGAATATGCATTTCCATCCTGGACAGAGCCACATCAGTGTGTCAGTGCACTAGTGTTGTCTTTTAATAGGTAGGGGTATGTGTCCACTAGCTCCAAAACTTGCTCATTTTCTGCCTTACCCTCAGTGAACTCGGGCATCTCTGCAGGGTGCTGTGTTGGAATGCACAGCAGTTATTTCACAAGAAACAGAAGTGTTTCTAAGGCAGCGGAGCTGGTTTCATGTTGGTCATAAGATGTGCAGACTGTGAAGTTTTGGATCCATTAAGCACTATTGCACAAGAGTAGAGACACTGCCAGATTGGGCAAACATAATTTTATATCACTGCTCAGCTTATTAACTATGTTGTTTGCCTGATTTTGCCTGCACAGGCTGAAGCAGATTGGGAAGCAACATCTGTGTTAGTTCTGTGGGAGCGAGATCAGACTCAAATGACTTGTAGTATGGAATTCTCTTTGGATTAGAAAGGTGATGGGGAGCACCAGATAGCCAAAAGGAAGACTTGCAAAATACGGCACTGCTCATAGCACAGAGTTGTTTTGTTAAGCTGCTGTTGTAAACATAAGCAACTTTTTTCCCCCAAGGAAATCTGGAATCTCAACAAGGGCTGTTTACTTTTTCAGAAAGGAAGGTGGAATGCCCACACCAAGGGTGGAGATGCTGTACGTGCACAATAGCATGTGGAGCAGAATGGAGCACAGTCATACCTAGCCTGTGGGCCTGACTATCTGCCTCCCACGTGGAAAATCCCCCTGCTTAGAAATGTGGTTTCATTGAAACTGTAGTTTTTAACACATAATGATAAGCAAGGAATTGAAAAATCAAACATTTTATTTTGTAAAAGTATTTTGAAACAAAATGTAATCTTATTGGTTTAATTTTGAAGTACTGTTTTGGTTTAATTTTTTACTTGGAAGTTTTTAATGAGACTTTTAGACTTGGAATATAATTTTCTTTCATTTTGCACACACCCCCTTACCCAATAAAACCAGAATTGCTCAAGGCAAAATACCCATTTGAATAAAGCTGTTGGCATCTCATGCTGCTGCACTGTGACAATGGATAGAAGTTATGATGATTTTAGCTTGGCCTAACTCCAGCACTGCGCTAAGCTTTCAGTTTTTCATTCAAATTGCTTTTCATCTTCATTCTTCACCCAACTCATCTCTGCTGTTTGAATGCAAACAGGAACATAACGGGGACCTTAGGCTGTCCTGAGGTCTCCAGGTATCTCAGCAGGCCTGCAGCATTAAAAAAATTTGATTCCAATTTTGACTGATTTGGAGTTGGGATCAAAAATGAAAAACAATTTTAGAGAAAGAGAGATCTTCAAATGTCTAAAAACTCATTTGAGTCTAAGCTGACGTGACATGATATTGGTTTAGCTTTCACTGGTGTCTGTACTCTAGAGATGCACACAGCAGTTCAGTGGATTGAACATGTGGGTTTGAGTTTTTAAAGAGGGCTCTGAATTGGGATGAACATCTAAAGTGTTGCTAGTTTTCCAGCCAAACTAGAAGCTCTGAAGTGGTGCTGATCTGTTACACACATTATAAAACCTTTGGGTTTGGGATAATTTGTTGGAAAGCAGCATTTTCAAGGAGGTAAAGGTTGTTACTGAAAAATCCCACCATGAATTACAGTGCAGTTCTTCTATTGCTTGCTGGGTTGCAGCCATAGGCATGGTCAGTGCTATTTGTTAATTCAGCAGTTTCAAGCTTGTTTACCTTGACTTTTTACTTTTGCTGTGGTGTTACAGGCTCAGCCTTCTGCCCTCTGCAGTTCAGGTGGTTGGTGGGTACAAATCTGTGGCAGAGCCAATAAATGCTGCAGCAGGAGAAAAGAGCTTTTTTTTTTTACCTGGCAGGTGTTTCTACCTTGATGAATATGAAGATACTTTCTGCGTAATACCATATTTGAGGTTTCTTGTGACAGAGCATGGATGATAAATTTTTAGAACCTTTTTTCTTTCAGGTAGCATCTTGTCCCTTTAGGTCATGTTCCCTGCTGCTCACAGCTGCCTGCAGTTTTCTTTCTAAAGCCTCCTCTTGCATCCAGTGGAGCCATGGTATTTTAATTCAGAGCACTTGAAATATAGTGCCAAATACCATTTTGATTTCCTTATTTGAAATAAATTGGGTTACAGAGCAAAATTCAAGAGGGAATTAGGTCTGTTAGCTCACCTATTTCTGGTTCAAACTTGCCACTTGAAAGCTGGTTGACCTGAACAACTGACCTTAACCTTCTCATCAATAGCAGCTGTCATTGATTCAAAAATTTTCAGAAGTTAAAAAAAGAGGATTGTGATTTTCAAAAGTGACTGGCCCTTTATTGCTGTCTTCATTGTTGTCACTGTTAAAACAGCATGGTGTTTAAGCTAAGGAATTATAAAGGGCCTGGTGCTTTTAAGAATTGTGTTTTAAGTTTCGGGTTTTTATTAGAGAACTTTTTTTTTGTGCTGAGACGTACAGAATAAAGAAGTACCTATACATTTAGGACATTAAGGAGAAAGGCAGGAATAGAGACTGCTCTCTGGATCTTTCTGACTTGTCTGGACTAGAGAAATCAGGAAGATCTTGTAAGAGTCTGGCCAACAGAATTCCCTCCCTAATAGTCCTTAATAAATTGAAGAGAGTTTGAAATGCATGTCCAACTGCACTTCTTTGCCTCAGAACCAGTTGCTTCTGGAATTTCTCCATCATTAGTTAGCAGCCCTCCATCATTCATTAGCAGCTGTCACTCTTCATAAATGTGCTTTGGTATCTATTTTTCCACAAAAGGTTTAGTTGTCTCAAAAAATAAATAAATCTCCAGGGCAACTGCAGCATGGACAGGAATAAGCAAATGATGTTTGGGACTGTAGCAGGACAATAGCCTTCTGAGTCAGAGGTTTTTGTTATATGATTAAATAGCTTTGGGGTTTTAAGTCATTCCTTCAGCTGATATCTCATCTTACATTTTAATGTAAAGACAGAAATTTTGTGAGGAAATATGTCCTCACATAATGAGTCATAATGAGTGCAAGTGGAAGTAGGTTATCAAAAAGGAGGTAGTTGACTTGGAGTGTCATTTAGCTTTTTTCAGAAAAACTCTCCTCTGCTCACTTGAGCATTATTGCAATGTATTTATACTGCACTCCATGCCTCGAAGTTTCCAATAGGCCAGGTACTGCAAAGGCACACCTCCTGGTACAGTGCTGCTGATGCCAGTGGGTGGGCTTTGAAGGCTGGCTGGCCTCACTAACTGAAGGCTTCTACATTAAGGATGACTGGAGGATTTCCACTGAAATCAAGTTCCAGATGTTGTTTTCTTGATAGGGCACAATGCATTAGATGACACCTCTTTTAAAGCAGAGTGTCCTTGTGTTATCATCTGTTGTTCTGCATTTGGCTATGGAAAGAGTACTTGGTACTACTGAAGGAAAGTCACGTCTGCTTCACAGCATTTACATTAATAGCTCTCCTTCTTGTTCTTCCTGTCCCTTAGGGTACCCAAGAACTGGTTAGACAGGTGAAGAATTTGCCCCAAGCCAACTACAACCTCCTCAAATACATATGCAAGTAAGTGAAATTAATTAACACTTGGAAAAGTCTCTCAGTTTTGTGGGGTTGTCTTACATGCAAATAATATACTCTGAATGTATGAATATTTGGGCATCACTTACGTGTAAGTTACTGCTCCTATAAAACATGTGAAGGTGAACAAACAGCCTGCCTGAAGGAAACTCTTGGTTTATCCAAGAGCATCAGCCAAGCAAATTACTGTCACCCACAGCCTTGGCAGCAGGCATGAATGATACTAATACGTTATATTGTTTATTTCAGAATCACTTACAGACCACTAAAGAAAGACATTTTTTCCAGGTATAGCACACTTGGAAGATTTGTGACACAAGCTGAGTAGCAGGTGCAGTCAGAATAGCCAGTCTGGCATCTGCTCTGGTTTGGAAGTGGGGTTAGGAGTGGCTTCCTCTTGGATTACCAGGACTCCACCTGGTCTCCCCGCATCTGTGCACTGATTCTCCCACTTTTTGGGCTGCCTCTTTATCTGGAAGTTGGAATAAGAGGATCTTTAAAGGTCTCTTCCAACCCAAACCATTCTATGATTCTGTGATCTGTATTTTGTTAGATTCAAGCCCAGCCACAAAGCTCTTTCCACAGACTGCTAGTTCTAGGGCAAGGAGATGACTGATAAGTCGTTTTACTTCTATCACTTACAGTTATTTTAAGTGAAAGCTGGCTGAAGTCAATCTGTGTAATTGGAGAATTCCTATAAAAATGTGAAAATCTATCCTTTCAGACCCAGTAGAAGGCTGGATCCCTGCTAGATGGGTACTTCTAGCAGAAACCATCCTGTGTTCTCTGATTCATACACCAGAAGAGATCTGGGGTTACTGCATAGCTAAGCTGCATTAGTCCCTAGAATCATTTCAGGTGTCAGGGTTGTATGAAGATAACACTAAACTCTCCCTGCCTCAGAATGCTTACAGTTTGAGAAGTGACTTACTTATTATTCCCCTCCTCCTTTGATTTTTCTTGGGGGACTTTTCAAGGTTCCTTGATGAAGTTCAGGCTCACTCCAGCATTAACAAGATGAGTGTCCAGAATCTGGCTACAGTATTTGGACCAAATATATTACGGCCCAAAATGGAAGATCCAGTGACCATGATGGAAGGTAAGTACTGCTCTTGTGAGACAGCACAACAGCTGTGTTTTTGGGCTGTGAAAATCATACAGTCCTTGGTAGTTGATCAGTAGCTGCACAATCAGAACAATTCAAGCCATCCGTCAGTGGGTGTTGGGGAGTGTACAGCTTGGCCTCTTATCCCATTCCCCACTGGTCTGGGAGCATCTCTACTGTCCACCGTGAGGAGGTGCCTTTGCCACCTGGAAACTCTTTTTGAACCTGCTGCTGAAATGAAAGCTCAAATGTTTTTCAGAAGAACCATTTTTAAGTCCTAAACTGCTATTATTTAGTATTGGTGCATTTCAGGGTTATACAGCTCCCTGTAGAGAACATCCAGGTCACAGAGAGAGGACTGTAGTTTTTGCTGTGCCACAATGGCTGTAACTAGGTGTCTTAGAAGTGTTGCTTTCTAAGCAGACTGTATGTGGGCCAGTACTTCACAGAATTCAAGAAGTGAGTTGAAAATCACTGTTAATTTTGGCTGTAAAAATCTGAAGCTTTAAAATTATCTGCCTCTGATAATAGGCAGGCTGACACTAGGTCTGCAATACAGCTGCTCTCCCAGGTGGCTCTGGAACAGAACTACTGTGGTGCAAAATTTAGCAGGGTCTCTGCATCAAGTTTTGTGGGATCTTGGCAAGCTTGCAGAAAGGATTGATGGATTAATACAGCATTAACAGGTGGAGATGCTGTGCCCAGGATGTCTGAACTCGACTCTGGCACTGCTCCCTAGCTGTAGGGGACAGCTGATGTGGTGTTCTGCATGATGGAAATCTTCCACAGAACACCAGTCTTGTCATGCCCTGGCAGCAGCAGTGCCTTTAGCTCTGCACAAGTGATGTGCAAATGTTTCCCACAATGGCAGCTCACTGTAAGGACAGCTTCAGAGCATGACCTGACATCCTATAGTTGTTCAGGGACTCAAAGCCTACTACAGAGATGCGGGCCATATTATTAAAGGGTAGATTTGAGACCTTCCCCTCGAAGTGCAGAAGGTCTGGGAAGGAGGAGGAGTGTGGGAATAGATGCTGGTTATTCAGTGTTACAGAGGTGGGGACAGCTGAAATCAGTCTGTGTGCGATGCTGTGACTTCCCCTAGTGGCCACGGGGCCAGCGCTGGTACAGCTCTCACAGCCTTGGCTAACAATGTGCTTGCTCTTTGTTCAGCTGGAACAGGTGACAAGTTTGGGTTCAGTTCTTGTCAGGCATTTCATTATGCAGTTCATCTGATGGCAGTGGTGCTTGTACTGTGTGTAGATGCACAGGTGCTACAGATGCTGTGGTCTCATGGTCTCTCCTAATCATCATATACAAATGATCTGACCTGGAATTCTGTATTGCCACAGATCTTAACTGTAGGAAAATTGGGATATGTGGACTCGATTTTTAGACTTAATCATTATACTAATAACAATGGCAATAGCAATGTTTTGTTTTATTTTTAGTTGGTGATAGAAGGTTGGTTAGATAGAAATAACAGAAAAGTGAAAAGACTCAATACATTTATTTTTTGCTTCAGGGTAGTTTGAATCTGCTAAATAAACTGATAAAAGTAAAATGCTGCACCCAGATCTTAGAAAAAAACACTAATTGTGTCTCTCTTCAAATTTAAACCATGAATTTCAAATAGAAATACCTGAACTTTGACACCTAAATTGTTAGAAATGCCCTTATCTCTAAGATATTTCTCTTCTTGTGTTCACAGACATAAAATAGAAGTGGTAGGTGAGTTCAGTACCTCTTGCTGTCAGGGCACAATCTCTTCATTAATCTCTTCATTTATCTTGAACCTGAGTATGTTGGTCTTATTCTCTATTTTAGGCAATACTTAAAGATAGAATTGCATATCTTTTAAAGGTTTTTCTCTTGTAGGAAGTGCTTTGTATTAGGTTTGGTAAGTGGTGTTCTCTATTACTTGGTGATGGTTCACTCTGCTACTGGAAAACAACTGACAGCTCATTTCTGTGAATTTCTCTGCGCAAGCTTAGCTTCTTTACTTGTTCTACACCTTCTGCAACTGTGTGTATTATGCGGATGTCCTGCTTTCTAAAAGTTTCTCTATACCCTGTATACAGCAGAAGGCCTGAGATGAAATTTCTGGTTCTTCAATAAGCAGTAGCTCTGGGCCTGTTCAGGCTATAAAACTGGGTGCAGCCTAGTTGTGGAAACCTGCTGGTTTTGGAAGCTGGACAGAGAAGTGCTTCATCCCAGCAAATAGGTGGTTAGTGTGCTCAGGATCTAGCATGCATCCCTGCACAGGGCTGTGCTGTCCTGCATGGATGCAAACACAGATGCTGGCTCTGAAGCCCGTGCCTTGGTGTGGTACAGACCTGCTCAGTTTTCCAGGTGTCCTCCACCTCTGTCATCATCCAAGGTCAGTTAAGCTTCCAGCCTCCTTAAGCAGGTCAGTTTTTTAATCATTGCTAGTGATCATTTGTACTCTGCTAGTCAACTATATTCTTGAGCTGGACTGAGACCTGTGTCCTTCACAGTCTGCCTTTCCAGCAAAGCCAATGATTCCAGTTTGTTGCAGTCCTGTATAGAAAGACCCAGAGCAGCTGTTTGTGCAGATCTGCTGAAATGCATGGCAGCCACAGGTCTCTCAAGATGCTCACGGGACACCCCATGGGTTGGGGGTGAGTCTCACAGGACTGCCACGTTTCCTCAACTGCTTGTCTTTGTTTTCCACCCACAGGCACCTCACTAGTTCAACACTTGATGACAGTGCTGATAAGTGAACAAGGGCGAATCTTTGCTGTTCCCCAGGCAGATGTGCCAGGGAGCCAGCTGGAAATCAGGCCTGTGCGCCAGCGCAGTACCGTAGAGTGGATCTCTGAGGAGGATGGGGAGGACAGCAGGTCAGAGAACAGCGCTCCCAGCCCCGCTGATTTGCCTTCTAGCAATGCATTGGCACTAGAGGCCACCCCAGGACTGGCAGTGAAGAACAATCCTCCAGAGCACAGTGGCAAATTGACTCAGCCTGCGACCAGCCCCAGCAAAAGAGTGCAGACGCTGCCTCCGTGGAAATACTCCTTCCGCCAGCAGGGAGCACGGTCTGTGAGTCCAAAACTGGGCAGCTCATCCTTAGATATCCCCAACCTCTCCTCCAGCGGGAACTGGTTGATGAATGGACTGTACTCGCTCCGAGGCCATCGCAGGACAGCCTCTGGGGAGCGAGTTAAAGACTCGTGTTCCTCCCAGAGACTCTCTACTTATGACAATGTCCCTTCGTCCAGCCTGTCCCTCAGCACACACAGCATGGCCAGCACCACATGGTCAACATCATCATGTGAGATCTCTGTGATGGACTCGGTCAGCAGCTGCCCAGCCTGCCGGGCCAGTGACTCTTCTGCTTTAAGCTCTCTCAAAACTGAGTGGGTAACTCAGGGCTCACTGTCTCAGAGTGAGGTCAAGACTGCAGACCTGGAAAACAGCATGGACAGGTTTGAAGCATGCAGCAGCAGTGATCAGAGCGACCAGGCTGCGGCTTCCCGAGACTCTGTCCAATGCTCCAGGGCCTTACAGAGCTTGGTGGTGGAGCTAAAGACAGAACTGAGCAAACAGAGGACTGAGTATGAGACTAGTATCAAAAGGTAATGTCATCTGCAGGGGGGATGTGGAAGTTCTCTGCCAACATTAACCCTGTCTGAACATGGGCTATAAAGGGTATCAGGATCTCAAACCTGAAGTTTGGGTGGCAGCAGACTTGGTTCTGCTCTTTCCTCACTGCTCTCTGAATCCAATTTTTCTTTCTCTGACTTAGGATGTCATTTAAAAAAAAAAAAAAAGATATGTCAATCACACAGGGAAATGCAGTATTTCACATGCTGTGTTTTCAGTGGAAATGCAAATTGCACAGGTAACGCCAAAGTCTGCTCTTAGTGTCCTCAGAGAAATAGCAAAGCAAACATCTTGGAGGGAGCAATTCGGACCCAAGGTGGTCAAGCCTCAACAGGGTACTCTGTTGGTCCGTGCAGGTGCTGATATTCATACCAAATTAGTCTGAAATTGAGGGCTTCTTGTTGCTTTTCCCAACAGAAATATTCTTGAGGAAACTGCTCTTGACTGTCTCCCAGTGGTTTTTTTTGTGGTGTTGGTTTTGGGATGGCATCTCAGCTACAACTTTTTCAGCAGCCCTTTTGTATTGAACTTAGAAACCTTGCTTTTGGTTTCAGGTGTAAAAAGTGGTCCTTGGCTCCTGCTTGGAGGAGCAGCGAGCTGCTGCTTGTGCAGCAGACACGTGAACTGCGTTGTCATTTGGTGACTGATCTTTCCTTGCCCAGCTGCAACTGCTGGTTCTATACTTAAGATCTGAGCTCAAAAAAATTCCTTCCAGCTTTCAGGAGAGCTGTATGTGAGGGCAGAGGCTGTAGAAAGTAGGAAGTATTAAGAACTTGGAAGTCATTTTTATTCATTTGTGTGAGTTAGCATATAGGTTTTATGAGCGTATGTGCTTGATAGAATGACTTTCAGGCAAGCATTCAGGGAAATTTATAAATGAAATGGAATTCCTTTAAGCAGCAATACATGTTTTAATATACAGCCATGTGCAAAATTGCACACTGTATTATAATACAGAAGAATTGTCATTGGTCTGGGCTCTATAGCACCAGTACTTTGCACTGAAGAAGGGCTGTAGTCCTATTTCTTACAAATGGTGGGGTTCTCAGGGGTTTTTTTGATGTAAGGTGTTAATGTTATGCTTCCTAAATTATTAATATTCTGGTAGTATACCTCAATTTTCAATCAGTCTGCCCTACATGGTACCGAAAGCACGACTTGAGATTGTATAGCACAGCTTTAGGCTGCATTTCTGGTCACTCCTTTCTTGTTAAAGTAATTTCTCAGAAATATATCTGAATTGTGATGTTCTCCTGTGACCAGCTGTTTAAGGTAGGAATTCTATGTGCTGCCTTCCTGCTTTATTTTATGGTTTCCTATGGTGGTGGCATGTCAGCCTCTGCAGCGTTTCTGCCTCTTGCATTGTACTGCCTTGGTGTGGTGGAGCTGGAAGGGAGGATCAGGCTGTGCAGCAGTTTCAGTTCATCACAGAATGGGAGAAAAGCCTACCCCCACCTCGTTATGTTCCAGTACAGGAGCTGATGAGACCACCGTTTGCTAGCATGGAGTGTTGAAAAAGGTCTCTGAATGAGGGCGGTAATTCATGGCTTATTTGTTTCTTTTTAAGATGCCATACTGATCCAGGATAGGAGGGAGATGAGGGTATGTGCCTTGCCTTTAATTCTGCAGAGCTGCCCTCTGTGGGGATAGAGAGTAATAAACACCAGGGTGCAGAACTTTGAAATGTTGTAGCTACACATTCTTACCTGCTGCCTGGGGGAAGAGATGGTTTTCCACCTCTTCTCAGTGAAACTGCTCCAGGGGGGCCTTAAGCTGTGGACACCAGGGCACCCAGGGAGAACTGTTCTACATTCCAGCTGTTGAGCAGTTTCAGCTGCTTCAGCTCTAACACCTGCCTTTCCCCTTCAGCTGGATAGGGCAGAGAGCACTGTGACTGGAGGGGAGGACTTGGAGGAGTAAATTGCTGGGTCTTACAGGGCAAAGTAGCTGAGAGGAAAATGTGTAATGAACTAACAGTTTCATAAAACCAGGCAAGATGCAATCACTGCCCGTATGTATTAAACAGGATGACTCCAGCTGTTCAGGATTACAGCCTGAAGGATTGTGCTGTCAAGTCTAAGAATTTAAAGCCAAGATTTTCAGCTCTCAAAAATTTTGCAATGTTTTTACTACATCTGCAGTAATTTACATGTGCGAAAATATGTTCGTTTTGAGTCTGCATGGAAGTCCATTCCTGTGGAAAGACAGGAGCTAACTAGCAAAGAAGGGAGGCTGCTTAGCAGGAAAAATTTCAGCTGCCTCACTGTCTTTATTTTATTGAAGATAATTGAGTCCCCCAAAATAATAATTAGTTACTTTACAGTTGTACATGTGCTTGTGTGGTTTGCAGAACTCTGTGTGTGTAGCAGGACAAGTTTTAATGAAAGATTATGAGCTTTTCGTTGGCACATACATAAGTACAGGGAAAGCAGTCAGTACCTGCCTGAGGCAGAGGTAAGGAACACTTGCTGATGGAAAAGCTGTTATTTCTCATCATCAACTGCCCATTTTCCCTCTCTTAGTCAGAGGGAGGCAAGTTTTATGGCCTTCCTGTAACCAGTCTGTTCCAGAGCATTTCTCCCTCAAGCTTAATGTAATTATCAGTCATTCTCTGTTGAGTTTCAGTAATTCGTGTTTACTATCTGAGACTCTTTAAGAAAATGAAAGTATCTTGAAGAGGATTGTTAAGTTGTGTGTAGAAGTGCAGCATGTACTGTGACTCTGTGTAATTCAGAGCTGTAAGATGTAGCAAAAATGTTTTAAAGTGTATGTGTGGAGAAGCATCCCAGCTTCAGAAGAGTCATATTAGAGAAGACAGAGCTGGTTAGTGATAAAGGTCTGCCTTCATCAAGATGGGCCATTTTTTTGCTAGACTTGGTGCAGGTCAGTGCACCTGTGTGTTCCTTCCTGATTTGTTGTGGAAAATGTGACAAAGATCATATTGCCATCTTTAGCTGCATGTAAAGCAACATAAAGGTACAGTTTTAGGAGATGCACTGCATTTCCTGCATAATTGCCTCTGGAATTCAGACCCTTTTTGGACTGCCAAAGGCACCTTTTTTTGTTATTTTGTGTTTTGTTTTGTTATGGAGTCAGTAGCATGCCGTTGTTGAGGGGATCATTTACCCTGTCTAAAATAACCTATTCACAGTTTCACAGGGAGTCAGCACTGCAGCTTCACAGTTGGGTATGGTACTGATCAGTAAGAGGTGGGAGTTTGATGTTTGGTGGGGTTTTTTTATGTGTGGAGTGTCAGTTTTTTGTTTGGGTTTTTTGAAATTATTTTTTAAAAATTTTTAAATTTTATTTTAAAGGGGGGGGGGTACTTTTCCTAGGAAAAGCCTAGTTTTTCAAATTATATCCTAGTGATCAGAAATCCTCAACTGAAAATACTCCCTCCTCTTCCTTAACACCATAACTCTGTCTTGTGATTAGGAAACATGATGGGGAGGACAGCAAGTGCTGTTCCTCCTGCATTCCTTTCAAGTCACAAAACCACAAACCTTGTTCTTTGATCCTCTTAGTGAAAAGTTCTGAGTCCTGCACCAGAGGTTTGTGCCCCAATAAATTTTAGGACTGTTCTTCAGATTCTTCCTCACATGAAATGTTGGGTTTTATAAAGTCTTGTACTCCACCCCAATATTAATGACAAACTTTACAGAAAACACCATTAAAGAAAGGATGGTGAGGAAGGACTGTGACCTGATCTCCAAGGATGTTCCTCTGTACTGGATATATATATATAGAAACACAGTATCAGAATGAAAACAAAGGTTAAAATTTAGGAATTAATTACATATTTCAACTCAGCCTAACTGAGGAGTTAATACATCTCCTCAGACATCCAGTCTGGTGCCTGAAAGTAAGCAAAATTTTCTAAGATTTGAGCATATTTTCTCAAGAGACAAATAGTGAAGACTCCAGCTTTCAATGAGTTTCTGCCCTTAAATTCAGCATTAATGAAATGGCAGTTAGTTCTCTTCTTTAAACCTTCCTCTTATAGATAAAATTTTCTAAGTGGAACAACTTAAATTTAGTATATGTATCAGCTGTATTTATTCAGTCACTTAAAAAGTCTCTCCTTTTTTCTTTTTTTCTTCTCATTCCACTGGTTTTAAGAATTGAAGAAACAAGTGCAGACCTGAGGAAACAAGTGGTTAGGTTAGAAGAAGAACTGGACCAAGAACGAAAGAAATACACGATTCTGGAGATCAAGCTGAGGAATTCTGAACGTGCTCGTGAAGATGCTGAGAAGAGAAATTTCCTCCTGCAGAAGGAAATGGAAGAGTTTTTTTCAACATTAGGATGTTTAACTGTTGGGAGTCAAAGTGCTAAAGTCCCCAAGTAGAACAAACATAGCAAATTCTCTTTCTGGTAAAATGAGTGAAAACGCACATTATATTCTGATATACTCATGTATCATGAGTAATCCTACAGTGATTGTGCTCTTGGTGACACTTGTTCTGTTGTCTTTACATGTGCTGTTATTATCTGGCCAGCTGGGGAAGACTGATGACCATAATGCTTGCAAGTTTAGGTGTCAAACAAGGAAGAGTGGCCTCCCCTTTGTATCCACAGAACAAAAGCTACTCCTGCGGGCATCTTTGGACTCAAATGCACCATCCTTTTGCTGGCTTAAGGATAGTGCAAAGTTCTGCAGGGTCAGTGGATGGACAGAACTGATGGACAGACTGAGCCTGGAGCTGAGGGCCTCTTGCAGTTGTGCTTGGGAAGATGGCAGTTCCAGGCTGGCACCACAGCCAGTGAGGTTTACCAGATGGATTTAATGAGAGGGTTTTCTCCCCACTCTTTACATAAAAGTTTGTTCAAATTTCTCATTCCTAAAGTGGCATTATTTTATGAAGATACTGTGAAAACAAAATCTACAAAAAAGCTGAAGATACCAAAATCCTGACAGTTTGCTAAGATAGTCCCTTACCTGCCAGTTTCAGTGTTTCATAAAAATGCAACTTATTAAACTGTGTGTGATTAATAATCAGATTGGCTACACAAACTCCATGGAACTTTAAATATGTACATTTTGCCCTGGGTATCTGGGGTTTTCTGAGCCAAAACCAGATCAGTATTAGCTGAAAGAAAAAAAAATAACCTCATCAGTCATCAAGGTAGAATATGGAAGATTCTTATCATCAAAATACATCTGATTGATCTAGCTATAATCTGTAAAACTTTAATAACATAACCTGTGGTAAGAGAAATTAGTGCAGTTGGGGTGGTAAAGGGTGAAGAGGGCGATTTATCTTTAACATTCCCTGGACAATTTACATTTAGCTGCTTTGTATCTTTCTCATTACACCAAGGTTATTTTTTTTGTTAGTTCTCTCAGGGAGGTGAGGGGACAGGAGAAATATTGTAAACAACCCATCAGCCCAAGTTCATTATTTCTACTAAGGAAAAAATCATTAGAATGAAGCTTGTAATTTCTGGCAATTTGCTGCCAGGGCTGACTTCCCCTGCACAGGACTTTGAGAAGTCCTGAATAGCATTTGTAGCACCTTGAGCCATGTGGAGCCTGCACACAGGAAATTGTTTCTCCAGATTCAGCCTGAACTCTGACCTGCCAGCCCAGCACTCACAGCACTGTTCACTCTTCCTTGGCACTTTATCTCTGACAGCTGAGGCAGCTTGGGAGTCTCTAAGGAGAAAGTTTTTACAGAAAAGTGCCACAGCAACATGAACTGGCTAAAGGGAAAGTACAGAAGGAGCAAAGAACTAGCTTACTTTAAGTATTTTCAAAAGATGCCCTGAATCTCCTTTCTTACTAGAGAAGACTATAATTCACTGTCTGGAAATAACCTTAGAATGGGCTTTTTTACATATCAGCAGATAGTACACCTGTCAGTAATGACTTCTTAGGGTATTCTATTCAGGTATTTCAATATTTAAACATCTAGATGTTAACTTGTTTCTACTGCACTGTAACACTTCTTCCTATAAAAATGTAAACCATTTAAAGAGAACAAACCCCAGCATTTTAACCCAATCTTTCCTGGATAAGTCAAGCAAGGTGGTACAGTAAGCCATGTGGACAGGTTAATTCAGTATTTCAAAACTTTCTTCCTCCTTCCCAGGCTATCCAGCAATACTGCGTTCCTTCCTGCCCCTGGCATGAGGCAGCAGGTACCTGCATGTTCAGCAGCACCTGCCTGCCACCTGCAGGCATAAGCATCACCCCCATCTTTTTCTCCACCTTGGGTTATTACTGATGGTCACAAGTGATCTTGCAAGGAATAGGATGGACATTTAAAACAGCAGGATTAATATGCATAAAGTGAGAGAGAAACAGCTGCTGTAGAGCTGGAAGAGCACAGTGTGTCAGGTAGCTGTGGTACCAGGCCAATCATCACAAAATAAACTGTAATATTGGAGAGAGTGGCCTGAACCGGAGTGTAAGTAGGACATCAGGACTGATAAAAAGGAAGTTTCTACTGATACATTCAATCCAAGTAGTAGTTGCAACCACGGTATTGTAATGCTCTTTTATTCCTACCCCAAACGGAAACCTTTCATGGCATCTATCCTGACAGCCCACACATCCCTTAGACTATTTATACTGCATTATCTCTGGAATATATCAAGTGCAGACTGCACCCTTTAGCTCAGACACACTACAAACTCAAGAACTGAGCCATGCTGACTGGGAGACCAAACACCAAATATAAAAGACAAGCACTGAACAGGACTGCTGGCTAACTTTCTAACTATTTAACCTTAGGTAACTGCTACATTCAGCGGAACTGGGGAACAAACCCACCTATCCCAAACATTCAGCTCCAGGACAGGATCATCTTTCACATCTCTACCAGTAAAATTAATCTGAATCTGGCATCCAGGATAAAATCAATTCTTCTTTTCATTATCACAAATGAAACTGTATCCACTCAAACTGATTAGAGAAATTAACCAGTTCCAAGTTGACTGTTGTGTTGCTGCACCATCTCTGCCACTTGTTCATGAGGAATAAATTTCAGCTCCTTTTGAAGATGAGCCACTGCAGTAAATAAAACCTGCAAGAAGCTGCAAACTACCCAGTTCACGCTAAAATGCACAATGGTAGGACGTTGACTCTTAAGAGGACCATGATGTTCATTTCCTGACATGCCCTTATTTGAGGAAGGCAGTACACACTTTCCTAGCTTTAACTACTGTACACTTTTTCCACCACTTCACTTCCCCACATCAAGCATCTAAGGGACTTCTCCTTATTTTGCATACCTTTTGCTCATTAAAGCCCTGAGTTTAAATGTCAGCTTTCTCAGCAAGTGTTTACAAGATACAGGTTGGTTGACAAAAGTTTCCTGGAATTAGGTACATTCCTTTTTACAATAGCTTCCCCTTCGTAATCTTCCCAGCCTGGAACATCCCTTCCAGTATTATGCAGGCAAAAAAGGTATAAAAACTTTTCAGTGGAAAAAAACCCAACAGAAGCATATCCTTTAAAAAAAATCAAAACAGCAACACTTCAGAATAAAAAACTAAACCTTTTGTAGGTCTCTGTGGCATTTCTAACACAAAAAAGGAAAATGAACAGAGGTAAGCTCATTGAAACTTCTACATTCACTAGCAAGTTCCATTGATGCCAGCAACACTACAGAGTGTTTCAGTCCTGAGTCAACCACAGACAACTCCTGAGCAGAGGTAAGACTGTCTCTCCAGCCTTGTTCTATATTAACATATAATTTGAAATTGGCTGCACTTTATGCTGACATATGCAAATAAAGAAGAGCATTTATGAGTACCACCACATTCCTAGAACATCTCAGAAACAGCTGGCCCAGAGGAAAAAAGCTGGCTACACAGTAGTGCAGTAGTCACCGTCCCTTTCCCTTGAAACTCTACAGAGACACCAACAGCACAGCTCAAGGGCATCCGCAGTCTTTGTTCAAGGAAACACTGAGACCCTGCTAGAAGTGAAGGCAATCAAATGCACTATGTTGGGATTTACCCACAGCAGAGGAGCTGGTGCAGGCTGCGTGTGGTCTGGGCACACAAGTCAGCCCTCCAGAAGTCAGATCTCTCAGCTTCTCTAAGACTCAGTTTTGGGAGTTTTTCCCATACACTAGACAACCTGTGGCTTACCTCTTTCTGCAGCACAGGGCCTTGGCAGCTGTATTTCTGGGAATTAAGGTGGCTAGAGCTGGCAGCAGGGAAGCAAGAACACAGTCCCAGTGGTCACAAAGACACTGGCTATTAACAGTCTGTGGCACATGCAAGGTCCATGGGAAAGAAGAAATGGAAAAAACATGTCGCTTTGCCCATGAGTGAGCTCACACACAAGACAAGACTTGAAGTACCATTAAAAACCAGATGAATTCTCAGGAAGGACTGACAATAATAGGGTTTGAAGTGCAGCCTTATTATGCAATCCATATGAAATCTGTTCCAGCTTAGCAATGAAGAAACACTAGATACCTAGTGGTCAAACTTTTTTTTCCTTTTTTATTTAAAATATAACCAATTGACATACTAGATAACAATGTATACATTCCAGTGGTGCACATGTAACAACCTATGGCATGAATGAGTAAAAAAATCCACAATGATCTCAGTAATGCCCCACCAACAGCTTATTTGGAAGGAATAAAGGAAAAGCAGTAAAAGGTATCAAATGTGGGGAAGAAAAAAAATTACAGTTTCCCCAATATTTTTAATGGTGTATCTTCTACTTCGTATTCCTTGGGACATAACAAAATTGAGAATATACTTCAAAAGGGGCAGAAGGAATGATCACAATAATTGGGGTGGGATTTTTTTCTCAACTTTAGTAATAAAAGTTAAAGAACTCTCAAAAATAGACTAGATATTGGGCCTACAAAAGTAATTCATCTGTATGCAAATCTTACCAAGAATTATTCCTTTTGTAAAATGTAAAGGATGAGCTGACATTACTAGTAAGCTATTTTTACCCTACAAAACCAGACTACAATAATAAAATCACCAATTTACAGCTAACACAATATTCTAGATGTACATTACTGTACACAAGCTATATATTACACATGAACATCCTACATGAAATATATAAGAAACATACTTACTGATACTGTCTCAACATTGGCCAATAGGTTTGTTTTTCTAAAGGAGGTGTATTTTTCTATTCACATTCAGTGTAGTTCCAATAGCAAGGGTTAGCTTTGCTTACTTAAGAAACATAGAAAGTTCGTGTGAGGTAGTTCAAGAAAACCTAGCTTAAATTTTTAACTGCAGAAGTAGAAACACAATGTGACCTGATTTATAACACGTTTCTATAATGCAGACATATCTAAAGAGGAGAAAGGAGTGAAAGAGACCACTTAAAATACCACTTTTATCCAGTGCCCTTAACTAAGAATAAATTAAATTAATGGATAATTTGGGTATGCAGTACAGTCTCATCACATTTCTTCATTAAAACCCGCTTCTTAATCCTACCGAAAAATGCAGACAGGCTCTCCTTCAACTCCAGTCCTCAGTCCAAATACGTAAGAACCAAACCACTGATAGGAAAATAAAATGTAACAGCATAGAGAAGCTGCTGCCAACAGCAAATAAAACCAGATCTAGGCTCCATAATTCACTCCCTCTAGCAACTTTAAAGGGTAAGAATGAGTGTAAGCTGAACCACCTTCTCCCCTTTCCCCCTAATCTTAATCAAGAAACATTGTCATACACTTTGGAGTATTGGCTGGGTAGAGCCATCCTCCCATAGGAGCTTTTTGACCATTTTTCTTCATGCACAGTTGAGCTGTATGTCACATCCATCCCTCCTCCTCTCTCCCAGCAGGGCCTCTCCCCAGGTGCTGTGTTGGCTCCACCGACTATCCTGTGGGGATCACACGGACCAGCCCTGCAGGATGGGGCCCCTTCAGCATCCCCCTGGGAGGGGGGAAATGTGACTGCACACAGACAGACACACNATACACACACACCCCCCTTACCAAACAATTCATGATACTCTCTGTATGAAGCTGGTATTCCTATCCAAAAACATGCTGCTGCGTCCAGCACAGCAAAGTTTTTTTAGAGCTAAGAGCCCAAGCCATGGAATGCACCTGGGCTGCCCTGGACAGTTGGGCTGTGCTGCGGGTCCTGCTTTGCCAGCCCAGCTGCTCACACACCCTAACACACAAAAGCATCACTTCTGACCCCATTGACTTGCATCAACGAAAGACACTGCAGCACACCATCATGGTACTAATTCTCCCTATGCCCTCCCCACACTTCTATTTCAAATTCTTGAAGAACCTACTTCTAAAAAAAGACAGACATGTTTTATCCTTGATGCATGCCACAGCTCTGACTAGAGAAGGTGGAAATTGATCTCGCCATCACTGGCCAACTTTCAACCTCACCCGACTACAAGATCAGACAGCTCATTGCAGTTCAATCCCTACCACCTCCCAATGGATTAGAAATCCCTAGGAAGTTTCATGCCCTTTAGTGAAGCCCACTGTCATGAGAAGATTTTGAACCATAGCCTAAAATAAAGCTTAACAATAAGAATAAAATTGGACAGTGTATTGTATAGCACATAAACTAACCAACAATAGACAAAAGACAGCTGAACTTCAGTTATCCATTTGTTTGCTATCTGTGATGGTGTACAACTATCGCTTAAATAATTTTGTATTTCAACAAATAAAAGGGGAAGTTAGACTAGGAAGTTGTGACAATTTGGTGACCGAATCTGATTTTCTTGTATTTGAAATTTGCCATCACTTTTATTTGCCTAAAATGCAAGCAACTGAAAAAAAAAATGAAAAAGCAACACTGCTATGAGCACAGTGCCAGAAGTGAACTCTAGGTCTCCACAGGCAAAGCTCTGACCTTACTGAAACAATTCCTTTAAACACTGCTCACTCAAACTGCAATAGGCTGCAGTGAACAGTCCCAGCCATTCATTAAATCTACCTTGAAAGAAGAAAACATCAATTCTCCTTAGAGCTTATCAACTCAGTTCAGTGACTAGTTTATTTAGGACACTGGAAAGTGATAGCAAAAAATATTTTAAAGTTTCAAAATATTTCAATCATCACTGCAATCCATAGGGGTCTAAAATAAATTTAAATATGAATTACATTTACCAAATTCTGGTTTTAACAGCACTTAGAGGCACCAGAAGTTGCTTTTGTCAGTCTTAACTTCATTACACTGTGTTGACCACGCTATCATTTGACCCTATATAACAGCGGAGTACTGTTGCATGACTAAAAATTTTGGCTTCATTCACAGCTTAAAGTTTGATAAAAAATTACAAAATAGACTGTTCTGTTGGTCTCTGTTCAACATGAGCAGATTTTCTACATTCCAGTGCTAGATGAATCCAAACATGTCCTGCCTATTCCGAGGTAATATACAATTTGGCAGGATCCTGCAAAAATAATTGCCTTAACAAATGTGGTTTAGGAAGGCAATACTGAAATACTAAATACAAGTGAGGAAAGCAAAATTACACGCACAAAGCACTTACCAGCAGTCTAGCCAGGCCAGGAAAATAATTGTGCAGTTTATCAATTTAGTCATCTTTGAGACATTACCATTCCTTGTAACCCTGCATGTTTTTTTAAAAAGACATGTTAGATATCAAAAGCATTACTATCACTTCTATTTTCCAAAACTTACTGTAAAGACAAATTTTCCTCTTTCAGTTAGAACTTCAAAAAGATACTTATTTAACCCAACAAGCAGAAGGAACCACACTGAAGGCCATCAGTCATTCCTGGATGACCTCTGTAGCCAGTTACATTACTGGCTTGTGCTCGGCACCTGGCAAGACTTCTGTATGCATGCCCATATTTGTGAGCATTACTAATTTAAATTGCTCTTCACATTCTAATTCACTACACAAAATATGCATCTACACGAGGCAATCAATTATACAACCTAGCTTCACTAAAAATCTGCATTTTCCAAAGGAATAAATTCTGAATGATTGTTTAACTCATACATAAACTTAAGTCAGTTATACATAAATCATTCTGTAAATATAAAATGTAAACAGTTAAAATACTTCTGTGATGAGCAGCACCTTCTTACATGACTATTCAGTAAGTGTTCTATATATCTCAATATATCTTTTGTTTAAAAAGTGTATTGAAGCCTGGAGCTTCGGTGATGAAAACTACTGAATATTTATGACTTAAAATGAACCATTGTTAAGATTTCTGTTACACTGATCTCATGGTGAAATGAAAGAGATAAATATTAATTTCTCCAGCACTACTTCTCCCTCCTTTGGATGGCATATATTGCTCATTAATGCATTAGCTACAGAAATCCTGAGGTTCTCCTACCACTTAATGGTTTTTAGCAATCAGTATTTTTGGCGGAGAAAGAGTAGCTGAAGTTTTGCCCCTATTGCATTCATGTCATTCCCTCTTTGACCCAAAAAGCACTCACCCGAGTAGACAAAACCAGTAAGAACCAAAACTCCCAAGAATCATGTCTTATATGAAAGCATAGCTACAGAATTCTCCTTTTTGCCAGTCTAGACATCCTGGATATACTTCCTTCTGTGTGTACAAAAACAGGCTACAAGCTATAAGTAAACGGTTTATTGGCATTGCAATGCATTATTCATGAAGTATCCTTGTGTTTTATGGTGATCACAAGATTTGGCATGCCACAACTCTGCAGAAAATATCACATTACTTTGCTAGGCTGGGTATTTTCTGCAGCTTTGAAGATACACTTTGCTTTCCTATGTTCATAAACCCATTCAGAGGATGTTACTTTGCAAAGGATTTTTTTGTTTCTCTACAAAGCTCACTAATTGTTGCTTCTGCTGAAGTATTATAGGCAAGTAGCCAAAATAAAAGAGGATTTTTTTCACTGCCAGCACCACACTAGTATGCCCAAAGCTACAGCTGGCTGCACTGAATTATCTCCCCCTCCACCTGGACAAAGATGTATGACCAAGCATAAAACTTTGAAGGATATCATGAACAAAACATCTGGAATAAATTCTAATTAAAAAATTGAAAACCTATAAAATCTTAAATAATTCATTATATGGTAATGACCACAACATTAATATGTGCTTTGATAAAACAAATCTTACAAATTCAGTAAAAAAAGATCAGCAGCATAATAGTAAAGCAAATATGCAGATTTTAAAACCACAATAAAAATTATCATGTTTAATATTTTACAGTTAATTACAGCAAAAAAGTGGCTGCTTTTAACACAACTTACAGTTTGAAATTACAGCACTTTATGATGAATTCCATGATTATTTTTGGAAAAACACTCAAAAATACCACCAAATTTTAAAAGTGCCCTATTAATGACTAAAAGGACCCCCCTCCCACCCCCCAAAAGACCAAGTAGTCATCTACAGCAACCCAGAGGTCCAGCTGAGGTTTCTAGACTGCTGTCTGTATCAGAGGCCAATGTTGGATCTGTTGACATTGAAGACACATCGTTGACAGATGATGATGAAGATGGATGTTGAGAGCCATTGATCATTGCTGCACCTGTGCTATGAGAAACAAAACAGCAAATCAGTTGCAGATACAGTTGCACAGTTCAGTACTTGCATTAGCCTGTCGCTTCCTAATGGCTGTTACTTCTCCCTGTTTTGGCAAATTTGAAGAGATGGGTGTCAATTCGTTGTCACAATAAATAAAACCCATAAGACTTCAATGTAGGGTTTAATGGATGATATACCAAGAACCTCATAACTCACATGGCACAGACAGCTGCCAAATTGTAGTAAATGCTAATGGCTCAAGGCTAAAAAATTATGAACAGTAATAAAGAGCTAAGATACCCTACGAAATGTTGAGACCCTACACTAGAATATATCTACATATTTTGATAAAGAAAAAAAGGGCCTGGGCTTTTCCCCCTCTCCCCTTGAGGCTGGGGAGTAGCTGGTGCCCAGCCACATCACATCCATTCAATTTCAGATATCCTGTGATTTTTCAGAGTCTGAACTTCAGTGAACCTCAAGCACAGTAAGCAAGGGCAGTCCAACTTTTGTCACAGAGCTTTATCAAGAGTCACTTAATGGGCACATTTTGCATCAAAACCCAGCAAAAGGAAAGCAAAGTACTCCATAATTTTCCAACATCAAAATCCTGTTCCATTATTTAAAAGATATAAGTAGTGGTTACATGTTATTTGAAACTGTACCAGCTACTCATTACACATCTAACCAAACTACAGGAACTGTGCACCAGTACATACCAGGATGTTTCTGGAGGACTGAAATGAATGAAGCATCAATCATACAGGAACAATAATAGAGAGATTTAACAGATTAATAACGAGAGATATCAGCCCCATATATTTCACTCAAATATGCAATATCTCACAGAGAATTCAAGAGGCTGGGTGATTTAAGAGCCATATTTTTGAGTTACATTACTTCTGGATGTCTGGAACAGCTTTACTCCCTCCTGACCTACAACTCAGTGAAGCCTTTTACTGTGCTTTTATTGTAACCAACCTAAAGGGGCTGGCTGGCCACGTATAACCCCGTTCTTGGTTCTCTCCTCCAGGTCCATGACTTCCTTGTATATCAACTCTGAAAACACAGAGAAGGGAAGGCAAAAAATGAATTTGCAATCCCAAGACTAGAATACATCTCCCATTAAAATGTACATTTAAATTTCACAGCCTTATTACTGTTCAGAATTAGTTTTGAAGAACAGGTTGTAGGCTACACAGCAACTGGAAAGTGATATAAAAATGTACAGTTCTTTTCTGTTGGAGCTACAATGGCCTAGCACTCTTGAGAACACAGTGACATTGCTCTAAGGCTCTTTCATCCAGGCTGCTGTGGGACCTGAGGTTAAACTGAATCTTCCACACCAGCTGTAACCTCACTATCTTGCCCTTTACTAACACTCTTTATAGCCGCTTCTTACAAGTCCTCTGCTTGATTTTTAAAAGACCAGTTACTGCTACAACGCTCTTCACTTGAAGACTAGTCCTTCTAATTCACACTTACATTGCTCAAACTCCTGCATCTTTTTCAATTGTAGCTGTTTGCCCAGAAGATTTACCTTCCCTAAAAATGCTGTCCTATGGTTTGTGAAAGGTGACGGAAATGAACAGGTTTTTAGTTCACTACAAAGGTTCAGCACCTTCAAAGGAAACTTTTTAGTGTCCCAACAATCAAGAGGTTGTAAAGCACTGATCTATTTCCTTGCCATTCCAAGCAGTTAAAGCAAATACTACTGGACTGCTCAGAAGAACTTTAATAATGGTAATCACTGGGGCCCAGCCTACTCACAAAAAGCCTTATTATACTTCAAATGTCCTTCTTACCTTTCCATTCTTCTATCGTGTGCTCCCTCTCATCTAACTGCTTATCTGGTATCTTTGGTGGAGGCTGAAAAATAAAACTAACTCATCATAGAGCAATCAAAAGAGATACAAACCCAGCATAAATGAAAAATTAAATTGACCACTCAAACATTAACTTGTTCTTAAAATACCATATTTACATGATCATATATTGGCTCATACTTGGACCTGACCTATTTTGTAGGTGCTACTGCTTTAAAGTTCCTCTCATTAAGAAATTTGCTTACATTACTGTAATAATTAAATAGAAATTGAGTCTGGTAGTAGAAAAGAAAAGTGGTCTGGTAAAAGAGCTCCTAAGTGCAGCAGTCTCCAGCATGTGTAGCACTTTTTAGCTATTTACTGTTAATTATTGAATTTTCCATCTAACTATTCCAGATCAGCACAATTCTAATTGCTCCGCTTACATCGAGCATCGTTTTCTATTCTTAGTCACAGTCACCAAGCATCTTTCTTTTTTAAAAAAGACACTTTTCTCATTAGCTGAAATTGTCCCAAAACTAATATTTTAAGAAAAAAATTCAATTAATCCCTTTGTTCATTAGTGTTAACAACTGAAAGCTCAAGATCTTGTGTTCTGATTTTGCTGGAACATTAATTTCTAGTTTAAGAGTACTAGCTACAACCAATGAAAATATTTCTCTTGCCCAGGAGTAAATACCTCAGGACCCCATCAAGGGCAACCAAACCACATTGAAACAACTGAAGGTCAATAAATTAGAACCCTACATAAAAGATTTCAGAGGCATTACTACACGCTCAGGAGACTATATGCAGTTGTACACAAACACACAGAGACAAGTGCTTCAGTCTAAGTCCATTCTTATGCTGTTTCTAATAAACTCATCTATCGTCAAAAATCGTTATGACTCAGTTAAGCTTCTAGTGAAATGTACAACAATCTTCTTTCCAGCAACTATATCAAGCCTCACAAGATGACTTTAGTACAGTACCTTCCTAAGCAGAGACCTAAAACAAGAACTTACAGCTTCTGCTTCTGATGGATCATACCAAACATTGATGTATGGGTGCTGCAGGGCTTCATCCACAGAGATTCTTTTAGAAGCATCTATAACCAGCATTTTTGATAACAAATCTCTTGCTTGACTTGCTGCAAAAATAAAATTTTTTATTCAGACTAGTGCCCTATATAGAGCATATAACAGTATTTCAAACCTCACAAAGAGGAGATCCAGAGGAAACAAATTCCAGTTAAATACTGATACCACCCTCACATATTCTGCGGTTTAGGAGAGTGGTCCATTTGATGGGGAAAAAATATTGAAGAGAATGACACAGGTGGGAAAGAGGTTGGACATGTTTCACTATGCATTTTCAGCATGCAGTGTCCCTTGAGCAGTGTAGTACTGCCCCACCCACTTACTCCACCAGCTCCTCCCTCAGCACCAGCCCCTTTTAAACAGGTCTGAGTAGGACCGAGTTTCCATGAAGAAGGTGATATGGCATTAGAATTGAAAACTCATATTGTTTTTGCTACATTGCTTATTTAGATAATTTGGAATGTTCATATTTGTACGTGTTTCATCCCAGTAGTTTTACAGCATTTTGCGAGCATCGTTTTGGAATATCCGTGTTTCCTCTCTGATTGCTGCAGCTTGTGAAAGAGATTCTTCCCTAGATTTGGTTTGGGAGTCCACACAGGATTTCGTGGGATTGTGAGGTCAAATTTGTCTACCTGGAATTTATCTCTAAAATGTTTTGCCATTTACTGTCAATTAACACTGTGTGAGGTGCTGTGCCTCACAGAAGAGGAGTCCTGTGTTACAAGGCTGTGCTGCAAATGAAGGACTGAGTTTGTGGACCCTCCCCTGGGCCCTGCCTTGCATCTTGCCTGCAAACTCTGAGATAAACTGGTAACATCATGGGTTAGATGGCTTGTTTAGGCTGTAACTAGCTGCAATGAATACCCTGGCTTGCTTTAATGTGATACCCAGTTATTGTGATACAGCTATTTTGTTGGTGTTCATTACAGACATTAATACAGGAAGATGCCACGATTGGTAGCCAATTTGATAGTGACTGATTTTTGCCATGGTAAGACACATATTTTCATTTTGGTATTGATGAGGATGCTTTGATAGCATGGAGGAAAGAGACACCTGCACTGCCACCCCATGAGATGAAGAGGATTGACTGCACTCAGGGGCAGACTGTGGCAGGATGGCCTGTCCCTGGTCAGACCTGAAACCTTTTCAGAGAATGCAAACTCTCTGTGAGGAGCAATTGGTAGTGCCAGGATGTTGTTTGGTGTTCATCAAACTCCAAACACACCCTGCCTTTGGTAAGCTTCTAACTGGCTCATAAATTTGTGACTAGCAGTCAGCCTCTTTATACTATAAAAGCTTAATCCCTCTCATACAATCAAGATGAAAGAATTCTGAGATTAGAGGTTTCCTTTGGAAATTTCCTGGGATTTGGACACTCCCTATAGACCTTAAGCAAATGGCAAAGTATCTTCCATAAACTTACTTCATGGTACCAAACTGGACCTGGATAAAACAACTGTCTGAATTAGTTACATTCATAGTTAGTATCTGCATGATAACTCACTGTATGAATCGATGCTGTAGTTGTTGCTCATCTTTATGGTTTAACATTAAGTATAAGTGGTAGAGACTAGACAAGACAGAATTCTTTGAGGGGGGAATGATGCCTTAGGATTTTTATGTATCTGTAGATTGTTATACAGCTGGATAGTTCCTCACACTTGAGGTAGCAGCTCAGAGTTGCTAACAGCTTCTCACAGTTTGTGCCACGTTCCTGAAATTCCGTTTAATGGTCTTTTCAAGGAAAAGGATTTCAGCAAGGACATCTTGTTGAGGGACACATGCACCTGGACCAGAATAATAAAATACTATAGCCAAAACAAGATAGAAGGCCCAGAATCCTTGAAGGGGCTCCAATAGACATTCTGAGGGTGGTACTGGGGCAATTGGTTTTCAGATTGGATGTACATATTAGATATGATAATTAAGTAGTGTTACAAATTTGTAAGAACCCTGTAAAGGGTGTGGGCCTCTATACTCCACGCACCTCAAAGCTTTCACTAAAGAACTGCCATGTACCTTATCTATATTAATACTGTCTCGGAAGTTGGGGGTTTTTTTCCTCAATTTTAGGCAACAGTGTGACATCCTTATGTGAAACAGCTCAGCTGGCACTGCAGCCTTGTCTGAAACAGCAGTGGGCAAGCACCTACTACCCCTCTCTGTCATGAACTATGAGTCACAGAAAATACAATTAGTCTGACTCCACTGAACAAGTGACTTAAAACCAGCCAGTTACTGAAATAATTACAGGATATCTATATATTATGAACATAAATCCCTTATATTCATCACTAGAGAACAAAGATCTGCTCTGCCTACACAACTTCTATTCCAACCTCCCCCCTCTTCTCTCTAAATCATGTTGGCATCAGCCATTGAGAAGAATATAGGTATTTACTTGTCTTTATAAAGACAGCTCCTAGAATAGGAGCAGTTTCATGAAGATATGTAAGTGGAGGCAAGCATCTACCAGCACATTCATCCACTCTCATAATATAAATATTGTAATATTTAAATTCTTACTGGGATGATTTTATAGTGAACAAAACTAAGATACATTTCTGTTCAGTATATCACAGTTCTAAAACTTTTAAAATATACAACACACAGAAGACAGACCTTACCTTTAAGTTTATTGTGTTCAGAATCAGCTGGGAAAAGGACATCTGGAAAGAGTTTTTCAAAACTATATCCAGCATATTTAGGCCTGTTCTCCACATAAGTTCGGACTGTGGGCTGTAATTTCTTCATAAATTCGGGGCATGGTGTTCCTAGCTGCTCTATTACTTTATTCCATTGATCAATATCTAAGGTTATGCAGCTAAGAAAAACAGTGCCTAATTTTCAGCTATAAAGTTATATTAAAACCACATGAAGTAACCAACAGAGAAAACACAAAAAATTATAATAAAATATCAAGTCCATCACCATAAATTAGGACTACCCTCTTAGAGAAAACAGTGAAACAAAGCAAGAGTATGATAGCATAGTCAAGGCAATGTGTATTTTACTCAAAATCATAATTAACTAGAAAAGGATATACTTCTGAGAAACAGAATGTTAGAAGACTCACAAAATGCATTAAATTATTTTGAATTAAGGCCTTGTTTGGGTTGTGGAGAAGAACTCACTTCCTGGTCTGAACACACATTCATATGTGGAGTTACTACACATCATCAAGGCACTCATGAGAACTACCCTAGGCAGGTGTTTTGTCCTTCGTTCTCATCTTGGTACCTCAGCCCAGTTCTGGGCAACCTCTTACCAAGGACATGCAACACCGAGCACCAGTGGGCACACAGAGGATGAAGTCTTGGCCCACGTAAGTCAATGACAATATTGTCAGAGACTAGAATGAAGATGTTTAAAGAGTTTCAAGTATGCATAAGGAACATCTTAACTGAAAAGTTTACACACTGTAAAGGGAGATGGACCAGTTCATGGAAGAAGAATAATATACATGTTACTGAACTAAAAAAGTAATGTTTGGCTCAGGAATTCCTAGGTGCAGATGGTTAGATATTGAGAGAGAGCTCAGATACATTTTATATACCCTTATTCATGTATTCTCCCTAACTTTTTCTTTCCAGCTGCCATCAAAGATGGGATACTGGGCCACCTCAATCTTCAGTGGGTTGTAGCAGGCTCTCTCTTCTGTTCTCAAAACTTAGCAAGAGATCTTTATGTAAGGATTTTCAAGCTCTTCAGAGCTTTGGTACAGGCTTTGACAAAAAACCTGTTTACATTGTATGGCACTGAGTCTAAACTGAAAAGCCATACTAACAAACCAGATGCATAAAGCAAAGCATGGTGCAGCTTATGCAACAAGAGTTGTGTGGAAGTAAAGATGCCCCTGATCTCCTCACTGTGCCTCAACATCTCCACCCCATCTTCACCCCTAAATGATACTGTATCAGGTTTTAAACAGTGCCCTGCAGCAAAAGCAGGACATTTTTCTGATGGCATTCTAAAATACTGGTCTGTAAGTATTAGTAAAACAAATAAGATGTCAAACTCTAATTACTTCCATTAATTTTAGTGATGATCCAGAGGTTTCAGTTCTGTTTAGAGCAGATTCTCTGTCTGAAATACTGTTTACTGGACAGCCCATATGGACACCACCAAGCCATTCATGGAATAGAAAGACAGAAATGCCAGGTATTTCTGAAAGGTGTTTCCAGTACAAAAATATAGAACTCCAGAATGTAACTAATGAAGATGGTTAGGAATTTTTCATTCAAAACAAATGGAGAGGCACTATATTAAACTGGAAAAAGAAAAGAGAGGAAAAAAAAAAGAAAAAGGAAAAAGAAAAAATAAATCTGTTTACCCAAGTGGTATATTGTGAACTTGCAATTTGAAAAGGCAGTTTAAAACCAGTATTTTAAAAATTAGAACTACCTTAATCTGGAACTATATAGCTGCATAGTCTTTTGACCTTTTACAACTATATCCTCGGCCAAAGGTAAGGATACGATCTGTACCAGGAAATAAAACACCACCTTTGATCATTTCTCCCATGATGCACCCAACTGACCAAATGTCAACTGAAAACAAAATGCAATGATATTAACATAAAAGAGAGTTATTAAAATAAAATAAATAAAAGTATCTAGACACACACAAAGACATGAAGTGACTATAAAAAGCATGTGTAATGTAATGAGTGAAGGTGAATGTATGCTAACTATAGGACCAGCAGAGACTATGTCCTACTGCTAGGTGCAGCCTGAATATAAATGAGGTTCTTTCTTTTTTTTTAGTGTATCACAAGAAAAATCCATGTTCACTTAATAAAAAAAAATTGTACAATATGCATCTTTCATGACACAACATCAATAAAAAGGTTAATCACTTCCTAACTAATTCAACCTGCTGCAGCAGCACAAGGATACAGTCCCTTCCTGGAAAGAGGATTTTGTGGCAAACCATTTCGCCCATAATGCACCCCACAGACCATAAATCCACTATGTTTGTAGCACAAAAAGAAGGAAAAGCAAAGCAAACGGTCATTTAAAATTAAAAGAAGCATAACATGACTGCATCCTATAAACTGCAGAGACAGCACAAGAAGAAGAGCAAATCTTTGTATTAATCAATGAAGACATTTTAAAATACACCATATGTAAGGATTAGCTTTTAACTGTCTCAAATACAAGGCAGAAAAACATCCTTTTGTTTAATATAGTGCTAGTACAAGAGCTTGAGCAGAGAGAGAGACACAAATCAAGCAGAGTAAAGCCCTTCTCCAAGCTCTGAGGCTTTCAAAGCAAGACTAGACTCAAGCACCAAAGAGAGCTTGATTTCTTGAAAGTAATTCCACTATAGTTGTAAAAATAATTCTAAAAGTAGCAAAGTAAACTTTGTAAAATATTGCCTATTGAACAGCTCATGTTTTTTAGGAGAATTATTTAGGTATTACATAGGAATTAAAATTTGACATCAAGTATTTCCTAAAAGTTGGATTACCACGCATCTCTCTCTTGCTTTAAATAAAAAGCAAACAGAATCAGTAAAAGATCACTTAGAATTTTAGAGGATCAGTTAATGACAATGTTAGTATGCTCCTAGAAGATTTTCAATTGAAATCATTTGTTTCAAGATACTTCTCCAGTTATGCTGAAATAACATCTTATACAAAAGAAAAACTCAAGCCATTTTTTAAAAAAAATAAAATATGCATATTTTTACATTACCTTAAAATAAATCACTCAAAAGACATACTTAAAGATGCACAAGTTTACTTTGTACAGGTATGCCAATTTCTTTTGCAGTTGCTTTCAGAAGTATTGTTAACTCTGTGTGCAAAAGTTTTCTTGAAGTCACAGTAATGATATTATGAATACTTTTATATACCAGACATGACACTGGAATTTCAATTAAGCAGGTAAGAAGGGGATTTAAATGAGAACAAGTGTATACTAAGAATCACATGTACATGTTCTGAAGGAGCTCAACAATGTCAAGAAAACAATGTTGCTTCTTACTGAAAATATTCCTTCACCCTTATTTACAAGTTCCTCTAAAATAGTATCTAATCATATGATAGGAGATCTTAGTTGTGCATATTAATAGGTCAAAATTAAGGGCCTGGTTCATTTAAAAATGATTGTCAACATTTTATGATTAGTGCTGTTTTTCCTTTAAAAAACTCTTTTCAAATATTGTTCAGCTTAGAGACCCAAAGATTTGAAGCCAAGTTTTGCATTTGACTTTTAAGTAAAATTCTGAATATTAGCTTTTTGACCTGCAAAACAACCTGCTGCCATCCCAAGCCAAAATATACCCAAAACTGTTGTAATTAGTGTCCAACACGATAAAGTTACCATCCTTCTGGTCACCCTACAAACCAAACTTGAGATGTTTTGGGGTGTTTTGATTTGGTGCTTTCATTAAACTGAATAAAACCTGCCTACTCACAAGACTCAAATAAAGCTAAACTAATTTGTACACTGAGGACTGCTCCTGGAAATGCTTCTATAGAAGATTGAGTAAAATGAGTAAAATCTCGTTACATACTTGAAAAATATTTTTAAAAATCTACTGCTATCATAGAGTCCCTTTTACTCTTAAAAACCCTGTTCGAAGTGAACTTACTTTTTTCTAAAACTCTAGAAGAAAAAAATACCATGTGAATATGAAGTTCAAACCCATTGTACATACGAGGAAACTTAGAAGTAGTTGTTTCAGAGGGTTTAGGGCTCTCCTTTCTGATAATCATGCACATAACTGTGCATAAATCTAAATATGTTAAGTTACATGTGCATGAATAGTTTCAGTGTCCTCCAGTTCTGAATTTCTGGAGTTTTCAAGGATTGGTTTCTTAATGTGATACACCCAAATCTCCTTCAGTAATAAACCCTATGTAGAACTTAACTCTAAATTGCAATCCTCCCACGTAAGTTCAGCAGGGCACTGAAACTGCATGAAACTGCCAGATAAGCCTGCATCCATTTGTTAACCACCAATTTTTAATATTTAATGCTAAACTACACAAGTTAACAGTTAATTTAACTATTGGTTTAAGGGGCTATAATAGGCATCAATACTAACAGGTGAGGCTCCTGGACAGCCCATGATTCTTACTGTAAATGCATCTTTGATACCTGACCTGTCTCCCTGTCATGAGAGCTCCACAACCTCCTCAGGCAGTGACTGACAAGAGTAACAGCCTATGGAAATAGCCTTTTAATGACAACAGTACATATGGAAATGCACATTGTCTCCGGACTTAGTCCACAGATTTACTTTTACATTCTCCCAAAGTGCCTGTCTCATTTCAATGGCCATGTATTTGGCTTTGGGAAGATGTGATACTTTTAAAATGAGAGTAAATTATTGTTTATGTTCTGCTGCACAACACAAGTCATGCTTCTTTATGGAACAGTATTGCCAGTTGAATGACAGGATACTCTAGAACACAACTATTTAATGCCAATAATAACCTAAGCAATCTTTTAGTGAAAAGAATGTTTCACATATTTGCAACTCAAAATTACTATTTCAGAGAAAAACTTAAAGTGGGCAAACTGAGTCAGAAAACTTGTGACTTTAATTGTATTAATTCCTTCTACAAGGCAGCTGCGTGACTCAAGACTACAGCTTTAGGTACTTGTACCTAGTGTCCCTTAAGTGGCCAATGTGAAGTGGTGGTGGGGGGGGAAGACAAATTTACAAATCTATGAAACTTCAAGAGTTAAAAAAATAACTTGCTCTCCTCACCCTGTGTCTTCTAAATTACAGGGAAAATAGCCAGCCATGGAGGCCATTTGAAGGAACGTACATCCTCTCATGCATGCTAACCATCCAAACAGAAATAAAAACCACAGCCTTGCAAAAAGAGATCTATTCTCATTCTTCTGAGCTGCCTTCTTTCATTGCTAACACTGTTCACACCCAACCTGAAGTCAGTCACTTGCCATAACGGTACGCAGTTGCCAGGCAGGTTTGCAGACTATATTAGGAATCCTGAAAGGCAGAGGAAGCCCCAGTTGTGTCAGTACGGTGAGGAGCCACACCTCACATCCCCAGGAGACAGCCCCCCAAGCGTAAAGCAGCAGGGCATCTCAGCGCCTTACGGGAGTATCAACAGAGGGTTTAAAATACTTGCAGTGACCTCTGGGCACTGTGCCTGCCTGAGCTGGGAACAAGCAAGCTGCGTGGCCACACTGATAGCAGATCAGTGAAACGGCAGCAGAATTGGGACCGCTACAACAGAAATTCAGGAATGACATGGCACTTTGCTTTCCTAATGGATACTGGCTGTTTCACTGAGAAGGTGCAATGTACTCGGTTGTGTTTCCCTCAAATGACATAGCCTTTCCTTATTTTCTTGTAGAAAACACAGAGACACAGACTGGCCACAGAGCAAGTATAAAGAGGGAAATGTATCCAAGCAGAGGGACAAAGTCAAATTCCCTTGCAGTTTTTCACAAACCTCAAGGAATCTATGATCCTTCGTGACAGTACTCTGCATTCTTGACTCCAGTATATTCTTGAATTTTTCTTCAGCAACATTAAGAACTTAGTGCAACACGTTTAAAGAAGGCTGGTTTTAATAAAAAGCAACGCCACAGTAAGTCATCTTAGCTAGTTAGTTGTTCCATAGCCTTTATGCTCCTTTATGCACCCTGAAAGGCTATGCTGAATATAATTATTTAACATTCAATTTAGTACACATATCTACCGATGAATTACAATTTACATCTTCAACAGGAATCAAGTCAGGTGAAGATGTATCACAGTATATATCACATAGTAAGATACTATATTTTCAGTTCTTATGGATGTCCCTTTAATCTACCAAGCAGGTTATTTAAATTTTTAAAGAAACAAGGCCCTTAATTTCTTCTCCTATTAAATGCAAACATTTTCTAATGGGTTGAGTTGAATAAACAAATTGGTGTATCCAGAATCTGCATTTTGGTCACAAAACTAATTTATAAAATTTCTACATCTTGAAAAAAAAACATTAACATGTAAAATGTGGTGTGCCAAACAAAAAAAAAATAGAAAGCTATGCCAAAGAAAGACTATATTTGCTGACCGTTTTCTTTGTATCCCATCCCTAGGATGACCTCTGGTGCTCTGTAGTAACGAGTCACTACATAAGGCGTCATCATAAAACTAGTTCCTGCAGTTCTGGCCAGTCCAAAGTCAAGAATCTTCAAAGTGCAGTCTGACTTTACTACTATATTACTGGGCTTTAAATCCTTTAAAAAGAAACATCATATATGACTGCTAAGACAAGCACAAAATACTCTGTGGTTCACATTTTAAAAAGATAATATTGCTAACATTAAACCCCACATATACAACTAGGTTATTGCTGTACTGCAGTTTTTTCCCCTTGCATTAATTCATGTGCATTCAGCAGTCTACAGAATTAATTTTTTTGTTGTGCTTGTAGATTTATATAGCAATTAAAGAAGGAAAATACAACCAGCATTACAAGATATGTTAGCAATGTCTGAAATAAACTGAGGTTAGTAAGAAATGTTAGCTCTGAGGAAAGGTCTAGAAACTGCCCACTGGAACAATGACTATTAATATGAAGCAGAACACAAGTAACATGACAATTGCTGAAATCATATGATGCAATAATCATCTTGATACAAGAATTATTAGAATTATAACATGAACGTAAAAAGTAAAAGGTTTATTTGCTAGTTGAGGTTACATTACCTCTTCTGAATCAATATGTTTCTCTGGACAGGAAGGAAATCCCCATTCCCAGAGAGTTTTAGTTTCCCATTTAGGATTTGGTCTTATACTAATTTTGGCAACCAAACCCCAAAAGGCACCATTGAAAAACTGCCAAAAATTAACACAATCATTATACTGGAGTGGAAAATATAGAGTGGAGCTCCAATATATCTTCAGATCACCTTCATTAGAAATGCTGTAGCTATTCTTTTCACTTGAACCCTATTGACAATAGTGGATTTACAGTATCTGTTTATACAGACACTACACAGGCATACTCTGTCATCATCTCAGGAGGATCTTGCACACATCTGAAAGTCACAGGGCAAATATTACAAACAAGGCACCTTCAGAATAACTTTGCAATCATAAAATCATTCACAGAACACAGGCCAACATAGACAAGACGTAGATCCTGCCTACACTCTACTGAGATTAATGAGAGAAAAACCTGAGATATAGCAGAGGATTTCAGCATTTGAGCTGCAGCCATTTGATAAGCAGCCCTATCTGACACTGCTTCATAAAGACTTAAAAGTGGCTATCTGCAAGATTTATGTAGTTTTCATTTGTACTTGTATGGCTTTCAGCAATCTCCTCATAAAGCTAAGAAAACTGCATTGAAGACAGAGAGGAAATCACAAAAAAGAGTTCCAGAACAATAGAATTTCAATGGCTAATTAAAAATCTTGCATACATACATATTCATACATGCACTTCCAAAGCACTCGCACAAGGACTCTGCAGACAACTTTGGCTTAAAACATTCTTAAACACTACAAATTAATTCAAGTTCTGTACGGCATCCCAGCCATTTAATATGTATGTTTCAGATTCTGCTACAGTCCTGTTTATAATCAGCTTTATTTTTGCACAATTCTATTATTTTCAGGATGTTCATTGCAAAACCCCAGGTGCATGCTCATGGTATTAACTATACTCATCCTCCCTAAAGCTGCAGGATTAACACCAAAAATGTTAGATCTTCCCTTTGCAAGAGAAAAATCACTAAGAGGACAAAATGCAAAAGCTTCCAGAATGCTGCCAATCCTTACTTTCAGAACACCATGTAGCTGTCATGGAGCCTAGGATCAAAATGAAGGCCAGACTAGACTTACACTGCATCCAAATTCATGCAGAACCCATATCTCCTATGTTTTAAATAAACACAAACTCAAAACTTCCCTTAAGAGTGATCAAGTTAATTTTGCCACATAAATATAGCCAGAACCTATAGCAGAAGATATGTCACTGAACCTTAAAAATGTAAAATATCACTGCTTAGAAAACAGATTTTTCACAGCTGTCTCCCCATTAACCAGACAGGGAGAAAGGGACATCTCTGGAGGGTAATTCATGGCTTCTATGGGCTTTTCCCTTTCTAACAAAAGATTTGTAAAGGGCTTCCATAATTAGGCCCTTTTGTTAAGAACTCAACATCGTGCAGAATTCAATGTTTCAGAGCTTCCATGCAAGACTAATGAGACACTCTTGTGTCCCTCAGCAAATCAGTGAGGCACAACTCTGCAATGCTGATCATTCATCCCCCTCAGATTATGAAATAAAAATGAATGTGTACTTCTACACTGGCTGTAAACTGTATCTCTGCAAAACGCTTGGAACACGATGTTCATTTGCCAGCATCTGTTAAAGTCTGTGTAAAGTTACAGTAAAATCTTTACAGAGATCAAGTTTTTACCCATTGATGTGACAACTAAATATGCTCCCTATGACTTTTCCAGGTGAAATTGACTGAAATTCTTTGTGCTTGATCTCTGCTTTGTTCCATACCTCTAGTTCACTAGGAAAAAAACCACTTATTTCTATGGCAAGTAGTATCCAGTGCTATAAGGCATATACATAGATTGTTGTGATTTCAGTCATTCAGCAAGGTTTGAAAAAGTTATGAGATGCTGAGACTTCCACTGCTGTGTTAGAAGCTAAGAATCCAGTTTAAAAACACATGAAACTACCAACACAAAAAGAAGTTTAAAGCTCTAGATAACACTAAAGTGGTACACTAAATTCATAGCCAGAATGCTCCACAGGCAGCCACGGTAGTGTAGGCTACATTTAAGGAGTTTCAACCAAGTAATTAGCTTTGAACGTTAAGGACAGTGGTGCTGAGAGCTCAGAAGAGGGGTATAAACAGTTACTGCTCCAGCCACATGGTCCATACGACCCTTTTGAAGCATGCCCTCCTTGACTTCCAAGGTTTCGTTTAACTTGTTCTACAGAGAAACAAAATTTTGATACTTCACACCTTGAAGTATAAAGGCAAAATGTACACAGCAGGTAACATTCTGCCTGAACATACTTAATCTTCTCGGGAAGACTGAGAAGCTGTCAGCTGCAAACCTACCAGGAAGACATGCAAGTGAAACGTGTCTGCACGTGTCCTTCAAAAGCATTCATGCATAGATATGGTACTATTTCCATAACAATTGTATCTACAAACTCTTTGGCATAGATTATCCCTGTACAATATGAAGCATTTCAAAGACTTAACCCATGTTTATAGAGGCAGGAATTCTATCCTCAAAGCAGTCTTTACTCATGTCCAGCAACTACCTGCACAGCAACTCCTTTTCTATAACTGTACAAATGTCCATGATTTCCACAGGATCAACACCCACTTTACAAGAGAACAAACCATCCTGAAAGTAAGCACTGCTTTAGGAACAACCTCATGCCTGTGCTAAGATCCACAGAGAGCCAATTTTACATTACCTACTGTAGTATGTCCATGCCATAAATATGCCATTTTCCAAGTCTAAAAAAGACCTTGGAAAACCCACAGCAATTAACTTGCATACGAAAGTATTGAAGAGACAAGGAAATGTGAAGCTGCACACAAACCCATTATTTCAAACAGGCATAAGACACAAAGGGCCGCACAATCTCAGTAATATGCAATATAATACCACAACAGTGGTAAGTTAAGCAACCTAGTTTTCCCTAGAATTCCCAGAATAATGCAAGAAGCCTGCTGAGCTGTCTCAATGCCCACATGCAGACCAAGCAGCACCAGGTACAATGCCTGGTTGCAGACAATGCTTCTCCCTGCTTTTCTTTGCCCATCTCTTTCAACTCAGCAGTTCAGGGAAACTGCATGCAAGAATGAAGGCTTCACCTGAGCTCCTCCCTGGAATGAAGCAGCTGATGAGTACTAGAACTAGCTGAGTGAAAGGAAGCAGTGTTTGGCCACTCGAACTGCATTTTCTATTCAAACAACTGTCCCCATTCCCTTGGGGAAAAAAAGGCACAACGAACAGGGTGTCAGACTGCCAGATCCAGCCTGCAGGTCATTCAACACCCCAGTCACAATGCAGTGGACCACTGACCTGGACAAGCATCCTAACATAGCAATTCCTGCAGTAGCACACAAAATGCCATTCATGATTTGCTTTGTTGTGTACATCATTTCTGAGGAAGACTATGTAGCAATGACTGAAACTATTCCACATGACTAAGTTTAATGAAACCTTCTGCATCCCTTCAGAAATGAAAACTTCTCAAACTCTCTACAAAAGTTACAATGAAAAATATGATACTGCAGAAACACCAGCTTACCATTTCCCAAACTAACATATTTATATTTGAAAAGTTGTAGCTAGACAATCTCAAGCAATCTTTACACTGCATACATATATGAGATATTTAACTTGAACAGGCAACCTTAAATTCAAAATTTCTTGACTGGATTGCAACACATATGCCATTTAAAAAGTAGTAGTCACTCTGAGTGAACGTTTTGTGACAGGTTTAATGCAAGTTCCACTTATAGGTTTTTATCATCTGTTTATCTGGAGAGTTCAGATACATTTCATTACTCTGCAGAATACAGAAGAGCAGAAATAAAATGGGCAGCATCTTCCAAAGATGGGATTTCAGGTTTGGTTACCAAAACAATAAAGACAGAGACATTTTCAGACATTCTTTCCTGCCATGACTACTAAAACAGAATATTAGATAGAATTAGAGGTAATGTAACTCACTGCAAAAATCTTTTGCTTGTTTTGTGCAGATTATTATCAAATCACTCAAATGGTTCATTTCAGAATCAGCCTTAAGTGTGATGATTTCCTTTCAGCTTTCTCTCTCTGCCTATGGGACAGGCTACCAGTCACCTTTTATGATCCTATTTCTCAATTTTTCTATCTTTTAAATACTCAAAGTAAAACCAGGTGCAATGCAAATTATACAGTTCAGTTCACTTACCCTATGAATAATTCCAGCTGAATGAAGATGTTTGATACCACACAGCATTTGATAAAGAAGATAGGACATTCGTTCATGGTCTAGCTCCATCTGAATCACTTGGCAGAGATTTGCATCCATGAGCTCCATCACAATGTAGCTTATGAAGAAAAACAAAATAAATCAGATAATACTACCATTTTATTATATTTTCTCTCTTGTTCATCCTTTGGCATGAATATTTTGAAAACAAATTCTCAGCTTTAGTTCAAATCAGACTTACACATCTTGAAATTCTTCCAGGGATTTTTGTGGTGTGAACACATTCAGTAGGCCGATTATCTGTCAGAAGGGGGAGAGGAAGTGTAATTGTACCACAGAAATAGCAAAGTTGCAGAGTCAACAATTCAAAACTGGTAACTATTACTCTGATACGAACCTCCTGGTATGCATTGAAGCTCAAGATGCTCAGTAGCTCAGCCAGGCCTAACACACTGTAACAGATACTAATGATTTTAGAAGGAGCATTTTTGCTCCAGAAATCACATAATCTAATGAGATACTGTTGTGTGTTCAAAAGATGACATTCAAAACTTAAAACATAAAGAGGTTAGTCACTCTTCCCTTCCTCCTACTTTCAATTTGAAGAGACCTGGCAAGATTTTTATTGCATATGAGGAATAATAAATTAAAACCTGACAAAGACTGTCTAAGAGATACCACTTTGCCATGGACATAGCTGAAGAAAAAACTCAACCCAAAAAGAAAAGCAGATTCTTAGAGCTGGCTTAGGACATCTGCCCATTGCTAAGAATGGACGGGATGTGTAGAAACAGGCCAAGATACTACTTATCAAGAGACAGGCAGGCTTATAATAGTTAATCATCATACAACTTATGCTTAGGTTAAACTTCCTTCAGAGAATTCATATAAGCCACTCCTGTCTGAGAAAAGTTATAAAATTTTCCCAAGAATCTAAAGGACAGAGTAAGTTTTCTATGACTCCCTCTGTCCCTAGAAGCCATCTTCCTGATGGGGGATTAAGAGGGAAAGCAAGAAAGACTGAACACAGCTGCCTTTGAAGGAAGAAAATGGCCACAGAAAATACCAGCCTTCCGTAATTCAACTCTGATAAATTTATCGCTTATTCTCTTCCCATTTCTGTGAGCTGCTCTACTGCTCAGCTTCAAAAGCATCACACAGTTACTGCTGTCACAACACGATTCCAAACTTATTCATGCACCAGGGCAAAAAAAAATAAAGAATTACAGGCTTTTTCTTTTTCCTCCTATGTGTCTAGCAGCAGCAACAAAGGCGAGGATGCACTTACCAATCATTGTTCTCTTATCTGACAGCTGCATATAAAATGTAGCAATGTAACACTGGCTCCCTGAGTTTGAAGGGGGTATTTAAAGAGTGGGAAGGTATTAAAACTAGCAAATAATAGCTCTTCTGAAAGATTCTTCTATACTTATCTTGGAGACACAACCATGCAATGAAAACCTCCCCTCAAATCACTTCCTTGTACAAAGAATAACCTTCTAGTTAATCCTTCAACATTTGGAGCAGGACAAGGACACTGTACTCACATTTTTGTGATTAACGCACTTCATAAGAACAAGCTCTCTGTAGGCTCTTTTAGCGTGGGTTTGGTTCTGAAACGGTCGGCTTAACTTCTTGATTGCAACATTCCTTTCAAGGATGGCATCGTAAGCTGCACTGTAATTAAAATGAACATTATTACATCTATAGTGCCAGGGTCCTTTAAGCTGTGGAGGTTGCAACCTTTTTCAGATACCTTGTATCATGTCCGCAGAAACCCCAAATTTCCAGTGTTACTCAGTTTTATTAAAATAGCAAAGTTCACTCATATGCTGAGTGATTCAAAATATTACAATATTTCCCAGCTTCAGAGTATTAACACATGATAATCTCTACAAAATAATGCAGGATTTCTGCTTCCTAAAGACAGTGAATTCTTGCCACTCATTGGCACCCAAGAACAGACTGCTTAAAAAAAGATCCAAAACACTTCAAACATAAAAAGCACATCAATTTTACATAAAATCTTCACACTGAAAGGAAGGAAAAAGAGAGAAAAAGTAGGTTACACCAAGGTCCCATGCTTTCACTTACGCAATTGCTTAGTATCCTGATGACAACGAGAGCATCAATGTGAAGACAAAAAAGTGTTTAGAAAGCTTTAACATCTAGATGTCACCTCCTTTAACTTGGCAAAAAGAAAGAATAACGTTTTGATTGCAGACTAATGACAAGATTGTCATATGATTCAGTGACACAGGCTGTTTAACTGATGAAGACTCTTACTGGGGACAACTCCCTTACAGATCACATTTCCATGACAGAAAGGCTTGGCTTGCTTTTCCTGTCAGAGCTAATACAAAAGCTCACCACCCTGCAGAGTCAGGAAGTATTTATCAGTTACTAAAAAAGTCTCAGCAGGGAAAATATTGTTTTCTTGTCTCTTATCAAGAATGGTACTCAAACATAATGAAGAACATCTCCTAGCAACCGGTAGCATCTATTAAATCCTAAACTCACTACTTTAAAAAGTAGATTGTCTATACAATGTTTAGTATGTAGGCTTTAATGATTTTTATTTTTTTTATCATCAAAACCTCTAGTCACTATTGAAGAGTGTCCATATTGAAGAAAAAAAATGGGAACAACAGGCACTGGTAGCATTCTTTGGTTTACATTTTCCACTATATCTGGAATTCTTCTACCTGCCCCCAAGATAAGGATTATCTTATGAAAGAGTGTCCAAGAGGTGGCCAGGAAAGATCACCAACATGGGATTTCTGTACCAGTATTTAAACTTCTGCATCCTCAGTACATAACAGGAGCCTTAGAGCCTGTTTCAGTATTAGGCCATCCACTTAATATTCTTCCAAATCAAGTTGTATCTGTGTTTTTTTGTTTTGTTCTGTTTTGTTTGGGTTTTGTGGTTTTGTTTTGGGCTTTTTTTAAAAACAAACAACTACAGACTGACAAGAACTAAAAAAAAACTCCAACCCAAATCACAAGAACTACACCCTATCTCCTCCAGACATGGGCAAGATTTAACTCCAGTCCTCCTCAGGGTAAGCAGAGAGATCTAACTATAAAGGCTTCAATTACCACTAGCAGCAAGTACACAATGGCACTAAGGAAACTCCATGGTCCGTTTTTGGATCTTAGCTCTAGGGAGGGTAATAAATTTGGAAAACAGGCAGTAACACGTGACTGGCAATCAGAAGGACAGTGATACCATCTAAAGCTTTTGCTGGCCTTTCTGTAGCAACTAAACAAACTAGTCAAATGACTGTCTACATCCTCAGTATATTAACATACATGCAAACAAAACTCAGATCAGTGTTTCTGATGCTGCTACTCAGAGACCAAATATTCTTAATGCTAGAGGTTACCAGTTCAAAACTCAACTCTTTCTAGAGTACTGGCCTTCAAGTCTTCATTTGCACTAAGCATGCTGTTTTATTACTAACCCTGCTAAGACACAAACATGAATTAAAACCCCACCCATACCACACATTCTCTTAACACGGATCAAGACAAGATCAAGGTAGTAAAGAGGTTAAGGGAAAAGTGTTTGAGATTATGCTTTTCCCTACCTTTCTTTTCCTTGATGTTTCTTTTGTATTTTTACATATCTGTTTAGCACCTTAATAGTTACAATAAATCGGAAAATCTGCAAGTTCCTGTGCTATCTACATCCTTCTCTTGAACATTCAAAAAAACTTGCGAAGCTCAAACTAACATTTCTCTTTAGGGCAATGCCACTGCACAGGAAACAGTGCCTAAAAGCAGATAGTTGCTACAACCTTAAATGAGCTGGACGCTTCTCAGTCCACAAGAGCTCTTATTCAAAGAATTACTTCAAATCATAATTTTCCTAAACTGCATCACGCATTTACATATTATGATGACAGTCAGCACCACAAATGCTCACTAACTGCATATTAGGGACTACATAAATTATGAAACGAAGTGAAACAGACTCCTAACAAACCATTTCAAGGAGGACAAGCAGCAAATCTATAGCATATTTCTCGCTTTTGTTTCACTGCAAGTGGTGTGGATTAGGATTAGTTTCTTGATCCAGTTCCTCCCCCCCCACCCTCCCCATTAATTTACAGGACTCAGCACAGCTGGCTGAATTTGCAAAGAAGGGCATCAGTTCAGAAGCTGGAAAGGACACGTCAAAAAGCAACAGCAACAGCCCTTGCTAAAGAAAGACGGCCAACAGTTACCATGGCTATTTTGCCTGTAGAAGGCAATTCTCCACACCCCTGCTCAGGAACTTGAAAAATTCTGTTAAGGAAACTTGAAGGTATATTTAAATTTTAAAGAAACCTTACCATACTATCCCTTGTGCTCCTGATCCTATTGGTTTCAAATTTTGGTAACGTTTCAATACAGTGAAAGTAGAGTCTCCAATTTCAACACTGTAGAAATTGTTGTCACGCTTGCTCCTACTCATGATGGTGACTTAAGTTAGTTCACTTCATCCAAATGTTGCTTCCGGCCTATGAAGAAATAAAATTTGAAAAACTAAGATTTTACAACTGTGTGTAATCTGACAAAAGGCAAAATTCCTTCTAAGACACAAAAATAATTCCCAAATAAGTCCCAAATGCAAATATAAGTTATTTTTAATGTCTGCAGGAATTAGATGGCATGTGTCCAAAATGTTTTATTTTTAGGACTGCTCCTAAGGTAAGATTCTAGAAGGGCAAAAATAAACCAAAGGTGAATGGAGGGCAGCAAAAACCTTAGGTGGGAATGACAGAAGATCAAAAGGCAGGAAGCTACATGCCATTCACAGAGTGCCAAGAGTCCTAGTACCCCTTCAAACATACACATGCACCAAGGGAGCAGGGTTTGGGCCAGACACTCTACAGAGGTCCCATCCAACCTGAATTGTTGCGTGACTGTAAATAAAAGAGTGACATAACATGAACAAGTCCTCCAGATATTGCAATCATCAAAATACTCTTGGTTGCAACTTCCAGGAATACGAGCCTTATGTGGAAATACATACAGTCAGCCTAGGCCAGAGAAGGAAAACTGGCCTTGTCAGAGATCTCACATACTAGCTCCTACAAATGAAAGTAATAATCATGGAAAGAGAACAAGAGTACAAAAAAAGGATGTATATTCCCTCAATGTCCTCCATAGTAAAAAAAGCTTGGCTTACTGGAGTGAGCCAAAAGCCTAATTTCTTGGCTATGCATCACACCAACCCCAGGTCTTTCCTCCCTAGGCCTTTATCACTATATCTTTGGACTCTGTCACTTTCTGAACACTCTGTTCACAGACATATTTGCACATGGTTTTGGAATAAAAACACCCAACAAACAAATAATGACAAAAAAAACCCATTCTGAATTAGGAAAAAAGAAAATTTGTTGTGGACAGTACAAAATCAGCCAAACAAATTTTTGAAAATCAGAAAACAAAGAGTGAAGACAATAATTCATGTAATCTTACATTTGTTCATCATCAGCTGAGGCAAAAAGAAAAAAAAAGGATCTTGAGTTTATCCACTAAAACTGTATTAAGATCTAGTGACATTGAACAATGCAGGACTAGCTGGAATAGCTTATAGAGCTCTGCTGTTTGGTATCAGCATCAAGATAATGAAAGTTTAATACTTCACTGGATAATTCCTCAGAAACAAAAGCAGGAAGGACTGCTCCTCTCCCTCCAAGGGTTCCAGATGAATGTTGAGACCTTTACATTTAAAGGTCAATATTTTGAATAGCCAAAGCAAAGTGTTTAGCTGAATTTTCTTTCAATATGGTAAACATCACAGGATCAAAGAGTGAAACAAAGCAAGTATGGCTTAAGAAAAGGATCTTGAGAGACAGTATTCTCTAAGAAAACAATTCCATTATATTAACAGACTTTACCTATACACAGTACATAGTACTATAACCAAGCAAGTCTTATCGCCTTAAAGCTTATTTGCTACATGTGCAAAACTGTATTATGTGCTTTCCAATACAGACTGAGAGATTTGCATTTACTAACCATTTTATAATTCATAGTAGTATTTTAATATATAGCAGCATGTAAAAGAAATCCTTTATTTTTACTAAGGCAAGAAAAAAATTCTGTATGTAATCTTCCTGTAATAAAGCTTTAAGCCCCTTTACTGGGTTTCTGTGGCCAGGTTTTGGCAGGAGGGAGGGTTATCGGAGTGGCTTCTACTGGAAGCTGCCAGAAACTTGCCTTTTGTCGGATGGCGCCAATGATAGCCAGCTCCAGGATGGGCTTCCTGGGGCTGGCCAAGCCAATTAGAAACAACAGTAACACCTCCACGGTAACAGATTTAAGAAGGGAAGAGCAGAGTGAGAACAGATGAACAACAATGTAGACACCAAGGTCAGTGCAGGTTCCCCTGCAGCTCATGGAGGACCATCGGGGTGCAGAGCTCCACCTGCAGCCCAGGGAGGAGCCCATGCTGGACCAGGTGGATGCCCAAAGGAGGCTGTGACCCCATGGGAGGCCCATGATGGAGCAGGGTCCTGGCAGGGACATGCAGCCTGTGGGGAAAGGAACCCATGCTGGAGAAGGTTTTCCCTGGCAGGACTTGTGGTCCAGCAGGGGACCCACGCTGGAGCAGCTTGTTTGTGAAGGACTGCACCTCATAAAGAAGCAACCCACGGGCAGCAGTTTTGTGAACTGTTGCCCATGGGATGGACTGCCACCCAAGAGGTTTGTGAACGACTGTCTCCCCTGGGAGGGACCTCACAGGAGGCAGGAGGAAGACTCCTCTCCTTGACAGTGGCAGAAACAACCTGTGATGGACTGACCATAACCCCCATTCCCCATCTCCCTGTGCTGCTGCGGGGGGGAGGAGGTAGAACTTGGAAGGAAGAAGGGGTGGGAGAAAAGTGTTCTTAAGGTTATTTTACTTCTCACTCCTTTGCTCTGATCCAGTAATTAAAAAATCTAATTAATATCCCCACTCTGAGTCTGTTTTGCCTGTGATGGTGAACAGTGTCCTCTCTGAGCTCTTATCTCAACTCATGAATCCTTTGTTGTATTTCCTCTCCTCTGTCCAGCTGCAGAAGGGAAGGAGAAACAGACTTCAGTGGATACCTGGCATCCACCCAGGGTCAACCCACTACACTCTTTTCTGAATATATAAGCTTTGCAGTCACCTAGGTACTGCCTATAACCATTTTGTGTCTCTGCTACAAAGATATATGAAAAAAAAAAACCCCAATCCATTTGTACACTAAGTCTAAGCTTCATCATTAAAAGGCCCACACTCTGGGCTGTTAAGAGTACCTCTGGCAATACTAAAAAAAGAAATTAAGTTTGTAACAACATTTGGTATCTAAATTACATCTTTTCTTTAGAGTCAGGATTCTTACAACTTAAAAAACCAAACAAACCCAAAACTAAACAAAAAACAAAGTAAAGAACAAAGAAATAAAATGGAATAAACATAACATACTACAAAAGCACTATTTGATTATGGTTTAAAAGGCTCTCCCTGCTACTGGACTATTTAAAATGTTGCTAAAAACATGCCTACAGTGCACTGCATCTTTCTACTGACAGCTGAAAAAACTGTTTTCTATTTGCTGACATATCTATTAAATTTTTTACAAAATAAATTACTAGAAAGTTTCAAAATGCTTCCCCCTTTAGTCACAAAACTTGTTAAGTAACTCCTTCTTGTAAGAGATGTTCTTAAAATAGCTGTGGGTACTCTGTAAGAGACCTGATCTATGTGGCCCCTTCCTCAGACTGCCAGGTGCCCCCACTACCATGATCCATCAATACCCTAGCAAGATTGTGAGGATTTAAGGTTTCTCAGACCTCTATCTGGCAATATTTCCAAGTCCTAGAAAATGAGTCAAGAGTAAGACAGGGGAGATGAGTTTTGCAGTGCAAAGACTGCTTTTGCAGGAACTATTTAGAGAAGCAAGCAAGTAAAAACAAACAGCCTTTCCATTACATACAGCAAAACCATCTGCACTATTTCAGGGAAGGGACTGCTCTCCGAAATGGAAAA